>CAJNDT010001291.1:37958-295458 GCA_905221615.1 Symbiodinium sp. CCMP2592
GTAGGTACGCACAGCCTTGCTTAAGTTGACCGGGTCCCGGGTGGAGGCCGAGGAACGCATTTCGGCCACATTTTGGCTGCATTTCGGCCCCCAAAAAGGTACGCCAGCTCCCCGCTTAAGTTGACCGGCCGGTCCCCCAAAAAAGGGCCCCTGGGTGATTATATGGTAACAACCTCTGTCGTTTGTTTTGCATGCTGTTGCTGACAAGCTCTTCCTCTAAGCTTTGCTTCACATTTTTCTCTGTGTAGTCAGACCACGCAGCAGGTCCAGAAATCGTCCGTCTTGTCGGCTGAGCAGTGGAAAGCTATGTGGAACAAGGCTTCCAAGAAGTTCCTCGGGATCGAGAAACCCGTTGGACCTGGTCATGCGGAGGACCGGCTGGCCACACTGTCTTGGATGCAGGACATAAACCACGGCTTGCGACCCATTGGCTGGACTTTTTGCTGCTGCCAGAGCACGCCGGCCGGCCCCGCGGAGGACGACACGAAGGCTAAACGTGCACCGATCATGATTTTGTGCACCGACCAAGAAGCAACACAGCTGGCGGCTGTCTCCTTCTTGAGGAACAAAAAGAGCCTCTGGATCGAACACGTCTCGGACCCCGCCCACAGGTCGCACAACGACGTGGCTTTGGCCTTGTCGGCCGCTGGACTCCTGAAGTTCTGCACATGGTGCATCTCGCTGTACAACATCAGGTATGGACCCTGGCAGAAGGGCTCGTGGGCGTTGAAGATCCAGCAAGCCGCAAATCGCATGAAGGACAACATGGACCCCTCGGACCCGATATTGCTCCTTTTCTTCCCGGACATTCTGCTGGACGCCGGCCTCTCCCCCCTGGACGACAACACGGAGGAGAAACGCAGGTCGTTTTTGCAGACATTACCCGACATGGACTGCATCCGCATCAAGGGCACGAAGGCCAGCAAGAGTCGGTTCAATTCCCTGACGACGGCCCACAGCGCGCTGGACAAAGAGTGGTCGGTCTTGGCTTTAGTTCTCACGGTGGTCTGCTTGGAGCACAACTGGGCAGTTTCCACTAAGGACCTCTTCTCGCAGGACAGCAACCAGGCCCGTGCCTCGGTTCCATATGGTGGAAGCAATTCTTCTGCCATACAGGAGGCCAAGCAAGGCATGGACCAGGAGCGGAAGGGCAGCGCGAACAGTCTACACTTAATGACGAAGTTCGTGATCTCGCAGGACAACAAGACGACAGCCAGGATGATGTTCCAGGTCTTGCAACCCGAAGAGCTTCGTTGTTCGCTCATGCTCAAGCAGCTGCGTTCCAAAGGCATGACGAAGGACTACTACTCTGCCTGGGCACACTGGTCTTGGATGAGCACTGCAAAGGACCACGTCAGGACTTTGTCGAATTTGGAAGGTTTATCTCGTGTCGGCCTCGACCTGACACTGGCACGCGCACAACCCCCGGACGAGACAGAGCTTGTCTGGCAGGACTCGCTCGCAGGCCAAATGACGCAGTTGACACTACAGATCCTGCGGCTGCGGGCCGGGGCACAGCTGTACCATACTGGAGGTTTCGGTGCGACCGCAGGACTAGTCCATGCTGAAGAGCAGTTCCGTCGGGCAAGCTTGGATTTTTTCAAAGAGATGCAGTCTTGTATCCAGGACACGCACAGTGGTGGTTCTCGTATGGCAAAAAAATTGCTCGAAGGTCATTTCTCCCAAGGGCCGATTAGTCGGCACATCCTCGCCGATCTTTGCACTACCCGGTTTCAGAGCCTTACGGAGGACGTTGCACACGTATTGACCAGCATTTGGTCGGGCCTCTTGAACACGAAGATCATCGAAGACTGTAATAAAGTCCAGCGCGAGGCCGAGCAACGACATTCGTCTTCGAAGGACTTGGGTCGTTTGGACGGATGGAAGGCTGTGACCCAACAGGCCGTGGTCAAGATGTACGAGAGGGTGGAGGCACTGTCAACGGAGCTCTACCACACGCCGGCAGCGTTTGACGTGGCCAAACTTTTCTGCAAAGACACCGAGAAGAAGAAGATTCAAGCAGTTCGTCGTCGTTCCGATTCGTCGGTCAGCACGCAGGTCAGTGCCTCGGAGGTGCAGGAAGCACAGCTTCTTGCAGACGTGACGAAGACGAGGGACTGGGTCTCCCACAACCACGCCGAGGAACAGGAGGTTTTGGCTGCCTTCAGTTTACTGATGAAGGCATGGAGGGCCAAGCGATGGTCGCTTTGTGAAGAAGGTTGGTGCTCTGGACTTTTGCCCGAAGGACATGTTGTACTGGCAGGTGCAGACCCGTTGTTCATCGTTCGGACATACCGTTTGGCTGCACTCGCATGGCCCGGCAAGATCGTTAAGGACAAGGACCATGAGTTTTCGAATTCAACATGGGCGTTCGGTCTCTCTTTTGGATGCACAGCACATCTTTGGACTTGGAAGTGTTGCGGCTGCGAGTTGTTTCACCTCTGCGTGCCTCGGCTGCAGTACAGTTGAACATTGTCAGCCCGACACGGACATTCTCTACATATATATTCGTCCTATAATGAGTGACGATGATTGATTGACACGGAAGGCTTCTCCGGTTCAGATTGTAAGTTTCGGCCCGGGGGGGGGGGAGCACTGAAGCTATTTTTTATGGGTTTCTGAACAACTCAGGCGATTCGACAGTCAAGGATTCGAAGTTTCACAGAGTTAGGTTGAGTAGCCCAGGATGGCACGTGCGTCGAGGTTTTTGGTATTGACGAAAGGAGGGTGTGGTTGTGTGTACTGCTACCACTTTTTTGGCCATACTACTAGTGCTAGTACTAGTGCTAGCAGTAGTATTAGTAGTAGTAGTAGTAGTAGTAGTACTAGTAGTACTAGTACTAGTAGTAGTAATACTACTACTACTAGGACTGTTGCTGAGATTCCTTCTACTACTGTAAACTACTGCGATTGCTTGTAGTAGTAGTACTACTACTACAAGTACTACTAGTAGTAGTAGTAGTAGTAGTAGTAGTAGTAGTACTACTACTACTACTACTACTACTACTACTACTACTAGTACCAGTACTACTACTCCTACTACTAGTATTACTACAACTTCTTCTACTACTACTACAACTACTACTGCTACTACTGCAACTACTAGTAGTAGTAGTAGTACTACTACTAGTAGTAGTACTACTACTACTACTACTACTAGTACTACTAGTACTATCACTACTACTACTACTACTGCTACTACTACTACTACCACTACTACTACTACTACTACTACTACTACTACTACTACTACTACTACTACTACTACTACTACTACTACTACTACTACTACTACTACTACTACTACTACTACCCTTTTCGAGTCTTTTTACCAGTCTTCCTAGTGATATCACCGCTTTTTACTGACCAGGCGCAAAACTTAACGATTGCGATCATTTTTTACTAAGAGTGTTGCTGCCGCTACTGCTACTGCTGAGGTCGTTCCACGCAGGGCAGCCACCTCAACAACGGCATCGTGTTTTGGTGGACAAGAAGATGGGCACGTTGGACTTTCACGCCGAGCAGGGCTTCGCTGCCTGTTCTGAGGCTTTGTTGCGCAGGTTGTGCCAGCACATGGGTTGGACCGCCACCCAACCCAAATCAGGTGTGGACGCAGGACATCAGCTGGCTGTTGCCGCCATGCTCAACATGGACAACTCGTTGGTCGAAGAGGACGTGGTTCAACGAATCCTGGCAAGGCATCAGACTGACAAGTGGATGCCGGAGGTCGACGACAAGGACTTGGAAGCCGTCGTTCGGGACACGCTGCTCATTGGCGAGCAGGACAAGGCCCTCAAGGAGCTCAGTGCCCGTCGGTCCACGGTTTCGGCCAAAAGTCTACGACCCAAGGTATGCACGATGTACAAGAACGCCGTCTCGGACCTGGACAAGGACTTTTGGAAGGCCGGACAGGACACACGCCGACGCAAGACTCAGAAGTCCGAGAAGGACAGCAAAAAGCTAAAGCAGCAGTACGACCGGGTGTACGCAAAGCTGAATGCCACGACGGACGAGCTTGTGAAGAGCATGGTTCCTGATACTGTACAGGTTTGGACGGACCCAAAGAATGGTCGTTGGAAGGTGTCGTACAAGACAGCTGTAGTCAGCATTACACGTAGTATTTCATGGACACAAGTAGGTGAAGCTGCCGCCGGTCGAGCCTGTGTAACACAAGGTTGGTCATGGGTGGAGCACCACGAAGGACGTGACCCACCCGAAAACTTGCAGGAGCGATTGACAAGGTTCGACTCCTGAGTTCACTCGGACTTGACATGCCCGTGATTGGACTTTTTCTCCTCGTAGCACATCGTCGTTCAGCATCGATGCACACATTCGTCGGGCCCAAAAGAGGATTATTCCGCTTTGCACGCGTGTTTGATCCGTGCAATTGATGCTTCTAGTCAGACTTCTGTAATGCACTGCTACGTGTGTGAGACAGTGGCGGTGATGTGGGTTCAAGTTCAGGAGCATGTCGTCCATGCAGCATTGAGCACGTATTTTAAGTAGGCCAGACATGTACTGATATGGCGAGCCAACGCGCCCTCACTCACCTTCTGTGTAACTTTCCCCACGGACACACAAGATAATGAGTAGTCATGTAGCGCAACTGGAAATTGTACCAGAAATGTTTGTACTTGAAACCTAGGTTGTTATTCTCGGTGGTAGTCCATGAGAATTCAGTTTTGTTGAAATAAATGGAACGGAAAGAGTCTCTGTACATGTCTCGACTCGTGGTTCCATCCTCGAAGTATTACTCGTGCCATGGTGGCCCGGCCGAAGTTACAGGAGGTGGGACTGTCACGACGACCCTCGGCATACGCGCTGTTCATGCAGGACATGTGCAAGGACTCTGTGGACCCCAAATCTCGTCGTCGACTGTCCCGGAAAACATCACTTCGCGGTTCAAAACATTATCTGCGCAAGTGGCTTCTTGGCTGCAAAATCAATATAGATACTGACACATGTGCCCCTTGCCTAGAACCCCAAGTCATCTGAAGCCACGGGAAGTAAAATCTTGGCAATTCTGGTCAGGAACCCGAATATGCCATCTTAGCTACGTACCAAAGTTATTTACTTCAGACATAATTAATAAGATGTAGCTAAAAGTCCTAATACAAGTCATGTTACTTTTTACTCGGGGATTACCTTTTCACCCAATCGTCCAGTAAAATTCCTCTGTTCCCCGAGGCACAACCGAAAGGACCTCCGTGACGAGTACACACGCAAGGCCAGGCAGGGCTACCAGGAGAATCGGGTCCAACGCGAAGAATTTCGACAGGCCAAACACACGGAAGTTCCCCCCGCTTCGTTCATGGACAGAGAACTGCCGGACGTCGCAGAGTCGCAGGACTTCGACGGTCGTGGCATTTTTCGCTACACGGCCGAGGACCCACTGGTGCAGGAGAAACATATGGGTCGCGGCACGTACGGGGAGATTTTCGCTTGCACGTACCAGGGCCTGAAGTTAGCCTTGAAAGTGGCCGTTCGCGCGCCGGACAGGGAGACTGCACTGTTGGACGTGCACCAAGACGGTCTCGAAAAGACGTGGGACTTGACCCGTGAGTTCACTCTTTTGAGCCAGATAGGACCTCATCCGAATGTTCTGCGACTCTATGCCTTGCTGACATCCTCGACTGGGCACACGGGAATTCTAATGGAGCGGGCTTCCTGCGACCTCTTGAAGGCCACACGGGACTTGAAGACGGACGACCTTCAGGACGGAGTTCCCTGGAGCACACGACGAGCCCAAGTAACGACGTACTTTCGGCAGACACTCGCAGCTCTTACATTTGTGCACAGCAAAAACATCGTACATTTGGACGTGAAAACGAACAACTTCCTCGTGTTTCTCCTCGGCGAGCGTGTGGTGCTGTCCGACTTTGGTTTTTGCCGAGCTTTGCCACTCAATGGAAAAGCAAAAGTCAGAGCTGACGAAGTCTACACGACGTACTACCGGCCGATCGAGTGCCTTTACTCCGGGGACGGCAAGGCCTGGACCATGAATCCTAGTCGAAGAAAGTTGAAAGTAGTAAGCCCGGTGCGTATGTTCATTCTAGTAACACTTTATGATTTTGCGGATCTGAACTGCAGGACCAGATCAACCTCAGGCATTCCCGGATCCAACTGATGTCATTACTACTAGCTTACTAGCAATGGCCATTGTAATTGAAAACTTGACACAAAGATCTGATTCTTGATTCATAGAAGAGTCATGTCAGCACATGCAGTCGTAGACTCAGCTTCTTAGTCAAAGACATAGCCTGAAAAACTTCATATCTTGCTAGTAACAGCCATGTCTTTAAGAATTGACTTGTTTTTTGGCAGGAAGTATGACTATGTGTTTCATTTTGTTGGCGTTTCCCTTAACTGCTCAGCAGCTTCACTTTGATGAAAGAGGTGGAGATCGGCCCGAAGGCGGACATGTGGGCACTCGGTGTGGTGACGTGGGATTGCTACGCGAAGACGACACGCTCGCTGTTCACTCCCGACCCGAAGGGCTTCGTCAAGCACACGCCGACCATCTCACAAGCGCTCGTTCGTTTCCAGACTGCATGGCGCGAGAGAGCACGCGACCTGCACTTGCTGGACGACGACATCGCTGCACACGTTTTCGGTTCATGCTTCACATTGGAGCAGGACAGGCGCAGCTCACTCGATTTGTTGAAGGATTTGCAGGGCCGTTTCACGAGGACAATTCAGTCGCTGGACGAAGAAGAGGAGCCGTAGCAAGTCCCCGGTGTACGTAATGCTATAACTTTCCAACGTGTCTTTCGCAAAGTATGATTTTATGTCAGACAAGAGATGACGAATGTTGTCGCCGGTGGACTCGCCCGTGCAAGTTTTGCATGACACACGTTGTTCGATGACCCGATGTTTCGAATCATTGAATCAGTTCATTGAATCTCGTAAGAGAATTAACTTAAGAAGATTGCAGAAAACCAGAATAATGTATTAGACTTTGTGGTTGGGTTCTTTTTGTTCAGTTCCCCGCTGTCACACGATTGACGACCGACTTGTGCATGTCAAGGACGGCCCTTCGGCAAGGATAAAAAGGGCCGCTCATTCTGCCATTTGGAATCTGTAGGTTCTACAGAACATGTACATGCAGAGGCGTGTCTGAAGTCCTAAGGATAATACACCGCTGTTCCCCCACACTCCTTGGCTAGATGCTTTCCATTTCCATGTTGCAGGCCCTGGGGCAGAGGCCACACCCTTCTCACTCTGGCAGCGACACACGGAGCACTTCAAGGACGGTTTCGGCCGCACAGTTCAGTGCAGTCTTGGATGGAATGTTCAGATGTCCTATGTTTTGAAATGCTGCTTACACTATGATGTTAGTTCGTTCTTGTTGAATGTGGTTTTAGTTTTCGGTTGGACTAGTCGCAGAGAGGCTCCCAATGGATTTCTTTTACTGTCGATTTGGAAAGCTTTGTTTTTCAATGTTTCTTGCTGCTGCTGGAAGAATGGGGTCAACCTTTCCGACCTGGTTTCATGATGGTCTCCAGAGAGCCAAGTCAGTCTTCTGGCTCCAGAACATCATCTGAACAGTGCAATGCAGGGGCAGCTATACTGATAAAAGCACGTCGTTCAGCAGGATTCATAAAGAGCATTATATAATTGGACGAGAGGCCGGGGCTTGTGTTCGGAACGCCTATACCTATCGGCAAACTCATCGTCTCCCGGTTCCTTAGTCCTGCTTCCTGAGAGAACATCTGGCACTCGCTGTACAGTACACGTAGCTTACCCATGGCTTTGCGGCGAGCGTTGCAGTTCCAGCCGGAGGACTTACCCACGCCGGACAGACCCCATCGCCGTACTGCAGAAGTGGTGAAGCAAGTCGAGGTTCATATTCCGAAGTACAGCCTGCAACACTTTCCACGTACCCTGCCGGCGCATGCAACACGCACGAAGGACTTGTTCAGGCTCTGGGTCAGGAGGCTCGACCCCGAGGACGTGGCATACTGTCAGGACTTGGTGCGTGAAAGCACGCTCCTCGATGGACAATACGGGTCGATCTGCAGTGGGATGGACATCGCTGCGACGGTCATGAAGCAGTTCTGGGACTGGGCACGTTTCCACTGGGAGCTGGACTCGCCGGCATTCACTCACAAGTTCGCCTGCGAGAAGGAGCCCGCCAAACGCCAGTTCCTTTTGACGACGGACAGGAAGATCGAGCGCATGTTCTGTAACGCGACGGACCTGGAATATGACAAGGAAATCTGGGACTCGAAAACGAACACGTTCGTGCGCATGCCACGCTGTACGGTCATGACGGCGGGCTTCCCATGTCAGGATTGTTCTGTCCTGAACCCGTCGTCGTCCACGTCGGCCAACAGATCCTGCGTTGCCGACGGCACTCTTCGCACTGGCTCCGTGCTGCAGGGCATCGTTCACTACCTGCAGTCGACGGGCCTCGTCGGACCGAATTTCTGTTTGTTTGAGAACGTCGCCGGACTGAAGACCAAGACCCGTAACGCCGACGGCAGCACTGGACCCTCCAACCTGGACCATGTCGGACACTTGATCAGCACAAAGACAGATCGTTTGCTGCATGTCTGGGAGTTGGACCCACGAATGTTCGGTGTTCCACAAAGTCGAAAGCGGCTGTGGATGACAGCCATTCCACGCCGGATCTTCGAGGGACTCCTTCCAGAACACGAAGTACAAAAGATGCTGAACAGCATCATGGACACACTCCTGGGTCTGAAGGAGATCTCGGTGTCGGAGTACCTGGTCAACTCGAGGCCCATGCTTAGATGGCAATGGTTCCTCGTACACCTCGCAGGGAGCATGGTTCCAGGGATATTGTAGTAGTTCTGATTTTTTTACTCAGTAAGTTCGGAGAATTGAAGACAGAGTATCAGAGTATCGTCTTCATCTTTCTGGTTTCTGGCAGGAGTAGTAGCTTCCCACATCCTTGCCATCATCGAATCAGGTGTAGTTCTGTGAGATTGAGCTTATTTGCTGCTGCATTACTCCCCTACCACCGACATACAGTACAGTTGTTTTTCTCGTTTTGAAGTTGATTCAGGACATGTGTTTTAGTTAAGGTCCTTGGGTGCGTCTGACGGGAGGATCAGGTTTCTTCAAGATACTTCTTTCATGCCACGGCTTGTTGTACTGCCTTGATTGAAAAATAGGGACGTAGTGCTAAATGTAGGTTCGCAGGTGTGTTTCTAGGTGTACTCATGCAATAAGTACTTTCTACTTGTATTCTGTTCTGATGCAGGTGCGTGCATATGGCGAAGTTCACCACGGAGTACAACAAGAAGTTGCAGCAGCTCCAAACACGACGGGCTCGTCGTCGCCGGGCAGAACGACAAGACTCACAGGTCGAGGAGTCGCAGGACACTCAGTCACAGCCGCAGGACAGACTGGTGGGAGAATTCCGGCGACAATCCTTCGCATCAAGCCGGGCAACAAGTTTCAGCCACCTCAGCACATGCTCGTCGGGCACCCGGACCCTGAAACGTGAGAAGATCGTCACCAAGGACTGGTTAAAGAAATTCCGCCGGGCAGCTCGGACACGGCCGTACCTCAAGTGCATGACGGCCCGAAAACGCAGGACTTTGTTCAAGCTTGGCGTGAGGAACTTCCCAAGCGAGACTCTTCAGGTCGTCGACATCTCGCAGGACAAGTTTGCCCACTTAACGAACCACTCGCCGTGCGTGACACCAAAGGGCGAGCGGTACTTGACATCGGAGTGCCGGTGCATGCTCCCATTGGAGTCGTTGCGCTTGCAAGGGGCATGGTTCACGGAGGACGACACACGACTGGAAAACTTCCCGCAGAGCCTGCTGGCAGATCTTGCTGGCAATGCTTTTGAAGCGAGCTGCTTCGCCGCGACGTTTTGGGCCACGCTGGTCTGCTATGGACGACTCCGTGCCCTTAATGAGAGCAGCAGGGCAGGTCGTGGTCCCCGTCGTGCACTTGAAGTGCCGGCACTGAGAAGGTACAACACACCGGAGTTCGACTCGCAGGTTCTTTTGGACTTCGATGATTCGGAGGACGAGGAGACACACGCATAGCACGGACGCTCGACTTTCCCGCAGTGCCCAGGTTGAAAATGTGCGTCGGCTACCTAATGTATTAGTATACATACGTAATGTAGTCAAAATTATTGAAATCAAAGTCTAGTCTATGTGGAATCAATGATTCAAGCCAGCATATACGGAATAATACTTTTTGTAGATGTTAGCCAGCAATCGCCCTTTCAAGAAATTATAACTTGGAGCTGCAGCTCATTTCAGAAGCTTCTCAATTTCATTCGTCATTGATAGCACTCTGAGTCTCAGGTTTCACATCCTAGGCATTAGCAATGCATGAGTTTTTTGGTTTGTTTTTGCTGCCGCTGGAATAGGTAAGCCCCGAGTAGGCAGTAGTGCAGTGTGTGTAGTTTTGAACCCCATGCCCGTCCAGTCATCGTCAGGGAGCCTGAACGTGTAATTTCCAAACCCTACACTAGACTAACCCCTTAACCTGTTCCTTAAACCCCTATGGTTTAAACTCCAAACATGTTCCGAACAAATACGATTCGATAGAGCTGCGACTGTCATGGATTGCAGGACACCCAGAGATCCAGACTGCCAGAGCTGCGCTGCTTCCAGTCGGATTGGTCGTTGCGACCACACGCAGGGCGTTTCTTTCTAGTTCAAGTCATATCTGTAATGCTAACTCCGACAGTTCAATAAGCACACCTCGCCGGACCTGGGAATGCAGGGTTTGAAATGACAATTGTGATTTGGAATGCTTGCTTTTCTCATGACAATAGTGAGAAGGGTTGATTACTGACACATATTTTGTTGCCCAATGCCCCGTGATTTGTTTGGCAACTCAAGCAAGTGTGTGCGTGTGTGTGTGTGTGTCTGTCTGTCTGTCTGTCTGTCTGTCTGTCTGTCTGTGTGTGTGTGCAATCCTTGCTGCCATCCAATGTGTTTGAAGAACGTAAGGCGTGCACTTCATCTGTATGTGCTTTTCGTTTCGTTTACCTATGGCATCCTGGTTATCATTGAAATGTGTCGGAAACGCACTTGAAGTGCCCTTGATCTGTTTTTGGTTTTGGCACACCTTACTATTGAAATGCGCTTGAAATGCGCTTGAAATGCGCTTGAAATGCGCTGCTCCTTGCTTTCCTCGAAGGCCTGGCAAGCCTCCCTACCCTTGAAATGCGCTTGAAATGCGCTTGATCTGTGTTTGGTTTGGGTTTCGCTGCTAAACCACGGAATCCTTCACTTTGGAAATGCAATTGAACTGCGCTTGAAAGGCACTGGATCTGCATTTGCTTTGGGACCTCCTCTTCTTTTATGGAATCCACCTTACTGAAATGCGCTTGAAATGCGCTTGAAATGCGCTTGAAATGCGCTTTCCTCGAAGGCCTGGCAAGCCTCCCTACCCTTGAAATGCGCTTGAAATGCGCTTGAAATGCGCTTGATCTGTATTTGGTTTGGGTTTCGGTGATAAACCACGGAATCCTTCTCTTTGGAAATGCAATGGAAATGCGCTTGCTTTGGGACCTCCTCTTATTTTATGGAATCCACGTTACTAGTGAAATGCGCTTGAAATGCGCTTGAAATGCGCTTGAAATGCGCTTGAAATGCGCTGCTCCTTGCTTTCCTCGAAGGCCTGGCAAGCCTCCCTACCCTTGAAATGCGCTTGAAATGCGCTTGAAATGCGCTTGATCTGTGTTTGGTTTGGGTTTCGCTGCTAAACCACGGAATCCTTTTCTTTGGAAATGCAATTGAACTGCGCTTGAAAGGCACTGGATCTGCATTTGCTTTGGGACCTCCTCTTCTTTTATGGAATCCACCTTACTATTGAAATGCGCTTGAAATGCGCTTGAAATGCGCTTGAAATGCGCTTGAAATGCGCTTTCCTCGAAGGCCTGGCAAGCCTCCCTACCCTTGAAATGCGCTTGAAATGCCCTTGAAATGCGCTTGATCTGTATTTGGTTTGGGTTTCGGTGATAAACCACGGAATCCTTCTCTTTGGAAATGCAATTGAACTGCGCTTGCTTTGGGACCTCCTCTTATTTTATGGAATCCACGTTACTAGTGGAATGCGCTTGAAATGCGCTTGAAATGCGCTTGAAATGCGCTTGAAATGCGCTTGAAACGCGCTGCTCCTTGCATTCCTCCAAGGCCTGGCAAGCCTCCCTACCCTTGAAATGCGCTTGAAATGCGCTTGATCTGCGCTTGATCTGTGTTTGGTTTGGGTTTCGCTGTTAAAGCACGGAATCCTTCTCTTTGGAAATGCAATTGAACTGCGCTTGAAAGGCACTGGATCTGCATTTGCTTTGGGACCTCCTCTTCTTTTATGGAATCCACCTTACTATTGAAATGCGCTTGAAACGCGCTGCTCCTTGCATTCCTCCAAGGCCTGGCAAGCCTCCCTACCCTTGAAATGCGCTTGAAATGCGCTTGAAATGCGCTTGATCTGTATTTGGTTTGGGTTTCGCTGTTAAACAACGGAAACATACTTACCATTGAATTGCCCTTGAAAAGCGTTTCAATCACGCTGGATCAGTTGTGCTTTGCTTGTGTTTCCTGAACCAATGCCATGATTGATACTCGCCCTTCAGCTGCACTTGAAACGTTTTTGGCTGGCACTTGATCTGCCCTCGGTCCCTGGTGGCAATATAATAAAGCCCCGGCAGTCGTGGTCCTTAGCATTAAACTGCAGTTGACATGTGAATGTGCTTGGACACATATAATATAAACCTGTGCAATGAGCTTGATCTGCAGTTGCTCTGTCTCTGCATGGCACTTGCTGTGCACGTCCTGTTGCCTGGCTGGCTCTCTGTCTCTGCAACACTGCTGCAATTCCTCCTTGTGAACGATCTGATCTAGGCAGTTCATTGCTGTGCATCTGCATTTCAGCCCTTGTTTGCGTGCCGATGCATTTGCACTGCATGCACTTGAAACACAAGTGGATTGTCTTACCTGTGTGGTGTACACTTCGATCTAAACCCTTTGTCTATGGTTTCACCACAGCCCTTTTTATGAGCAGGTCGACTCTGAGTGATTCCCAGACATCCTGTGCATGACACACGCTTGCTTTGCTTTAACAACGTCCAGTGCCAACCCTACAGACATGTTGGTCGATTTATCAAGGAAGCTCACAAGGCCAGCCAGCCTGTTCAAGATTTTTGCAGCAAAGACTTTGCATTGGCCCGCACGGTAACACAAGGCCCTCTTCGCATGGAAACCTTTAAAAGAACAGCTTCTCCAAACCATGATGCACGACTTCATATCAAGGCTTCGCAAAACAAAAACCTTCGATCCACGGTTCCTCATTTCGGTATGGATTTCGCTATGAACATGCAAAGTGGACCACTCCGCAGTCTTCAAAAATGACCCCTGTGAAAATCGGACCCGGTCCGAGCCTCTAGGTACGCCCCATCCCCGCTGGTAGGCGTTCCCCGCTTAAGTTGCCGCCCAATTAGAGTTCAGGGATCTAGGGATTTAAGGGTTTAGGTGTTTAGGGGTTCAGGGATCCAGGGATTTGGGGGTTTAGGGGTTTCGAGTTCAGGGTTTGGGGTTTAGGCTTTAGACGCATCAAGAGCGCTCGGCGAAGGATGCAATGCACTGCTCAGGAAAATCGTCCGAGAAGAATATTCACTGCAACGCATTGCCAGTATGATCGCTTGCGAGATTTACAGATGCTGAACTTCAGATTATCAGAGCCTGCGCGGTCACTGAGAGGTTCAGGGGACTTGGTAGGTAGGGTTACAAGTAAGGTAGTTATGTCTACTCGACTTAGAAGCCTAATTTAATTGAGGTACTTGTCACGTCATTTGCTACAGTCACCTAGGCCTGTAAGGGATGTACATAAGCACAGCACCCTAGTACGAGTACCCGGAAAGCCATGAAGCTCTTAGTTCTAAGTACCGAGGCTCTCAAACCAGCCACCCGGGAGCCAGAAGCCTTCTTAAAACCTCCCTTAGTTCAGGAATATACCTTAGATCATATTAGGGACCCTACTATAATTTGAGGTATATTCTGAAATTCTCAAGCCCGAAGCCCTGAGCCCCAACAGCCTGCAATCCCTCCGGGCAGCTTTCTTTGAGCCCTTGGATCCTAATCCGAAGCCGCTCAACACCTATGCAAACCTCCAAAGACCTAAAGCATGCACATCTGAGCCTTAAATCTGTCAACCCTAAACCTTAAACCCTAAACCCCAACATTAGGCACCAAATTTTGTCAACCTTACAGCCGCAAGCTAAGCCCTCCAGCTGTAAACTCACAACCTCAAACTTTAAGCTCTATCGGCAACCCCAACTACCCTCTGTTATACCATGAATACTCGCTATTACGGACCATAAAACCTCTCCTCTGTTATACCCTAAATACCCACTATTAGGGACCTATTACAGGGTAGTTGCGGGGTGCTGGTACCCTGCTGCTGATGAACAATTAGTCTGCATTGGGAATGTACTGTAGTTCCCATCGTGTGGAGTTCGGGAACCTCAAGGTGATTCAGGATCGTCCATCAGCAGAGATCGGCAGTACTCCTGCACCACCAGAAACACCCCTAAACCCTAAACCCTATGCCCTGCTAACAGGAACTCCTTGAGCAAGGGCGGCCTCGCTCCGCCTGCGCAGCCGGCAGAAACGGGAGGCTTCTCGAGGTTGACTGTAACGCTGTGGTTTCCTGTAAGGGTATTTTTGAATTTTAGGATTTGGGCGACTGTAGAGACGGGCTCTTTAAAGTTGAGGGCTTGGGATGTAGAGTTTGGGGTTTAGGATCTAGGCTTCAGGGCTTAAGGGTTCGAGGTCTAGGATTTGGGGTTCAGGCGTAGAGGGTTTGATACGGGGGCCCGAATAGTTGGTAATGGTGTTAGTATACAATATTAAGCATTGTAAATAGATAACGCTTGAAGGATGTACTTGTAACACGCAACCTTACCTCAGAGGACAAAGACCTGTGCAGGTCGAGTCTCTAGCTACGCCAAAACACCCGAAGCCCTGCTTCGAGGATCGTGCAACTTAGTAAGTAGGGTTTAAAGTAATTACCTTAATTCAGGTTATAAGTAGATGATTGCTATGGCAGCTATGGTTGCCTTACTTATATCCCTACTTGCTAAGTCCCTTGATACTCCAGGATGCTCGAAAAGGCCCGCTGCGCCCTTAAAGAGGAACTCGAATGGAGCTGACCCCTCAAAGTGAGCCTTCAAGTGTAAACCAGGCTGTCAAAGCTGGTAACCCCATAAAACACGAACTCCCCGTGGAAGTGTTTCAGCATGCTTTAACAACAGCATAACTCCCAAACCGTTCTCTCTATAGACTTTGAAGCCTTAACAAGACCCTAAACCCCTAAAACCCTGAAACCTTCAAGCTCAAAACCCTAGAACCCTTGAACCCCTAAAACCCCTAAAACAGTAAAAGCCGAAAAAATCCTAGCACTCCCAAAACCCCTAAGGCCCTAAGGCCTTGAAAACCCTAGACCTTCAAACCCCTAAAACCCTAGACTCCTTGTCTGAACCCCTAAGACCCCAACACCTTAAACCCCTAAAAACCCTGAGAATTAAGGGGTATTGGGCTCTCTGGGCCTAAAGCCCAAAACCCCAAAGCAGGCGAGTCCTCTTCACCGTCCCGGCCATCATCCCAGCCCTCCAGTCGGCGCTGCTCCTGGGAGGAGATTCGTCTTCTCTGAGAATTGGGAGGAGATTCGGTTTTCTGGGAATTGGACTTTGAGGCCCATTACACTAATTCTTTATCATTTCAATGGGGCTTTGAGGCCCATTACGCTAATTTTTGTCATTGTTTACATATAACTATCTGTGTTTATACTGTATTTATCAGCAGGAACAGCATAGCACAGCACAGCGCAGATGCACTGTAGCATAGGCTACATGACTTGGGTGGGCAGCAGCACTAGGTGGCATCTAGCAGGTTTGTGCATTGCTGATGTCGAAATCGGGCATTACGCAAGTACTCCTTGCCGGCGATGACATACGCGGTGCTTTCGCCATGTGGATATCCACGAAGATGTGTCGTGGCCGACGAGGCAGAACCTCTGGATCGCCTTTGTGTGGTTTCCTATGCTCCACGAATTGACGGAGGTCAGGGTGGTTCTCGCAATATAGTGCTCCTATCCGTAAACGGTTCCTAAGCGGCTCCTTGCAACGTTCTTTCATGCGAAGGCCCTTGCTTAGACAAAAGGAGTTTATTAATTGCAGTAGTCATGCAGAGGTTTATACCATGCACCTATATGATTAGTACATACGAGTACCTCTATACGAAACCCCTTCGAGGCAACATCTAGAAAGGTACATAGGTACAAAAGCCTCAGGGCTTAACAATTCGAAAGTTCTCCCACGATGTGTGGCTGCGAGGATGGCGTCGTCGACGAGCGGACGGAGGTGGAAGGGGAGGTGACCCTGCCAGAAGCGAGCGAGGTGGGCCTAAGACAACTCACCCTAGAACCCCTGAGACCCTGCAAAACCCTACGTAAACCCAAAGCCCTAAACCTTAAGCCCTAAGCGAAGGGTCTTATCTAAGGGATGCTGTATGGGCTCCTTCAGGGTTAGGGGCTGCATAAGGGATCTAGAAGGGTGTTGCGTTGTAAGGTAGGGCCGAACGGGTTTGAGATGAAAGGGCGGTGGGCTGTAGAGGGTTTAAGGGTTTCAGGGTTCAGGATTTATCTTAAGGCTTCAGGTTTGTGGTTTGAGGGTTTCAGGGTTTCAGGGGTTTCAGGGCTTAGGTGGCATAGCAACTATAGTATCTATGGAGCTTCCAATTCCAACCTATGCCAGGCAGCACCTTGAACAGTTTTCTGCATACCGGCAGCTTCGTGGCAGTAAATTTACATTGTTTTCCGTTTCTGGATTCTGCACTGTGCGTAAGTATTGAACCGCAACCCCTAAACCCTAAGCCTTTAACCTTATAAGCCCTAAACCCAACTTTCCATTGCAGCCGGGAAAAGAGAGACAAGAGGCGAAACCTGGCCACCCCACGGCCCCTCCCAGACTCCCTGACAAAGCGGTTTAGGGTTTAGGGGTCTTGTCTTAGGGACGCAAGAAGGACACAAGCATGAGCATTTTATAGGGATACTTCGAGGGTCATGGGCCTTAGTAAGTAGGGAAGTAAGGTAACTATAGTTATAGCTGCTTGTAACCTTAATGAAGGTACTTATCAACCTACTTAGTTAGTCCCGTGATCCTCCAAGTAACCCTGCCTTATTGGGCTTCATTCTAAGGGGATTTATATGGGAGTTTCCGAAAATAGGCGACACTAATATACTACCCCAAATAGTAGGATCCTTATTATAAGGACCCCAAGGTAAGGTACCCCCTAATTTTCGGCAACCATATGAGATATCCTTGTGTTTCTTTTGCTTATGTGCTTTTGTTGGGGCCCTGCTCTTGCAGGATCAGAGGTTCCGGGTTTCTTAGTAGCTGAGTTTATGAACTTTAAACTTTTTGGGATAATGAAACCCTCTTAAAACTGAAAGTTTAAACTTTTTTTGGCTTATGAACTCGGCACCTAAGGTTTTGGTGTTTGGGGCTCATGGGTGGAAGTTTGGGGTTGGGGTTTACGGTTTTAGAGGTTTAGGGGTTAAGGGTTTAGGGGTTTAGAGGTTTAGGGTTTAGAGGTTTAGGGGTTTAGGGGTGTAGGGTTTAGAGGTTTAGGGGTTTAGGGGTGTATAGGGTTTAGGGGTTTACGGTTTCGGGTAACAGGGCTTAGGATGCATGGTTTAGGGTTCGGGCTTATTAGGCTTCATTATAAGGGGCCCTTTTGTCTAATCTCTTTGGCCCCTGAACCTCGTAGCAGAGCATCGGCTTGGGGAGTTCCTGCGTCGAGCACCGAAGCCTCAACTGCAGAGACTCCCAAATTCCAGAATTAAGGAAAATCCTTTTTGTTCAGGATTGGCTTGTACTGCAATTTTCCCATAACATACATAAACCCCAACACTAACACCCCATTCCGATTATTGAGGCCCTTGTCGTATTCAACCCTAGTTTCAACCGGCCCCCAGGGTCGGGCCACCGGCCCTGCTGATACAGCGCACTGTTCCATCCCTTAATCCCGAACCATTAAACCCGTATCCCTAAACCCTACACCCTAAACCCGAACCCCTAAACCCTACGCCCTTCAAACATTAAAGAAAACTTCACCCTAGTTCCAGACCCCCAAACCCCAAGTCCTAATCCCGGGAAACCAAATCCTGAAGACGAATCTCTAGTCTTTTTGCAGGCAACCGTCACCCAGGAGGAGTGGTACCAGGAGGACGGAGGGCCGGTGTAAGAGTTGAGGATTTATGGGTTCAGGGGTTGGGGGTTCCGGATGTTCGGGTTGGGTGTTTCGCGGTTCAGGGTGTAATGAGGGGTTATTGTAATGGTTTCTAGGATAAAGTGTATCATTGGGGTTTCAGGGTTTAGGGCTTCGGGTTTCTGTAGGGTTCAGGGTTCACGGTTGAATTGGGGTTTGAGGCTGTAGTGTTTCTATGCAATCATGCTATGGTACACATGGTACACCCCATGAGGAGGTTTGTGTGATTCAGGCCTCTAGAGCATAACATGTTGTTGGTGGTTGCGGCGGTGGTGGTGGTACTTGCATTACTGTTTTTTGTTGCTGGTATTGTTGTTACTGTTGTTACGAATGTTGCTTTGACCATTAGTAGTAGTTTGCTACGATTGCTGTTGTTGTTATGAGTACTTCAATTGTCGTTCTTCGTTTCTTTGCTATTTCGCGTGGAATGGGTCACACTGTGTTATTTGGTTGTAGCTGCAACAACCTATCTCTCGCCGAAGCGGGGGTTGGAAGCAACGTATATCGCCCAGAAGGGCGCCCAATCAAGGGTGTTGCAATCCGTGGGGAGGGGAGAGGAGCAAACCCCTAGAACCTCAACCAGCGAGGAAGCTGCGACTTCTGGCCAAGATTGGCAGTATTCACAGGTGCGCTGTTAAGGGGCCCCTTTAAAGGATCTATAGGGGTACTATAAGGGTTTAGGAGGGTACTTAGATTAAAGGATCATGGGACTTAGTAATTGGGGTTCTTAAGGGGCCCCTTTAAGGGATCTATAGGGGTACTACAAGGGTACAGGTGCGCAGGGCATTCGGGCGAGGAATTCTCATAGGGTTTGAGGTTTAGTGTTTAGGGCTGTAGGAACCTCGGGTTCTTGTGTCAAATTTTATATAATAGTACATGGGTACATGGTCTGTAGGGTCAGGAACACTGGCCAGGAACCTGATTCAAATTACCACGCTGGCTTCAACTAGCTAGCTTCTTTAAACTCCCGTAAACCAGTGTCCAGAACCGACAAACCTTATGAGTCCCAAAACCACTGTAGAAACCCTTATCATACAATTCCCATAAACCCCTCTATAGGCAAACCCAAGCTCTTGTAAAGAAAGCTAATGTAGAAGCCTAATTTAGTAATGACCTATACTATTTTGGGGGCGCCTTATATTTTCTATAGTATAATGGACCCCCAAACCCTATTGAAAATATGTCTGTAAGGCCCCTATCTTTCTTGTATGAGTTCCCGTTGCCGGCTCTGGGTTGCCATTGGTTTCAGGTCATCACTTACGGAGGATCACAGGAGTTCGTATGTAGGGTTACCAGCACCCTAGCCAGGATTATGCCTAGATGAAGATCTGGTTTCATAGCTGTTATAGTTACCTTACCTATAACCCTACTTACTGCTAAGTCCTCCGCATCTTTCCAGCATGGCCATGTGTCTACCGTTCGTAGCTGGTTGTCCCTGATGTGTCACCGTCCCTTTAATGAACATGTTTGGGGTCACAGGGGTTTAAGATCAGGCGGACCAGTATTCTGATTATGATCACCAGCCGGTGCTATCCCTAAGGGTCCAAGTGCCTAATTGTCATATCCGCTCCCAGATAGTAACCTACATGACTACTATCCTAAACCAAAGTACCTAATTACTGGGTCCTTTGGAGCCCGTAAACCCTAAACCCCTAAACCCTTAAACCCTCAAACGGAGCTGGGGAGTGAGCCCTTTTTCTTTAGAGTGGCGCGGCATCGATGCATCGAACGTGTGGCCTGAGATCTGAGTTGTGTTTGGTGTGTGGTTTAGGGTTTGACAAGGGGTTTATGGCCTTAAGGTCTAGGGCGCGCAGTGCTTTAGGGTTTTTGTTTTAGGGCTTAGGGGTTGTTGCATGTCCGTCTGCCGGGTGACGTACAACTGTACAGTTGGAAACCACTCAGCATATTCGAAGCTTGTTGGGTGCTCAAGTGTGACTAATATAGGGGCCGTAATAATTACCTATACTACGGCTGATGGAGGAAATCTTGCACCATCTGCCAAGTAACAGGTGACACGACACTTGAGCATAACCCCGCACCCCCTTTTTAACATTGAAGATCATGGATACCGAGGCGGTCCAAGATTTTTGTCGTTGGAACCCACGCCACTTCCGAGGATCACCGGTCAATGTTAAAAAGGGGGCGTGGGGTGTCTGCTTGGCTTGGCCACTTAAACCGGTGCAAGATTTCCTCCATCAACAGTACCTTAAACTGTTGTCACAGTAAGCAATATGCTTGTCATCACTTGCCACAATATCGATCCCTCACCATCTCAACCATGTGTGTCGGTGTGTCACTGTGTGTCAAGGACCGAGGTACTTGTAAGACAGATTTGAGGAAAGGCAAGTTTTCCTTGCATTTCGGCAGAGTAACAAGTGTTAACTGCATAGTGTGCCTCTTCTACAGTTAACACTCAGTTAACACTACAGTTAACACTGCCGAAATGCCGCAAAAACCAGCATTTTGCAGAATACATGCATTTTAAAAGGGAAAACTGCTAGTTTTAGTGTCTTTTATCCACATTTGAAGAAAATGCTGGTTTTCCCAGCATTTCGGCAGTGTTAACTGTAATTAGTGTTAACTGAGTGCTAAGTGAGTGTTAACTGAGTGTTAACTGTGCGAAATGTGAGGAATTTACACTAAGCCAGAATACACGAGGAGCCCGCCACCGGAGTGCCGCGGAGCTGCATGGAGCAGACTTGGATCGAAGTGGAGCACCCGGGTCAGGGTGCAAAAAAAGTCGCATCCTGGAAGCCTGCAACCACAGTCGGCTTGTGTGGTCTTGGGCCGTACCTAGAGCAACCAGCCGTGCCAGCAAGCTTGCCGTATCGCATTCTTGGACATGCATCGGGCTTGGTCTGCATGTGGATGGTACCCGGCACAGGAAGCATGGTACAGTCCAGTAAAGACACAGGCTTGGGATATCTCAGCAAGAAGGATCCTGTCGGTGACACGACACTTGAGCATACCCCCGCACCCCCTTTTTAACATTGAAGATGATGGATACCGAGGTGGTGCAAGATTTTTGTCGTTGGAACCCACGCCACTTCCGAGGATCACCGGTCAATGTTAAAAAGGGGCCGTGGGGTGTCTGCTTGGCTTGGCCATTTAAACCGGTGCAAGATTTCCTCCATCAACAGCATTTTGGGGTTCCTTATTATTGTTATAGTATTATGGGCCCCAAACCGTATACTTAAGACCTCCATATCACCGTGCAAGTAAAGTTTGTGAAATCCTGGTCCGTAGCCCAATGTAAGCCTAAGTCCAAGTTGAAACCGTCAGACACCTTACTCTTACCCCATGCCCAAGCACCTAAGAACTAGGTACTTTAGACCCTTAGAGTACGGGTGTGAAGAAGATCTGTGGTGTAAGTAGTAAGTACAAGAGTTACAAGTACTGGTACCTCATTTTGGGCCGTAAATAATTATAGCCCACTTTAGCATACTTACTATTTAATGGCTCAGGGGCTTTTCGCAAGAAGGGTTCGTGCTTCGAACCCTAATGGAACCCTAGTCCCAATTCCAAAAAGCCCCTGAATTTTAATGTTCCAAGTGCTGCATTTACCAAGCCACCTGGTCCCTCAAGCAAAACAGCGCTCTCAAAACACCGTTTTGGGCTACTGTGCACCCCAAACCTTTGCATGCAGGGGTCGGCATCGGCATTTCTTTAAAGGACTTCTAGATTATCAACAGCGCTGAAACCCGACACCCCATACCCTAAAACCTCGCCAACCCCATAACACACCCATATACCAGCCATAGCATCACTGCGTCGCGAACTGCGCCAAGCTAGCACAGGGCTGGTGAACACCCTCAGCCCCAAACCCTTCGCACTGGCACCCTGAATCCCCAAAGTCCCGAACTCTAAAAGGCTCAAGGCAGGAAGGCTTATCGGTGAAAGACCGTCCGGACAAACTCGCGTCTTTCCCTACACTCTAGATGTGCTCCGAAGCTTCATGCGGTGCCCTGGCAGTTCCTGACAATGAGCGGCCACAACATGGCTTCATCGACACAGCTGGGCTAGTGTCGGGCCGTAGCTTTGAATAGTGCTGAACCCCGTGTAGTATCCCACGTGGGACCCTTCACAAGAAGCCTACCCAGAGAACCGAATACCCCCTGAATTAAGGACTATACCTTAAATAATGTTATGATTTGAGGCATATTTCTTAATTAATGTGGTATTGGGTTTTGGGGTATGCATCCTCACTCCAACCAGTAGGGTGTCGGCCTGACGTAGAGGCCCAAGGAAGAGCCTGGCCATACGGACCACCGACCCAATGGGTCCTAAGTACGTTTATTGTAGAAGGTTTAGGGTGTAGGGTGTCTATATGAGGAATTACCACTATGATTTGGGGAGGTATCCCCCATAACCGTACCTAGGACCCTTTGGGGCAAACAAGGCACTCTTGGAAAACCGTGAGGTTTGTATGGCTTAAATCTTGCATTTCCCAGAATAAGGAATATCCCATAGTTACCATAGTCTAGGGTCACTAAAGTAATGCAGAATTTCCATCATCAACGACAGGGGTTTCGGGTGTAGGTCGGTTTTCGGTTATCCAATAAATAGTTAAATAGTCAGTGCTACTTTACCTTGGGTATGGCCCCCACTCAGCAATAGTTGAATAATATTCATAATACAGATATATATATATATATATATATATATATATACATACATATTTATTAGGACCTTATTAGTAGTATCCCTCTTATAGACTCATACTGTGTGGGGGCAGTACCTGAACTTCACCTCGAGGGTTGAGAGTTCAAATCTTTGGCGTGCCATGCCCGGAAAAGTTTAGGGTTCAGGGCTTATACAGTTATGACATTCCAGTATAGGTGGTAGGAGTTTCGGGTCCAGGGTTTACGGTTTAGGATAATGGTATTTCCGGAGGTGGATGCGAGCAAGTGTACGCCAAGATGATCCTCAAAGTCAGGGTCGCATTCCAGACCGGAGCTTTTGCCCGTTGCACTGGGCGTCGCTGTCTTCAACGCTTGGACGGAAAGGTTTCGTGTGCGCTAATTATTTTGTGCGACACTATCTCTCTAAGCTATGTACCGGTCGAAAGCACTGCGACCTCAGTTTCCCCATAGAGCCTTGAACTTGCCCGACGACCGATTTTTTTATTCTGGCTTTGCAAGTTTCGCGGGTCCCCGGTCTCGACGTCCTGATCAATGGAGCTTACTGCAACGGCGTTGCCGCGTCAAAGCCTGCTCTCGTTTGGTTTGAAATACTCAGTTGGTTGATTGGAAAGACGGGTGATATTCCAAAGTTTGAATCTTATGGCCACTAACTATCTTGGGCGCGGCGTCCTTCATTCGTTTTGAGGGGTTTAAAGATCGTTTGCAGCGAGTTCGAGCAAGCTCAGAGCTTGTGGTTCTAAGCACTTGCGATGGAAGTTGTAGACAAGACGCAGCTGTCCTGGCAGAACACTGGTTGGGAGTAGATAGATACATCCTTTGAGGCCGCAGCTGTTGTAACAGTGAGCAGTGTCACACTCGTGAGGTTGATCGCGTGAAGGCTTCGGCCCGCATGCACCGCGTGTGAAAGATTGACATGTCATTTCGGCATGTCCCGATGTCTTTGCCCGAAGGCTGACGACTCAGATTTCCGACCTAAGAAACGTTTGTAGAAATCTGGCAGATAATGCTACAGTCTTTTATACATCCCCTAAGGCTCCATGTGGCCATATAGTATATATTTAGGCCTTAAAGTACCTATATAGGGAGCCCTTTAAGCCTTGGGTATCTACCATAAAGGTACATGGAGCCTTTGGGATCGTGGAAACGTAGCAAACTGCAATCATTGGAAGGAGCAGCCTGCCATGACAGAAGATCCAGACATGGGCGTGTGCGAGGCGAGGTGCTTTAGGGTCAGGATGGTTTAGGGTTCCAAAGGGTCCAAAGTACCTTTATGGTAGAATGTAGGGTTCCTATATTAGAATTACTATTAAGATTTGGGGAAGTATCCCCCATAACAGTACTTTGGACCCTTTGGGGGTGTAGGGGTGGGTAAGGTTTTGTCAGCAATGCGCAGGCCTTCGTGTTTTTCGTCAGTACTGTCAAGAGCGATTGCAGGTCATCTATCCAATTGGGTCCGTACTGTTCGTGCTGATGAACCTTCCAGAAACCTGTAGCCCTAATGTTAGTTTACATCGAGTCGCATGAAAATTTCGCCGGTGAAGCTAGGCACCTGGATCGTTTTGAGAGATGTCTTAAGAGTGGTCATGTGTGTCACAAATCCTCAACTCAAGCCTTACACGACGAAGCCACATCCTTGCGAATCCTTTCCGCAAGGTTTCAGAAGCCGAGTTTCAGCTGCTTTTCGATGCAGGGATGCTCTACCAGGCAGTTCTGCGGTTGGTATCGTATGCGTATAGTGTCAACTTGATCGACGGGGTACAGGGCTTGCCGCAGGAATCCGTTTCATTGTTGGAGGTTTTGTTGAGGTACAAACAGGCATACGGTTTTGGGAAGTGTTTGTCAGCATCTTCCGTTTTTGGCGTTAGAGTTGCTTCCGCAACACCCTTCTCTCCGCATTAAGATCATAGCAGCGATAGTATGTTGTGCGTGTTGTGCTCCAGGGCCACGTGCCCTTCTCGAAGTTATGCTTTCCTGGGGAAAGTAGCGTTCAGGGTTCAGCTTTAGGGTTCAGGGTTTGGGGTTTGTTTGGGGAAGAAGTTCATAATGTCATATCATGTTCGAGGTAATCCTGCTTCCTGCCACAATGATAACCCTAAGCCCCACTGACGGTGGCCCTCTAGTAGCTCAAGCCCGGGGTTTCAATACTAGGACCTAGAGTAGGCCCTTTTTCCCTTTTTAAGGGTTCAGGTTCACTTAAAAGCTCCTTTAAACCAAAAAGGGCACCCTTTTTATTCCTAAGCTACTCTTGGGTCTAGCCCCAAACCCCAAACCTTAAACCCTAAACCCCTAAACCCTAAACCCTAAATCCTAAACCCCTGTCTATGGCAATCGTAACCCCTACAAACCCTGCAGCGCGTGCCGGGCCCACTCAACCCTAGGGTTCAGGGCTTTGGTTCCCTAAAACTTTAAAGGGAATTACTTATATCCCCTTTTAAGGTACTTATAACCCGGACGGACTTCCGAGTTTAGGATCAGTTTGGGTTTAAAGGGAACTCCAGAAAGTTGGGATATGGATTAATGGTAGGATCCCCTATAATTTCCCTTCAAGGGGTTACGATAATGATATTCCAACTTTCTGGCTTCTACTGTAGTGGGTGTGCCAGTGGGCCCTCCATCCTTATTCTGTGGTCTTAGGTTCATCGTTACCAAAAAATTAGGAACCCTGCTCCTATCTTAGGTTGAGCGTGGAGGGTTCAGGGCACCTAATCAGGAAACCCTGGGTTCAGGATCGAGGCTGGAGTGGTTCGGGGCTTCGGGCACCTAGGCTCTCCGGCACCCTTATGCCCTTCGAATTGCGGGGTTCCCTTGCCCAGGGACTCCAAAATCCCTGAATTAAGGAATATATACCTTAAATTATAATGGGATCCCTAATATGATTTAAGGAAGATTCCTTAATTGAGGGGTATTGGAGTCTCTGGGCGTTCAGACGCCGATCAAGACCAAGTAGTAGGAACATGTCTGCCCTGTAGTCCTCAGGGTTGACTGGGCTCTAGTTTATGGTTTAGGGGTTTAGGGTTTAGGGTCTAGACTGTCAAGTCCATAAAACTCCAATCTCTGGGCACAAATCCTAAATCCCGAGCTATTCTCAACACTAGTTACTCATCCCTGTGTAGTCCCTTTAGACCCTTAGATAGACCCTGAAGTTGTAGAAGCTGAACAGCGCTATAGAGCCTTGTACAACTTTCTTCGTACCGTAGGCTTCCAAGTCTTATCCTTAGATCCCCAATACCTAACCTTTAAACTCGTTGGTGTCTTATACTTTAAGCAGCAATCGGAAAGTTTAACCTTTTATTTCTGTGGCTTATTGGGGTAGTAAGTAGAAGCCCTAACATAATTAGAAGTGGTACGACTTTCCCAGTGCCAGATGTTAGTATAAACCCAAACCCTTCTTTCAATCATGAAGGCCACCCTAAACCCTAAACCCCTAAACCCTAAACCCCTAAACCCTAAACCCCTAAACCCCTAAACCCCTAAACCCCTAAACCCCTAAACCCTAAACCCCTAAACCCTAAACCCTAAACCCCTAAACCCTAAACCCCTAAACCCTAACCCCTAACCCCTAAACCCTAAACCCTAAACCCCACCCTAAACCCCTAAACCCCTAACCCCTAAACCCTAAACCCCTAAACCCCAAACCGCAAGCCCGACGGTGAAGAGGCTTACGGCTATGGGTTCCCGATGAATCACGGCGGCTTCAGCTTCAACATACCAGGCTGCGGGGGGTGGTGGCTATGTTTAGGGTTTAGGGTTTCATTAGGGGTTTAGGGTTTAGGTTTAGGGGTTTAAGGCTTAGATTGACGTTTCGAATGCCTGGGAGAGAGAGAAGGCTTAAATTAGGGGTGTAGGGTTTAATTAGGGGTTCAGGGTTTAGGGTTTAGGCTTTGATTAGGGCCAGGGATTAGGGTTTAGGCTTTCATTAGGGGTTTAGGGTTAGGGGTACTTTTCTTGACTTTGGGCCTTGGGGTTGGATGGAGAGGGGTTGATGGGTTCAGGGATTACAGCTGAGGTTGACGCTGTTCACGGATTTAGGGGTGATGTGCACTGAAACGGAAGGGGCCATAGAAAGGGAGATGCCCAACAACAACTTTTGCTATTGCTATCTCCTTCATAGCACTTTAACCTCCTAAACCCTAAACCCCGCTGCATCTAAAGAAAGAGACCTCAAATCCCTCTAAGCCCTATAAACCCTATAAGCCCTATCCGTCCTTGAGCTCTATACATCAGTAAACCCGATGCTCGGAACTCCGAGATTCCAGTCAGTACTCTAATATAGGGGCCTTAATCATTACCTATACTATTTCGGGTCGTTCCTTATTATACTTATAGTATAATGGGCCCCAAAACCCGATTCTAATTGCTAGGGCCCCTACATAGGGGCCTCAAGAGCAAGTATTATTCGTCATTACCGCAACTAATAGTCCTAATGTGAGCATGGCATACAATACCCTTCCTCATGGTAACTGATAGTCCTCGTAGGATTACAGCATAAGATATGCCCAACATTTTCCACTGTACATTTAGACCCCATCGTGTCATACCCCGCAGATACCCTACATCTTAGGCAAAACCTTCACCCGGAGCGCCGAGCCCAGGTTTCTCAAACCCTAAATTAAACCCTAAACCCCTAAACCCCTGAATCTCAAACCCCAAACCAGCAATGCCGAACCTTGAGCCCTAAGCGACTCCTTTCGGAGCCCACTGGGTCTAGGGTTTAGGCATCCACCCTCAGAGGTACTTAGAAATAACCTTTAAACTCTGGTTTTTTAAGTTACAGAGGGGTTTAGGGTTTAGGATTTAGGCATCCACTCTAAACCGAAAATCTAAGAAGCTTCAACTCCTGAACCGAAAGACGGCAACTCTGTATGGTCATATAAGTCATATACAGTAGAAGCCCAAAAGTTGGAAACCCAATGGCCTCAATCCTCAAGAGTACTGTACAGGGAATTCCTGCACTAGTTGGCCTTAATCCTGCTTCCTACTTTGTGGAGTTTACTGTATGGTGCATGTATACATCCACGTCGTACTACTGAGCCCCGGGCCACCTGCGGTTATACAAAACGGAGTCCACAGGCTTACCTGTCGGCCAACAGCATCAGCCGCAAGCCGACATGCATCTTGGCTTCCCTTTGCCCGTATGCTAAGTCCTATAGGTATTACCCAGTCGTAAGCTTGTTTCCCACAGCATGGAATCTGTGGCGTTCTTTCGGTTTGCTGCGGGATCCTGCATGGACTTTTCCATTTAAGCCCGTTTCGGAAGAGATCTTTGACAGTGGGTTGATGTGAGTTGACTGGATTGGAATGCCCAGTGCTTCAGAACTTGCGGATCTTCTTTGTTGCTTTTAGATTTGCTGCAGAGAATCCGCTGCATGCTGTAGCCAGAAGGTTCGCAAAGGTGCCCTTCTGCAGTACATTTTAGTGTTCAGGGTTATCACAACGAGTCACAACGAAGCCCGAATAAACTTCCATTTTGGTTTCTCTCAAACCTCGATGCGGAGCATTCCCCAATGGCACCCAAAGGACGACCCCGCAAACGTCTTGCACTTGGTGTGTTGCACATAACCAACCAGGTTTTGTCTCCGGGCGAGGATGCTTGGCAACCTTGAGGATCTACTTCGGGCACCGGAGTCAACGCAGGTGTCCCTCGCCCGGCTGCACGGGGTCTCGAGAGGCAGTCCGCCGGAATTGAGCCGGCGCCAGGCCACGAGCCTCCCCCTGCCTCAATGCACCCAAAGGACGACGCCGCAAATGGAGACATATGAGTCGCTACAGGTCATTTGGAAGCTACGCTGGACAGTATCCTCATCCTAGTCAGAGATCACCCCTCATGCAAAGTCCTGAAGTCCTTCTTACACAGGCCCAAAACCCGAAACCGCAAGCCCTGTACGCCCTCAAGCCCACGGTCCTGTTAAGCCGCTAAGCCCTAGCCCCCAAGCCCAACACCTAACCCCTTAAAATCGAGGGTTTACTTTAGCCCCGGCTGACCTACATTTTTTAAGACTTATACAACAACAAAAATAATGGGGAACCCTACAAAGGAAGGTTTTGTAGGCTTCAGGTAGGGTTTATGGTAGCCGAACCCGGGGTAAAATGATATTCACCGGACTCCCTGGTGCTTCTGCGTGAAAGGATCAGAATTTCCATATAGCCAGTGTGCAAGCTTCTAGACTTGCTAGGGTGCATAGACCCTATAATTCTAAACATGCACATAGCAAGAAGTGTACCAAACAAATCCTAAACCCTATACACACTCAACCAAACAGAGGATCAAGGCTGCTAGGAAAAGTTTCGGTTTCGGAACGTGTCTCATCTTTTGCTCCTATACCCTTGTACCCCTAGGATGCCCAGTAGTACCCTTATTCCCTTTTTGTAGTCCTAGGTTCCTTATAAAGTTACCCAATACCAAAAAGAGAGGCCTTTTTATTCTTAGGTTACTGGGTACCTTTACACCCCTCGCTCTGAATGATTATGTAATCCAGCACATCCCCTACTTACAGGATCATGGGACCTAATAAGTAGGGTTATAAGTACCTTATAAATTAAGGTTATAAGTAGATATAGCTGTAGTTACCTTACTTATAAACTTACTAAGTCCCCTGATCCTCCAAGTATCCCTGAACCCAGAACCCCAAGCCTTAAACCCGGCCATGACCCCCAAGTGCCCTCGAAGAGAACCCTCTAGGACCCAGAGTAGGCCCTTATTCCCTTTTTTTTGATGTAGGTTCCCTTATAACACCCTTTAAACCAAAAAGGGCACCCTTTTTATTCCGAGGTTACTCTTAGGTCTAGCCCTTATGGTCCGTAACAGTGGGGATTTATGGCATCTTAGCCGGTAATCGTGGCGCGTTAGGTACCCCCTTAACCCAAAGCCTACATGGGTAGTTCTCTAAAGTGGAGTCCTTTGTTGGATCCCCAAAGAAATACGCCACCCTGCTAAAAGAGGATCCAAAAAGGAACCTACTTCAGGGAACTACCCATATAGTACCTACAAAGGGATCCTACTTTAGAGAACCACCCACATGCCGCAGCTTCGACCGTAAACACTAAATCCTAAACCCTAACCCTAAACCCGAAGACCCCCTAAAACTCGCAGACCGTAAACCCTAAACCCTAAAACCCTAAGACCCGAAACCCTGAAACCCTAAGACCCCTAAGACCCTAAGGACGAAGCTTAGACCCAGGCCTGTCCAGGAGGAGCCGCCAATGCAGGGGCAGCTGAGTGAGCAGCAGGCAACCCCCCCCCTCCCTCCCTAGGGTTTAGGGTTTTGGGTTTAGGGTTTAGGGTTTTGGGTTTAGGGTTTTGGGTTTAGGGTTTTGGGTTTAGGGTTTTGGGTTTAGGGTCTAGGGTTTAGGGTTTAGGGTTTAGGCTCAAAAACTCCAGATCCGACACGAAAACGCTTAGCCCCTACATTCCAAAATCTGAATCAAAGCCCCTACTGCCTTCATCTATGGATTCAGATACTCTGGGTGGCTTAAACTAAAAAAAATACCAATACTACGTGGGGCTTCTTGATATTATAGCTGCAGTGTAGTATCATATACCGCAAAACACTGTTCCAATTATTAGAGTCCCCATAGGTTTTTGCTGAAGGCTGTGGAATTTAGGATCTAAATGTTAGCGTTTCGGGTTTAGGGGTTGTGAGATTTGGGTTCAGAGCACTTGGAAGTTCACCGGCAACTATTTGAGGCCAGGAGTTTGAGACTTGGGTTTGGTGTTCGGATTTTTGTGTATGTAGTGTTGGCGATAGAAACTAGGAACGTCCCGAAAGACAGATTCCAGCTTTCAGCAGTGTCCATCTTGCAGACGGCAGCGGCTTTGAAATTCCAACTATGCCACAGCTGCTCGAAGAACGAACCTTCCGTGCACGACACCCTCGCGGCCTTGGTTTTGTCCACATGATGGACTTTAGGGTGAACATCAGGGTTTAGGATGCACGGTTGTTCATGCAGGGCGAAGGGTTTACTTGGAGGATCCTGGGACTTAGTAAGTAGGGTGAAAAGTACCTAAATTAAGGTTATAAGTAGATATAATTATAGTTACCTTACTTATAACCCTACTTATAAATAAGTCCCTTGATCCTGTGAGTAGGGTCTGGGATGTCAAGGGTTCAGCAGCCCTGGTTTCCCCTGAACCTCCCACGCCTCACAGGTGATTACTTGTGACGCAAGTCTAACCTTAGAGTCCATGTGCCGTTGCAGTGCATGTGTTGCTTTCAAGGGGTTTCTATCTGTAAGGTACCTCAGCATCAGGGTATGTAATGACCGTATAAGTATAGGTGCATGGACTCTGAGGGTACTAAACCCGGAACCCTCAACCCTATAAACCCTGAAGACAGTCCACAGCAGGTGGCCTATCAGCAGCAGCTGTATCAGTGGCAGCAAGCACAGGCGGCGCAAGCGGCGCAATATCAACAGCGCCTCAGCTCGATTGCTTCTCTTGGCATCATGGGTAGTTCTCCAAATTAGGATTTCTTTTGATTTTGGGGTCCCCCAAGGCAGTACGGCACCTTTAACACACCCTCAAAAAGGATTGAGCTACCACGGCAAACGCCTCAGACAGCGTGGACCTTTCACCCACAGCTCCAACCTCTGGAAAACCCTAAACCCCCAAACCCTAAACCCGAGCATTGATCGTCGGAGTCTCAGCATTCAGGGTCAGGGATTCCAGAGCCTAGACGTGCTACTTTCCAAGAACCCTGCCCAAAGGGTCCAAAGTACTGTTATGGGGGATAATTACTTCCCCAAATCTTAATAGTAATTCTTAATATAGGAACCCTACATTCTACCATAAAGGTAATTTGGACCCTTTGGGCTGCAGACCGGCGGCCCCAAGCTCCCCAACACCGCAAAGAAAAATAGGTTTTGGCGGGTACCCAGAGGCCCCAAAGTAGTTCCAGTTTGGAGTTACCCTATAGGATTCTATATATGAACCCCCGAAAGGAGCTACTTTGGGGCCCTTGGGTAGTATGACCGTTAAGTCAGCGGATGACTGGATGCTAAACCCCAAACCCTGAAACCCAAGTGTGGGAGCCCAGTAGTACCCTTATTCCCTTTTTGTAGTCCTAGGTTCCTTATAAAGTTACCCAATACCAAAAAGAGAGGCCTTTTTATTCTTAGGTTACTGGGTATCCTAGGTTAAGTCAGCGGATTACTGGATGCTAACCCCCAAATTCTGAAACCCAAGTGCGGGAGCCTGATTCCGAATCCCTGGCCCAAAAAAAAACCCAAAAGACTGTAGGATCCCATATGGGTGGTTGTCAAAATTAGGGCCCCTTTTTGGGTACCCTAAATATTAGGTGCCGTATAATAATGGGGACCCCAAAAGGGACCCTAATTTTCACAACCACCCATATAAAGAATCCTAGTAAGAGCCAAGGGTTTCTCAATGAGGCTCCTATATTATGGGAGTTATAGGATTAGGGGGACCCTCGGGGATATGGACCCTCTCAGTAAGGTCCCTTTTAAGAGAGCCAGAAGTAGGGTTCGGAAGGGGTACCTTTTAAGGGGTTTCCTTCATCCTGCTACCCAACTAAACCACCAAAGCCGATTTTTGCTTCGTCAGCCTCTGATCCCAAAGGCCTTTCCAATACTGTCTGTTTAGATAAGCGCTTCAAGGGTTTTTAATAATAATAGGGCTTGTATCAGGGCTGTTCAACTGTATTTGGTTTCATACGACCCTCACTGTCACGCAGGGAATTATAGGTTTTCTAGAGTTCTATCATGCCTTTAAGAGTTTATGCAGGTTTTACAGTTTACAGGGTGTTCAGATACAGGATTTCATGAAAGCTACTGCATGTAGGATGTAGACTGAAGACCCGGATTCGGAAAGCTGGCATCCTTGACCTTGGATTGTGGCATGCGTGGCATGGGGCGATCATTCGTGGGGCGGGTACATTCGCCCTGAGTTGCGACCTCGGCTTCAGAAGGATGTGCAGCACATTGCTTTTCAGCATGCAGTTTCCAGAAGCCTGCATGATCTTCAACATTGCCACGGTTTAGGGTTTAGGGTTTAGGGGTTTAGGGTTTAGGGTAATTTGGGGACCAGGATTCAAAGCGATCTGTCGTTGATGAAGACACCGACTGTCGCGTAAACGACCTGTTTAAATCCAAGCGGCGTCTCGGATCTTTCATGAATATCCAGGAACTGACCTTTGTTTCCGTCGTGGCGGAAAGTTCTGACCGACTCCAGCGACACATCATCATCGGAAACGCGACACTGATGGTTCTATCTCAGAGAGTATGGCTACTGTCTACTTGGAGGATCATGGGACTTAGTAAGTAGGTTATAAGTAGCTTAGTTAGTTTACAAGTAGATATAACTACAGTTACCTCAAATTTATATCCCCACTTGTACTTACTATGTCCGCTGATCCTCCAAGTAAGGCCGTCGCGGCCGCAGTAGTCTTAGGCGAGGTCTTTCGACTGGCGGAACCCAGGCGATCTGCCTGGCAGTACACCAGACTGTTTTGGGAGAAAGCCCCCTGGAGGGGTTTAGGGCTTAAAGGGAACTCCAGAAAGTTGGAATATGGATTAATAGAAGGGTTAGGATAATCATATTCCAACTTTCCGGCTTTTACATTAGGGGTTTAGGGGTTAGGGATCCAGACTGCCTGATTTTTGGCGTAGCAACTCTTGAGCACCGAGCCTGATTCCCTTTGATTTAAGGATGTCCTAGGAGTGTTCAGAGAGTGGCGTCTTTGAGTGTGTTTAGGAATATCGGAGACAAGGGTTGTTCTTGCAGTTTAGGGTTTGACAAAATCTTGAAGTTGAGGGTTTAGGAATCGAGGGCTTTATGTGATTCGTGTGCAGAATGTTCGGGCCTCAGCGTTTAGGAGTGTGTAGACTTGGAAAGTCTACACATCAACCCTCCCAGCTTAGACCCGTCTTAGCCGCAAGGCCTCAAACCGTCTGTGTATTTGTGTATTTGGGTTTGGGCTTGTGAAGTATCACTGTTCAGGGAGAGCCCAATACCACTTTATTAAGGAATAATTTGCTCTGACTAACGTGTGGGGAACTTCGTATTATGATATAACTTCTGGAAGGCAAGCGGTTCTGTCCAGAAGGGCACCCCAATACCCACAATCCCGATCCCTTAAACTAAAACAGCCAAAGGGGTTCGACAAGTCAGTGCTCCGACCCATCTGAGAAGGGCTGCACGGCACTCCTAGGATCCGGGTGTAAGGTTTTGTTGTCAGGTTTTGGTTTTGGTTTAGGTTTTGGATGTACCGGTTTCAGGTTTTGTATTGGGAGCCACAACAATCGCAGCACACTGCTACATGGGTGGTTGTCAAAATTAAGGTCCCGTTTTGGGAAACCGAAATAATAGGTGCCGTAATTATTATAATAGGGACCCAAAAAGGGATCTTAATTTTGACAACCACCCACATGGACTCTCCAGAGTGTGCACTGCCCGATCCCAGGCCTTATGCCGACGCGTACCAGCAGCAACTCTATCAGCAGCAGCTCTATCAGCAACAGCAAGATCCCCAGCGTGAGCATTTTGCGGGTTATGGGGTTTAGGGTTTTAGGGTTTAGGGTTTAGGGTTTTGGTTTAGGGTTTAGAGGGTTTGGGGTTCGAGTTTTGGGTTTAGGCTTGTATTTGTGAGGTTCAGAGCTGAGTTTGAGGTAAATATGGCTCATTGGCTACGCTTCTTGCTCTTGCTGTGGGCTGTCATTCGGGTTGCAATTTCTGATTGTTGTGGTGGTGGCGACGGTGTGGTTGCTCCGTTCCGTGAGGCTCAGGATTGCACCTATGGTTGGAAACGGGCCCAGCCCAAACCTCCTCATTATGGCCGGATTGATGGTGCAGCAGTTAAGTCCTGAGCCTTAACCAAAACCGAACCCTTGTATGTATTCACAAGCGCACGCACGCAGACACACACACACACACAAACACACACACACACAAACACACACACACAGAGAGACTACATACACGGACATACATTGCCGCACCTACAGAAAACGCAACGACACAATAACAGCGAAGCTGAAGCACTTGCACAATCCTACAAATACTCTTCAAGCTAGCAAGTTGCATGTGTCCTGCAACTCTGGAGTTAAGCCATCAACAACTCATATCCATCATTTATGGGTGTCGAAGACTATGATTGTTTTGGAAAGGTTACCTGTGCCGTACTACGGGGTCTGTATACAAGAAAGACTGTGGCTTCAGATATTGCTTGAAGTTATGCAATGAAGTCTTAAACTATAAACTTGCAAGTTTTCGAGCCCCAAACCTTTAAGCCCTAACTCCCAGACTGCAAACCTCAAAACCCTTAATCCTTCAAAGCCCTACAGCCTTTTGATTCCAGGGCTGCCGGCCAACAGCAGGGATACCAGACGGCGGATCCCTACCAGCAGCTCGGCCCTTCATAATAGTTACGGCTGATGGCATAAATGCTGCGTTGCCTTAGTGACGCTAGAGTATGGGAACTATGGTATATTTCTTATTATGGGTAATGCAGCCCTAAACCCTAAACCCCTAAACCCTGAACCCTAAACTCTAAACCGATCATCAATAGTATAGGAGTTTTGAGATGAGGGTTTAGGGCTTTGGGTGTAGCATTTGGGGCTTCGGGTTTAGGCTTTGGGTTCAGGGCTTCGAGCTAGATTTCATAGTGTTGTTTAGTGTGTGGGGTTATATAGGGGTGACAGGGTTTAGCCTGTCGCCATTCGTACTCTTATTCTGTTGTACATTTGGGGTGTCCTTGTTCTGAGCCGAAGTTGAGAAAGCCGGACCCCGTGCTTTTGTGGTTAAGCAGCAGTGCTAAAGGGGGAACTCGTGAAATGGCTGCAATGCGCCTTGATGATTCTCACAACTTCATGAGCAGATCGGAACGAAAGTTACCATGCCGTTTTAGGTGAAGTTCTCACGTTTGCGGTATCAGATTCAGGGTTTGAGTAGTAGGAGTTTGTGTTAAGTCTGGCTTACAAGGAGCCTAACTAGGCTTCTGCCACTTACGACCTACAAGGGCACTTGATCCGTCATGTGTGTATACATATATACGTATATATGTATATATTATATGTATATATATATATACATAGCATTATATATATGTATACATACACCTAATTCCTACATGTACATCCCCAAACCCTACATTAAACCCTAAACTTATAATCCCTAAACCCTAATCCCCAATCCCTAAACCCTACATAAACCCAAAATTCATGGCAAATCCAGTGACAGTCAAAAAGCTCTCGATCCTCCACGTATACCTGAACCCTACTTAGAGGATCATGGGACTTGGTAAGTAGGGTTCCTTTAAAGGGCTCCCTTAAAGGGATCTTTAGGGCTCCTTAAAGGGATCTATAGGGTTTAGGGTTTAGGGTCTACTTAGAGGATCATGGGACTTAGTAATGGTAGGGTTATAAGTACCTTAATTGGGGTTGTAAGTAGACATAACTATAGTTATTATACTTGGAACCCTACTTAGTAAGTCCCATGATCCTCTAAGCAGACCTCTAACCGTAAGCCCTGAACCAAAAACCTCCCACGCCCTGACCCTGAAACCCTAAAGCTTATCAAAACCCTAGACTTACAGTAGAAGCCCAAGAGTTGGAAACCCAATAGCCTCAATCCTTAAGAGTAATGTATAGGGAATCCCAGCACTATTTGGCCTTCATCCGGTTTCCAACTTTATGGAGTTTACTGTACATCCCTCTACCCAAAGACCCTCGACCCTAAAACCCTCAACATATGTCAAAGCCTCCAGGCAGCAGATGTTTCAGAACCATCCTTCGACGCACCAGCGTCCGCCTTCCACCGGGCAGGCTCGGAGTTTGGGAGAGCCCTGCTTCGGTGGGGTTTGGGGTTTAGAGATCTGGGTTTAGAGTTTAGGTATTAGGGTTTGGGGTTTGGGGTTTAGGGTTTAGGGTTTTTTGGGGATCAGTGATTGTAGAGTCTAGGGATTAATGGGATTAGACTAGGGTTTGGGGGGCCTTAATGATTAGCGCAGGTTTTTGGGGCCTTGAAAAAGTCAGACTGAGGTGTTGGTTGCCTTACCCAGAGGCCCCAAAGTAGTTCCTTTTTGGGATTACCTTATAGGATTCTATATATGATCCTCAAAAAGGAACTACTTTGGGGCCTTTGGGTAATGAGCAGAGTAAGGTTTTGGGGTACATTAAAATTACCGCGTGACTGTAAGAATGAGCTCACAGGAATAGTCTGATTCACTATCCGGGCTTCTATCGCACCGGTGTAGGGGATCCTTAAGGATCTAAAGCAGATCTGTGGAGTTTCGAGGTTTGGGGCTTTGGTCGGTTCCTTTCAGGGATCCATTATGGACCGAATTTTTGCGGTATCTGCCAGGCTTCAGGGTGCCCAGAGAGCCCAATACTCCTTAATCAAGGGATATGGCTTAAGTTATATAGGGCTTCATATTCTGATTTAAGCCATATTCCTTAATTCCCTTCTAGAACCCTTCTGGATTCCTTTAAGGAACCCCTAGGCCTTCAGGATATATTCCATGATTAAGGGATAACTATTGGGCTCCCTGGGTGTTTTTTTTTTTTGCTTTAACCGTTTAGGCTCGTCTCTTAGTGCCTGTAAGCCTCTGCCTTAAGCGATCTATGTAATCCTTTTAAGGATCCTTGTACGGATCCTTTAAGGGTTCCTTAAGTGCTTTAATGTGTTTAGGATTTGGGGTTTAGGGTTTAGGGTTTTTGGGTTCCGGGATTAGGGTTTCAGGAGTTTAGGGGTTCCGGGATTAGGGGTTCCGGGATTAGGGTTTCAGGAGTTTAGGAGTTTAGGGTTTAGGGTTGAGGGTTTAGGGTTGAGGGTTTAGGGTTGTTGACTTAGTAAGTCTACTTAGTACCCCCTAGAAACCCTATTATAATCCCCATAGCCCACCTTACTAACCCTACTTACTAAGTCAAAAGGGCCTCCAAGTAGGGGTTCCGGGATTAGGGTTTAGGGTTCCGGGATTAGGGTTTCAGATTCAGGAGTTTAGGGTTTAGGGTTTAGGGTTTCAGGAGTTTAGGAGTTTGGGGCTGAGGATTCAGGTATGCTGACCCAGAGGCCCCATAGTAGCTCCTTTTTGGGAATACCTCATAAGGTTCTCAATCCGAACCCCCACACAAAGGAACTGCTTTGGGGCCTTAGGGTATGCTTAGGTTCAGGGATTTGAAAACTTGGGGTTCCACCCAGAGGGCCCAATACCCCTTAATTAAGGGGGGTGTGTTTTCCCAAAGGGTCCCAGGTACTGTCATGGCGGATACTTCCCCAACTCATAGCTGCAATTCCTATAAAAGAAACCCCACATTGTACTATAAAGGTACTTTGGACCCTTTGGGTTTGGGGTCGAAGGATTCATACCGTATGGGCAATACCAGGGCCCGGCTTTTGTTTGGCGGGGGCTTGTGGTTTTGCAGGCCATGCGAAGGTCTCGGGTTGGCTTCCACAAGAGTTCTTGGTGAGGGCAAGTTTAGGGTCCAGAGTTCAGTGGGAAGCTTTTTGCTATATAGTTTAGGGGTTAGGCTTTGGTTTAGCAGGGTTGCTCCAGAAGGGTTGTTGTGGATATTTGGGGTAGAATAGGGCTCAGAATAGTTGGTAGGTGCTGGAGGAGGCCGGCTTCAACCAGGTGTCCATCACTTCGCGAATGCTTCGCAAGGGGACCGCCACGTGGTTTGTGCGTGCCGCCGGCAAGGAGGATTTGGCGACTCTGTCTGCGAGGGCAAGGAGAGCATTGAGCTTTTCATTTTGCCGGCGATGGCGGCTCGCAAGCCGGGCTTTCGGGAGCCGCTCCGACGGGAAAGGCCCCTGACTTTCGCCAAGGAGCAGTTCGCTACCGTGATCGGGGGCCAAAGACGCTATGGAGACGGACGAGACGGGGAAGGAGGTGCCGGCTGGAAACAAAGCCAAGTTGGAGTTGAGGGCCGTGCCGGCCGGGGTGACGTTGAAGCCCATGCCGCGTGATGGCAATTGCCTAGCCCATGCACTGGGGCAAGGGCTGACCTTCTTGAAGCAGGACGCGAAGCAGAGGCCGGCGCGGCTTGTGCGGGCGGAGATTGGCCGTGCTGGGCTTGGATTCATTAGTAATACCATTCCCTCACATGCACTGTACAGTTGCCCAGCTCTCTTAAACCGTCCTCTTTACCCAACAGGCGTACGCACGCCTTCGAAGCAAACGACCAAACGACAACTATAAGCGGCGAGGGTTATATACTCCCAAACCTTACGTTCCTCAACAACTTAAAGCCCTAAGTCCTTGCAGGGATTAGTTTCAAGATGTTCAGGGGTACATTTCAGTTTTGTGATTTTGCTGGGCCCATTACAAACCACAGGCCGGCACGGCCGCAGCGCACCTTCGGATGCACGAGATCGAAGGGTGGGGTCGACTATTTCGGTATATATATATATATATATATATATGTATATATATGTACACCTATGTATGTGCTTAAAATGTATGTATATATACGCATAAACATAAACACACGGTTTACGTCGGTTTTCGTGTCAGGGTTGCGACTTCGCATGAGTCTACTAAGCTCGAAACCCCAAGCCTTAAACTGAGCGTGTTGGGGTCAAGATTGCGTGTAGTTGGGGTCGTTTAGGGTTTGGGATCACAGGATTACCCTAAGGGTCCAGGTTCCTTAGGAGGGTCCGGAATGTCCTAGGGAGAGTCCTTGGGTCTCTTTGGGGTCTCAAAAACCCTCATTTTGGAGGTTCCCCAATTTGTTAGGACCCCAAGGGAACTTAGAGGATCATAGGAATCATAGGAGTTAGTGGCTTCCTTTAAAGGGTTCCTGTAAGGGTTCTATAGGGGTTCTATAAGGCTTCTATAGGGTCAATTGGGAGGTAGGGTTCCCAGTGAGTTCGGGCACGGACTTGCAGGGTTGAGGATTGGTGCTAGGGTTCAGGGCTCGATGTAGGGTTGCTACAAGTGAAAGTTTTTATGGCATTTAGCGCACAGAAGATCACCGTCTCGGTGCTCTCCTTGAAGATCGGGTATTGCCGCCACTCCGCTAAGCCTGACCCTCGACGGCTCCAAATACCCAATAAGCATGTAGGCTTGATGGTTCAGAAGGTCACTGCCCAAAAAGTTGAGGTGCTGCTGCTGCAAGGTCCCACTTCTCTCGCGTGTTCGGACACTTATAATAATGTAAGCCCTGCCCCCTGAACCTGCAACGCTAGAGCCCTATAGATCTAGTTGCTCATACTAGACTCTACACTGATCTACAATGTGTCTATTAGGCGTGATAGGTATGATGTCCCCTACTCTGAATCATCATGAGAACGAGTTCTTTAGTCGTAGACCCAACCCTCAATGCGCAAAGCACCAAGCCCTCCAAGCACCCCATATCCTCAGAGGTATCCTTGCCCTAAGGCCCCCAAAGTAGTTCCTTTTGGGGGTTAATATTTAGAATCTTATGAGGTGAAGTACTATGGGGCCTCTGAGTAACCGCCCTAGATCCTGCCCTTCACAGTGCAACCCTGCACCCTTAAACTGCTAAGCCTTAAGCCCTAAAGCCGAAAGCGATCCGATCCGTCAGCAGCTGAGGACAGCAGCGCCCCACAGCCAGCAGGTGGGATGGGAATCGGATGTCTTGTGCGATGCTTCTTATTTGGGTTTAGCTAAATCCCAAACCCCTAAACCGTGATCTTTCAGCCGCCGAAAAGTCCGAGAAAAGCTCCTTACAAGCTGAGCCCTAGAGTATGCGCCCTTGAAAAGGCTGGCTCTGCCTCGAGTGCCACAAGGAACGTGCGTGCAAACAATGCTGGCGGCCCAGATTAGGACGTTTCTTTCATTTGGGGGTTTTAGGGTTCAGGGTGTTAGGGTTTAGAGCTTTAGGGGTCCAGGGCTTGAGGCTTCAGAGTTCAAGCTTTTAGGGTAGAGGGTTTAGCGCCTTATGGCTGTTTTGGAACTTCCTCTTCGGGCTGACAGGTTTCTACATCAGGGTTGAGGGCGTGTTTGGGGCTTTCGGCTTTACAGGGCTCATAGAGTTTAGGGCTTAGGGTTTAATTAAAAGGTTGAGAGTTCAGGAGATTTATGGTATCATCCTGTTCGGATGTAGGGGGGGTATGCATCATTAGAATCCTAGGCCATCAACCTGAATGATTGTCCCAAAAAGCATTCCAAGTCTGAAGGGCCCTTAACCCCAAAGCCCTAAATCCAACATCCCTTCATAGCTTGCATATAACCCAATAAAACGCCCTACTCCAATTCCGGACGGGTTCGTGTCCTGTTTAGTGTAGCCGTTGGCCTTTTCCTGTGGTTTCCTGTAGAGGTTTTCCAGGATCAAAGTTTTTGATTTAAAGTAAGCGTGCCTGGATGTTTACGGTCGGTTCTCGGTACTGTTGTGGGATATACCCCCCCCAACTCATAATAGTAATTCCTAATATAGAAACCCTAAATTCTAATTTTTAGGCCCCATTTTTACTCTTTGGGGGTCTTAACCCCCCCCCCCCCCCCGGCCCCGCCGGAAACGAGGGCCACACCCCCAGGCTCCGACGGCAGCTCCTCGTGCGGAGTCGCCGGGCGCCGGCCAAGGAGGAGAGACTGCGCAGATGGGTTTAGGGGTTAAGGGTTTTAGGGTTCACTCAGGGGTACTTAGAAATAGTTGTTAATTTTTGGTAAGTATAATCACTAAGAAACAGCTAAAATTTCAATTTTTTTGCTAGGATTCTAAGTTGAGTATAGTTCAGGGGCTGAGGACCGAGAAGTTGCCTTTTGGTTCTAGGGCTTTAGGGTTTTAGGGTTCAGGGGCTTAGGACCGAGAAGTTGCCTTTTGGTTCTAGGGCTTTAGGGTTTTAGGGTTCAGGGGCTTAGGACCGAGAAGTTGCCTTTTGGTTCAGGGTTTTAGGGTTCAGGGGCTTAGGACCGAGAAGTTGCCTTTTGGTTCTAGGGCTTTAGGGGTTTAGGGTGTAGGGGTTTAGGGTGTCGAGAAGTTGCATGTTGGTTCTGGGGTTTCAGTGGTTTAGGGTTTAGAGAGGTGTTTTTGTTTTGGGGGGTTTCGGGCTTTATATGTTTCTATTTGGCGGGCTTCGTTTCGAAGGCTTGCATACTCAGCCTTTTTTATTTACATGTTTGTTATGGGAGATATAGGGCTTCATTTTCGTATCCTTATAGGGTGCCATAGTATGTAGCAGACTTTACCGTTTTTTTGTTACAGTGAAGTTATTAGTCTAACTTTCTGCCTTGGGGACCAAATCACCTTCATAAGTAGTGGCCCTATACCCTTATACTATGAATCCCTATAAGGTATATGAACCTTAAAACCTTTTGAAGTTCATTTCGTCCTTAAGGTGGGCTTGACATATGGAGGCTTCTCGGCTCTCAACCCTAAACCATAATAATCTAGTCCGACAGTCTCAGTCAGCGCGCAACCCAACTGCACCCTCATCCTCAGAAACTATCAAGCTTGACATGCATCAAACTTGAGACTCTAAACTCTACTTGGAGCAGCACAGTTCTGTCTAAGCGCATAGGTCCTTGATTTGATGTTTTCCATCGATTACGTTTAACGGGGTCGAGATGCAGAGGTTTCGAGTTTGACAGAGCTATAAAACTTGTATTACTGCCCGAACTATGGCTTCCTATGTCGTTTTTTTTGACATTTTTGTAAGGTTGGCTGCAATCTTTCCGGCTGGGCTCGTAGCATGGCGACTACCTCCAACACTGTGGAAGGTGCCGAAGAGGGTGATGCCGGCAAACCGGCCAAGGAGGTGCATGCTTGCGCCACTGACTGTTCGGGGATGCCTGGCCCCCACTCAGTAATAGTTGAGTAATATTTATAATATAGATATATCATGACCTTAATAGTAGCCCTATGATAGACTCTTACTGTATAGGGCCGTACCCAACCTGCAGGGCTTGAAGTTGAGAGTCTCGGGCTTAAGTGTAGGGCGTAGGGTTAATTAGTCAGTTTGCCCTTGAAGGATCGGAGGACTCGGTAGGTGGGTGTCTCTAGTTGGCGCCATGAGTTGCTACAAGTTCTGCAATTACGATCATCTTACATAGATAGAACTCTGAGCTGCGCCGATCCAGTAAGTAGGGTTCATTGTTTCGATTTGCCTCAGAACAGCGTATTGCCTCTCTACAGATGACTTGTGATACTGTGGTTCCAGCCAGCAGCTGTCTCTCGGTGTTACCATCTCGAAGATATTTTTCTGAGGGTTCTTGAAAGGATTCAAAATACGTGCTCTGTATGGCTGTACAGGGATTCGAGAGTTTAGGGCCGTAGAGTGTCCCCCCAAAATGATCTGAGCAACTGAGCCTGAAACACCGGCGATTTTAGGAATCTTAGGGTTTAGGTAGTTTGCTGCGGTTCTTGGGCGATGTCAGGTCCAAGACCAAGAAATCCTGTTTAGGGTTGGGGGTGGGGATTAGGGATGTAGGCTTTAGCTCGCATGTGTTGAGGATAGGGGTTCGAGGGTTTTGTGTTGTTTCAGGTCTCAGGCTCAGGGTAGGGCGATATAGTGTAGGAAGTGTAGAAATCTGCTCCAATGCTAACAAACCCTACCCCTGACCCTTAGACCCCAAGGAATGACCCGGTAAACCTAGCGCCATCATTAAACCCCACACGACACCTTAGCATTAAACCGTATGCAAGAAACTTAGAGGCACTGAAACCCTCCAAAGGCTAAAGCCACTGTAAACAACAAATAACCATACCGTTAATGTTCAGTAATGCTAATAATAAAAGATACCACAACGACAGTGATAGCAGCATTGTCAGGATACTGCTGCTGCCCAATTATAACCCTAAGCCCTAAGCCCTGTAAACCCCGGACCCTATCTTTCCTCTTGCTTGCCGGCCCCTAAAACCCTAAATCAGGCGGAAGGACCACCGAAGGAAGCTCCGACCTCGCCCACCAAAGCAATGACGACTCGCAAGGCCTCCGAAGCTTTAGTAGCAGTAGTCGTAGTAGTAGTAGTAGTAGTAATAATAAGAATAATAGTAGTAATAGTAGTAGTAGTAGTAGTAGTAGTAGTAATAATAATAATAGTAGTAGTAGTAGTAGTGGTGCAGGGGCTCGTTGCTCTACGTTTGTATACAAGGTTTGAAGGGGCTTCAAGGGCTTCAGTGGTTTAGGTTTTTCGGATGGTAAGGATTTCGGAAGTTAGGAGTCGAGGGTGATGCCAAGTCCCCTGGGCGTGGGCTTCAGGGTATGTTCGAATCGCTGGTCCGTCCGGTTCGGCATTCAAGGCACAAGACGGCGGCCTGGATAATGAGCACTAGTACGATTTATCTCAGGGGTTCCGAAGATTCGTGTAATAATCTGTCCGCAAGCATTGGTTCTTAAGGTCCCTACATGAGCGAACGTTTCAATACTTTTCAATGTGTTCTTCGTGCTTCTGATTTCCGAAACCCTGTCTCCTTTGTGCTTGCGTCGGTCACCGGAGCATCCGCGTAGGTGTGTACTGGTATGGAAATGGGCCATGTTTCGACCCCATGCAGATGCTTTAGCCTTCGCTAGCCAGGCAAGTTTATCAAGCCCTGCAGCATTACTTAGAGGATCATGGGGCTTAGTAAGTAGGGTTGTAGGTACGGGAAGAAAGGTTATTAGTAGATATAGCTATAGTTACCTTACTTATACCTCACATACTAAGTGCCACAAGCCCTATACCCTTATAGTACTCCTAGAGATCCTGTAAAGGGATCCCTTCAAGGGCACTTACTAAGTCCCATGATCCTCTAAGAAGACGTGGCACGGCTTCCCACCTGTGCTTTTGAGATGTCGAAGTTTCCACGACTCTGTGCAGCTTCGGATCTCCATAAAGTACCATCGTAAGGAAACCGTATTCTTTACTATAGATCCCTATTATGGTAGCTTAAATTAGGTTCCTTCAACAAGAGCCCAGTTTTCTATTCAACAGAATGCCGTCGAGTCGTCGCTGAGGTAGCTGCCGAATCGCAAACTCGAGTCTTTGTGTCTGTGAGGTTGTTCAGGCTCTTTGCTGAAGTTTTGGGTGCCGTTTCACGTGTTGTCGGTTAAAGCTTTGTGCGTGTTGGGGGTGTGGGCGGGGGAGAGGAAGGGCGCGCTTATCGACATTTCTTGCGACTGGCAGTGTTGGACGCGGCTTGGATAGGTTGTTGTTGCTGTGATTCGCGGAATAAAGCCCGACAGCCAGGTTGAATCGATTCTGAAATTCGGACTTAGTGCATAAACTGCCGGAGTGTGAGGCTGCGGCGGTGGTGGTGATTGATGGTCATGACGATGTTGACGTTGATGTTGTTGATGTTGATGCCGTTGTAGTGGTCGCGGATTGTTGTGGTGGTGCTGGTGCTGGTGCTGGTGCTGGTGCTGGTGCTGGTGCTGGTGCTGGTGCTGGTGCTGGTGCTGGTGCTGCTGCTGCTGCTGCTGCTGCTGGTGCTGCTGGTGGTGTCGTTGTGGTTGTCGTTGTTTGTGGACGCAAGCTGAATCGTGAGGGGAGTTGAATCTGCACCTTCGATGTGTCTATGCTGGCAAGGCCAGGGCCAAGAGCAGGACACGGAAGAAAGAGCCTCCACCTGACCCAGGCGGATTGGAGGGTGCAGGTTTATGTTTCGGTTCTCTGCCGGCGCCGCCCCTCTCCGATATGGTTAGTCGTCTATGTCCCATCAGTGCACCCTCGAAACGCGAAACACTAAACCCTGAAGTCCAAAACGAGCACTGCGGATTCAGTCTTCAGCCAGGATCTCTCACGAAGGCATCCGAGTGTAACCTGAGGAATCGAGACACAAGATTTGTTAACGTTTGGTTACCAACTAATTAGGCCGAGAATGTGTTTTTGGCGTAAAGTTGCTGCAACAGGATCTCTTCAAGGCCTGCGCAGATGTGATATGCGAAACCTCAAAGCCCTAAAAGCCTAAAGCCTGTGCCAACAGTAAAGCCCCAAAGGCAACGGAGCTGGAAACATGGACCCCTCCCAAAACCTGAAACTCAATCCCCAAATCTAAAGTCCCTTCCAAAAGCAAATCTGAATCCCAGCCTCGCTGCTCCAACGCTTGCAGGCCCAAAGTGCCAGCTTTTCTTCCTCCCGCTGGCATGCAGCCCAGCCGGCCTCAAATCCCTGCAAGGGGTTTAGGGAGGCAGGGTTTGGCATTCGGGATTGATGCCCTAGGACAAGCGTCTTGATGTAAACCTGCGACCCCGCGAGTTCTATACGGTTCGATATGGGTGCCGCGATGGGGCTTAAACGGTATTTTAGCATGTTGCATTATTTTAGTTTGAGGTTTGGATCTAGGATTGGTTACAAGTTATATTTTGCTCTGAGGTTTACGAGTTTTCGAGTGTAGAGTTCAGGCAGTTAGAGAAAAGAGTGTGTGATTTAGTGCCTCGTTATTCCATGGTGTGTCAAGACTGTCAAGATACACCACATTTAATCAAACAGAACAGATTCGCAGACTGCTATCGGGAGAGCCCTGTGATTGTGCTTAGTATGCCTTGAATACAGCGCCAGGAAAGACCATGCTATCAGGGTTCATCAGGGTTTACAGTAAGGGGTTGTAGAGGAGCGGTTCTGCTTCGTCCTGCGTTCTTATGTGACAGTTCAGCCGCCTACAAGAGGCTCTCTCCAACCTACTCACTGCCGTGATATGGCTAATGATATGAATCCTGCATTACCTTAATGACCCTAGACTGGGATGTATGGTATATTCCTTATTATGGATAGCATCAACCTTATGGCTTGGTTGCGAAACGGGGTGGCTTCTGTTCACCCATCCTAACTTAGATGTCCCAGCCCTCCCAGGACACTCAGCAACATTGGAAACTGGGTCTCGGCGACAAGAAAGATTCGCCATTCCGGCGAGCTCTTGCTGGTAGTAGTGGCTGTGCCGCTACAGTGTGGGAGTTCGGGTTTAATGTGGGTTGGGATCAGTTTGTTTTCTCGTGTTTGGAGGGTGTCATCTGTCGCAGGAAGCCTAAGCGAGCGATCGGTTAGGTGCCCAGAGACTCCAATACCCCTTAATTAAGGAATGTACCTTAAATTATAGTAGGATCCTTAATATAATTTAAGGAATATTCCTTAATTAAGGGGTATTGGAGTCTCTGGGTGCCAGAGTTTTGCCTGCCTGCCGTCGATGTCGGCTCAGTCATGCGCCGTGTCATATGCCAAGCAGAGCCCCAGTATGCTGCGAGAATGCAACCAGGTGGGCATTGCGAACATGCGCTGAGCCTGCGGTACGATCAGGTTCAGTATGGTTAAACCCCACAAAACGACGAGGTTGTCGCATATTTGGCATAGATTCCTCCGATTTATGTCGTGAGTACAACTCCTTGCTACTAATCGCCCTACCGGAACTAAGAGTCAACAAATTCTCCTAGCAAGGGTTTGGGTTCTTTAGGACCAATTCCTACCCTAGTAGTAGAGTAGGCAACCTTTAATTTTTTGGGTAGTATAATCCCTATATAACCAAAAAGGTTAACCTTTAGTTCCCCATGATACCCGACAAGTAGGCTGCTGCCCTTAACCCCTTACCATACACCCTTTGCCTCGCCTCGTTGCTCACCCGTTCAAGGCGATCGTGGATCGAGCCGAGGAAGAGGAGCAAGGGGAAAGCAGAGCTTCGTGTTCAGGGTCTGACGGAAGAGGGGCCTTTAATGTTAGACTTGAATAGGTATTAGAGTATGATTAGGAACCCGGGAATATCATGATTAGTTGTTAGTAAGGCCCCTTTTCCAGGGACTTCTAGGGTAGCTGAAGGTTTTGTCACGTGGGTGTTACTTTAGATTATGATCCCTGTGGCATCCCCTGAAGAGTACATCACTGTGGTAACAAGGACCACCAATGCGTTTACAGAATAAGCCACGTGCTTCGTGGGATCAGGGTTGTGTGGTTTAGGACTTTCTGTTTGAGATTCCGTTATTTTTGAGTTGCCCTTGCCCACGCTGCCAGAACACTCCCTACCTAGCGCATGCCCGTTGTTTGCCATCTATGTATTTCGGGTCTAGGTTGAAGTCATTGCAGGGTCGCATGTACAGGGAGTAATACGATGACTAAAAGTCGAGATATTTGACTTCTTGTAGTATTTTAGGCTCACACCACTCTCTCCGTGCAGGAGGTGGGCAGCGACGGAGACGGGCAATGGTCCGAAGATAGCGATGTCCCGGAGGATGAACTGAAAGACCTTGTGACCGAGCTGACGGCTGTCACCTCCAGAATGGCCGCACAAGCACAGTATTTCAAGGACTGAAAGGTAGCACTGTGAGCGTGTAGGGTTTGTGGTGTACGACGTGTTTATTAACCTTGCCTGGAATTGACAGTTTTGAGCTTTTGTGGCTTGTGGATGCACAAATTTAAAAGGACGAGTGCCCGGCGCCGGAAAGGCAGGATGGTAAGAAGCCTGCGACAAGCGTTCTAGTCAAGACGTCCAGGGCACAACCAGAGGTGCTGCACGTCGTGCTGGTTATTGATGCAGACTTGAGCATGGGATCAGAGGACATTGAAGTTATGCAGTCAAAGAAAGGCTCTCAGACGAAATTCCCGGCAAACATCCGCCGCATCGACGCCGTTTTCAACTCCTGCCGTGCCTTTCTTGAGACGCATCAAGATGCAAGCGGTTTGGGGACGGATCTTTTTAGCTTGGTGGTCTTCAACAGCAGGGCAGATGTAGTTTTCGAGAGACAGGCGAAGAAGTATGCTGATGGTCAGTTGAAGAAACTCGCCGGCAAGCTCTCGCCGAAGCATCAAACCAAATTTCAATCAGCCTTTCGAACCGTGGAAAAGCTCATTGGCCTGCAGCAAGTTGCCGAAGATGTGCGTGTGATCTTGTTGTCCGACGGCAAGCCTTACGAAAAGTACACCGTCCGCCAGTTGTTTGAGAAGCACTTGCTCAACACAGCTTCTGTTCCTTAGTAGCTGAGTGGATGCACTTTACACTTTTTGGATAATATTGCCCACTAAAAAACTAAAAGTGTACACTTTCTGGGGGCTTACGAACTCGGGAAACTAAGGTTCAGATGGCGCGAAGCTTTGAGGTTCATGCTGTGGGTTTCGGCCCAGAGCCGGAGCACTGGGCCAACTTGCGCCACCTTGCGGAGACTAGGATGCCCAGTAGTACCCTTATTCCCTTTTTGTAGTCCTAGGTTCCTTATAAAGTTACCCAACACCAAAAAGGGAGGCCTTTTTTATTCTTAGGTTACTGGGTATCCTAGGAGATGACGCGAGGAACCTTCCAGCAGTCATCCTTGGATCATCTAGCGCTGCGAGAGGCCTTCACATCTATAGCTGCAACCATCACCGTGACATCGGTCGCAGGCTGGAAGCCTATAAATTCTTCAAAAGGCTTATCGGTCTTGGTGTTTTCATCGAAACCCTGCCTCTAGCGGCTAGTACTCTAGCGCGCAAATTTGTACGGTAGGTTAGGCAAAGACCCAAAGCTCGTCGAGACGCGTACCGTGCCCTGATATCCTGGGACAGTATAATATATACATTGGCTTCACGCGCATTGTTAACCGTGACTGCAAGGCTACCCTAACGCTAGGGCTCCAGCGCCAAAGCACACCCTAAACCCTATAAGCCCCAACCCTCAGCCCAAAACCCTACACGTAAGCCCTAAACCCTACCCAGAGGCCCCATAGTAGTTCCTTTTTGGGATAACCTCATAACATTCTAAATATGAACCCCAAAAAGGAACTACGTTGGGGCCTTAGGGTAAGCTGTTCTGTTGACTAGGCGGCTCTGGCACCTCGTCGGAAGGAACATCGGTGGCAGCTCCCTTGAAGAGTGCCACGTCGGAGATTCCTTTCGATCCCCTTCTGGATGCCGGAAAGACCTGCGCACGGCGGTGCAGTTTGATCAAGGTTACCTTACAGAAAGCGAGTCGTTTTGCTGCGCCACGAGATGCTGAAAGGGAGCTTTGTGCCAACTGTGATGTGACGGTCGACACGAAGGCTTTTGGTTTTGGAGGTATGCGGGTTGTGTACCGGATGGTCGATTCATCGAAGATGAACGAAAAAGAGAAGATGGTCGCCAAGCGCCTAATCAAAGAGCCACATGCCCGTAAGGAGGACATGCTGCCTTTTTGCCGTTGCACCAGTTTGGCAATGCAGATGCGCACAAGCTTCACTGATGTCATCTACAAAAAATGGATTGCTGTTCCATACGATATTTGGTTTGTTCCGTGTTATTTGTATCAATACTCTTGCCGAAGTGGTGAGCCGGCATTCTTCCTTGGCGAGCACCAACTCGAGGGCAAGTTCACGAAGTTCAATAGCAACAACGGGTATGTGAACAGTGATGCAGAAAATGAAGATTGCAGTGAGCTACTCCAAGCATTCAGCCATTATACATTCGTCAGGAGCAAAGGGAGCGTCATGATCGTCGATCTCCAGGGTGTAATTGATGGAGGCTACATTCTGTTGACGGACCCACAGGTACACACACGCCATAAGAAAGTCGACTATGGGAGAGGCGATTTGGGGTTCGAAGGTATGAAGAGGTTCTTCGAGAGCCACTACTGCGGCAAGACATGCCATGCGCTCAAGTTACCAGGTGAGCAGCATGATCTTTTAAAAAGCATGGAGCTGGAGAAGGACCGCCGGTGCCAAATTTGCATGAATGCGCCTTCCAAGACAGTGCCTTGGCCGGGCAAGACGGACTTGGTTGTGCAAGGTTTCGTTTGTTTCCAGAAGCTAATAATGTAATGTGCACATATCTGAGTATGTGTGTTTATGTGTGTACCAGTACGGTGACAAATCCCAAAATATATGCACATATATACAATGTTCCTAGGGATATAGATATGCAGACACGCACCCGCATGGACCCTAGGGAAGAAGACAGATGAGGTGTTGGAGCCCTGCGGACATTCGGCAGTTTGCAGGGCATGTGTCCTCAAACTTTTCGAATCCCCGCAGCCCTCCTGCCCGATCTGCCGGCAAGCTGTCACCAAATACCACACTGGTGTATACAGCAACTCGGCTCAAAACCTGTAGCCGAGAGCTTTATCACAGACCAGGGCCTACTCAAGCCTTAAAACTCAAGCCGAAATCGAAAGGCCCAGAAACCCAGAAGCCGACGGCGGCAGGATTCAGATGTTCACTGATCCTGGTTTAGAGTTTCGACGGCTTCGACTTTGACAGGTGTAGCAAAGAGAAGACCTTCCAAGCCATACGGTGGATTTTGCAAAGAGTTTCCGTTGAAGACGCCAGGAAAATTTAACTTAACTCAATGAGGTATGAGGTAAAAAGGATATTCCTGTGGCTTGCCTGTATCAAAAGCTTTCTGAGCGGAAAGGAAGCCTGGGAGTAGGACTCTTATCCCTACGCCCTACGGTTGATGATATAAATCCCACATGACCCTATTGACCCTAGACTATGGGGATTCTGGTATATTCCTTGTTCTGGGTAATGCAGGATTCGTATCATCAACCGTACTACTGTAGGTTAGTGAGTCGTCTCGTAAAGCCACATGTTTCGCCTACCTGCTCACAGGAGTCGAGTCAAATGTTCCCTGCTTGAAGGCTCACGGGATATATTAATCAGGCTTAAAGTTCGGCGAGAATTACCTGCACCCCAAACCTCATCTAATTGGCAGGTTCTGACCCCCATTTCAGGCACAATCCATGAAATACTTCGTAGCTGAAGCCCTAAACGTTGCTGGATCCAGAGTACTGTGCCTCTCGCGGAGACGGCTAGCAGAAAGCTTACCTATATATGCTGCGAGCTAGTGCTCAAGCACGCATGCCGATCCCAGGCCTGCAAACCCTAGGCCAGCTTTGTCATAGTTGGGAAACATTTTACATGTTTATGGGTACTTCAACCCCATAAGGAATAAAAATGTACATTTTTGAATCCTATCCCAACAATGAACTAGTAAGCCTGAGCCCTTAAATAGCCCAGACATGCGGTTTCCGACTGGAATGCTCGGGGTTTAGGGCCTTTGGGGTTGAGGGTTTAGGGCTTAGGATTTAGGGCCTTTGGGGTTTTGGGTTTAGGGTTTTGGGTTTAGGGTTTAGGGTTTAGGGTTTTTAGGGCTTAGGATTTATAGTTTAGGGTTGAAGGTTGCGGACACCTTGTGTAGAAGAGTGTGGTTCTCAAACAGGGACCATAAGCCCTAAACCACCGCAAACCCTTAAACCGTAACTTTAAACGAACCCTATCATTTTCTAAAGCCTTACCGCTGCCTGTGCCGAAACAGCGGGCCAGATGCTGAGGCACTACATTTGTGCCGCCAGTCAGGCGTGGCTGATGGAACGTCGAACGTGGCTTGTGCTGCTATAGATTAGATTTCTTGCATTGTTTACTGCATGTTTGGGATTCCCGGCGGTACCATGCCTTGCATGCCCAACAGGAAACATCAGATGTGCCAGCACCCTGATCGTCGTCTCAACATCAGCATAAACAGCTTCATCGTAGCCTCGGGCCATCATGCACGGCAGCAGAATCCTTGTTTAGTCATCCTCGTCCCCGGTGCATCCGCTCACATACATCTTCAGCGACGACAGCAGCCGCAGCATCAACAACCTGAGCTGCAGCTTTCTTGTTCACCACCATTATCACAGTCATCATCGCCATTACCACTTACATAATCCTCATCTACATCAGCATGACTACCAAGACTACGTTCACCAGCACCATCTTTACCAGCTGATCATCGCAATCATCGTCAACAACATCATCATCAGCATCGCCACTAACATCATCGGGCGGCACACCCGCGCCAATTTCTTGCTGTCTCCGACATTCACACCGGCGTGTCATGCCTGCTATGGTGCAGCTGGCCAAGGCTACCCAGCATTTGTTCTACATGTCGAAATGGGGACCATTCCCGAGAATGTCTTCCTTCATGCCATGGATGAGCTCGAGTCGCGACCCATGAAATTGGTCATGGATGCCATCTGCGTATTCCATGGCCTTTTCATTAGGTTCGAGTTCCTTGGTGGTGCGTTTTGCGGGTCGAAGCCCTGACGTCGCAAACGGTCTCACAGCCCACGGACGCTTTAACTTCTTTTTCATTGTATAAAGTTCGACGGATGCGAAGCTCTGAGAACCACTGGCGCAGACATATAAATTGCAGAATCGAGTTGGACTTTGCTCTGACGGCTTGAAAGGTGCTTGCGGCTTCTGTTGCAGTGCTCACCAGTGCGCTAGCCTAAGGCCCCAAAGTAGTTCCTTTTGGGGGTTCGTATTCAGAATCTTGTGACATAATCCCGCAAAGGAACTGCTATGGGGCCTTTGGGTAGCGCCACCCCTAAATCCAAACCGGAGCCTTAATCTGGAAGCCCTCTGCTCTTGTCCCAAAGCTTCGTCCTAAACCTTATGCCAGGTCTCCGTTGGGCCGATTTTCCTGTTTTTTGTGGGCATATAGGTTCCTCCCTAAGTGATTGGGGATGCTGTTATATCACCTCGTGGCCAGGATGGCGCATCGAAGGAGTGAGGCCTGCTGGAGCTACTTTTGGGTTTGGGAAAATCGCAGAAGGGTTTAGAGTTTGGGGAGTTTACGGTTTAGGGGTATAGTCCGTGCATAACTATGCTATCTATGATGGACAGCAATACTCAGCAAAAACTGGGGATTAAATCTCTAAATACAGGCTCCTGTAGTCTTGAAGATAGGCTTGTTGCTGTGCAGTGCTCGGTTCCCGGGGCTCGTGACCTTACGGCTTTTGGAAGGGCAAGGGTTAAAGAGTTCGGGGCTTTAGGGCTGTGAAGTTTGACTGTTGAGCCACTTGCGCTTCAGGGCCTGTCGGGTTTAAGGGTTTTGGGGTCTTTGGCTTCAGGGTTTTGGGGTGTTTAGGTTTAGGGTTTTAGGTTTAAGGTTGACGGTTTCTCGGTTTCTCGGAAGAGTTTGTTTTGCATGTTAGGGACCTGGGCATGCGGGTTCCAGGCTCACGTCGAGACTGGCAGGGCTGCTGCAGTGCCATATTTAGGGTTCGGGGGCCTTCGTGCTATTCCCTACCTCGGGATCCAAAAGCCTACCGGTTTAAGGGCTCTACCCTTTAATCAAGAGGTCATAGCCCACTATTTTGTAGGGTTTAGGGTCACAGGTAAGCCCTAAACCTAGAATACTGTTGAAGGAGCCCAAGCCAGACACCGTTCGCCGTACACCCTAAACCCTTCACATCTTCCCTAAACCTATAAACGAACCCTGGAGCTCCAAGTAGCCCAAAGTAGGAAGCATGTATAGACTTTAGACCCCGAAGTGGGTACTATTTGCATACTTGGAGCCCACGCGGAACCCAAGAAGGAGTCCAAAACCCTACACCCTAAGCCCCTAAACCCTGTACTTGGAGCCCTGGGGTTTTTTCAGGATCCTAAACCCAGGAAGGAGTCCAAAAAAGAGACCCTCGCAAAGGCCTCCATGTCCCAGCGTCTCATGAGCTCGGCGAGCCAGAATCACAGATGGTGCAGTAGTGCCACTCTGTTTCAGGGCTTGGGATTTGGGGGGATTGGGGTCTAGGGATTTAGGATGTCTTAGGGTTCAGGGATTAGTGTTTGGGGCTTAGGGTAGATTTTGGTTATTGCCTGTTTCTGTTGTAGAATAGAGCTTCGGCTTACAGGGTTTAGGGTGGATCTTAATATTGTCTCAGTTGCGCCATCTGTCTTCTTGAACGGCTGAGGGCTTAGGGTTTAGATGCCACTCCCTTTTGTGAGGCTCTCTTTCAAGACTGATCAACCGAAAAGGAGGAATCCTTTTTCAAGGGCTGCTCGGGGGTGTAAGAGGCTTTAGGGGTTAAGGTCACGGTAAAGGGCTAGCCGCGTTAGTCAGCATGTGTGTGGTGTATGTGTGTTTGTTGGCCTCGTGCATCTGTGAGCGAGCGAGCGAGAGAGAGCGAGAGAGAGAGAGAGAGAGAGAGAGAGAGAGAGAGAGAGAGAGAAAGAGAGAGAGAGGGAGGGAGTGCTTTCTTCTAGCTTTAGTTTGTCAAGTCTTTTCAGTCTTAGATTCGTTCTTCCGATTTAGTTTTGGATGTGCACCTGAATGCTCAGGCAGTTTGTAGGCATATTTTTTAGCGGCATGGAAGCATATCAACAGACCAAGGTGCATGCACAAGCACACACACACACACACACGCACTTACTTACAAGCTTACTTACTTACTTACTTACTTACTTACTTATTTGCTTATTTACTTACTTACTTATTTGCGCCTACTTTCGTTCTCACAACTTGCTAAAACCTCATACATGAATTTAAAGTGTCTCCCTCATGCCCTTTGTGTGCTTCTCTCGATGCATAGCTTCAATGATTCAAGCATCTGTTGGTTGGTTGTGTGCATGTGCAAGTGTGTACTCACATTCGTCTTCGTGTGCAGACCTTTACAAACACTCCAGGAGCTAAGCCCGAAACTCGTTTCATATGAAGCTTCTCACTCTGAGACTCACAACAGTCATACTGACAAAGCCCCGAGCCCCAAGTTCAGAAGAGCCTTAAAACAAACCATCGACTCCCTAAGCCCTAAACCCCTAAATTCCTAAACCCTAAACCCCTAAACCCCTAAACCCCTCAACCCCTAAACCCCTCAACCCCTGAACCTCCAAACCTTAAACCCCTAAACCCTAAACCTGAAACCCCCCACTGCACTTCAGGCGAAGCTTCGCAAGGATCAAACCACACGGCCGAACCGACGCAGGATCTTCGGGGTTCAGGGTTTAGGGTTTAGGGGTTTACTACTATTTGCTTAAGAACCCCCAAAAAATAAAAAATATATTCCTTATAGGGATAATATAGGGATTATATTTTTTTATTTTTTGGGGGTTCTTAAGCAAATAGTAGTTTAGGGTTTAGGGGTTTAGGGTTTAGAGTTTAGGGTTTAGGGCCTTAGGGGTTTAGGGTTTAGACGGTTTCTTTGTCATAGTTGCGTAGCATTAAACATTTTTATGGGTACTTAAACCCAATATGTAAGGAATAATTTTGTTAATTCCTATCCCAACCATGAACTAGGTTTAGAGTTTAGGGTCTTAGGGGTTTAGGGTTGATGGTTGGGAAGCAAAGCTCTAGAAGAGCGATAAGAATGAATGCCTGTCATCCACAACGCATTTTCGCTGGTTTTCTTGATGTTTGACGTTTGCTAGTTAATCGTTGTTTGCGTGTTGAGGCTGTGGTCTTTTGGGCTGCCGTGTTCAGGTTGTAAGTGTACGCTTATATGCGTGTCGGATGATTTTCGTATCGGGATTCTGACAAGTCTCATGCGGGAGTTTACAGCTGTTTCTAGGACAGGTTGGCTGTAGGCTTTCGAGAGGGTTTATGGTTTAGGGTTTCCGGTTTAGGGTTTAGGTTTGGGGAATGACTTGAATTAAATATAGCTCCACAGCTCCACAGCAGTATTGTACCCATTACCCATTTGGTATATGCCTTGCTCGTAAACGGTCACCATGTGAGCGTTCTTCCGCCCAAAGAGATACAGTATGGATGCAAAACCCTTACGGTTGTTAAGGTTCGAGGCGCTTGTGAATGCAGAGTTGCATCCATAGGCATGCACTTTACAAAGCATCGGTGCTTTGTAGTGGTCCCTTCAGAGCTGTCGATCCTCCCCTGGCGGTACCGGTGGATGCCATACCTAAACCCCTAAACCCCTAAACCCTAAACCCTAAAACCCTAAACCCCCAAACCCTAAACCCTAAAACCCTAAACCCCTAAACCCTAAAACCATGATATGCTCAGCGGCTGCAGTCGGCGTTGAAGCCGCCGAACCTGAAATCCTCTGGGCCTGGGAGCTTTCAGTCTCAAGCTTGAAGCCGCAAACCAATGAAGGAAATCTCTACCTTCAACCCTGAAAGGTAAAATCTGCATACAAATTTTCGAAATTCAGCAGACTCAGCACCGAAAACCCCTAAACCCTAAACCATAAACTCTACCTTAGCCCCACGTAACCTACCTTTTAAGAACTTATATAAAGAAATCATATTAGGGAACCCTAAAAAGGTAGGTTCCTTAGGGTCCAGGTAAACTCTGATCCTCAGCTTCTGCCCCAGAAGATCTGCAGGACTGGGATGGCATGGGCTTCAGCAAGTGGGAGCCGCGCGCCCAAGCTTTTGGGGTTTCGGTTTCGGGGATTTACTATAGGGGGCCTTAGTAATTACCTGTACTGTTTTGGGGGGGGTTCCTTTCAAAGGGTCTGTAATGGTTACTATAAGGGATCTACAAGGGTTCGGTGAAAAAGGATCCTTAGAGATTTTGTTTGGAAAGTGGGCCAGGTGATGTGGCTTGAGCGTTTAAAAAGACGGGTTCATGTGAAGGAATTTAATTGAAGCTACCATAATGATAGGGGTCTATAGTAAATAATGTGGTTTCTTTATCATGGTAACTTAAAATAAAACCCCGTAGCGGGACCCCGCTTAAGGCTAAATTTGCCTCCGGTTTCAAGGTTGAGGCTGAACGGCCGGGGTGCCGGTTGAGAGCACGGGCGTAGGGTTTCCAGCTCGGACTAAAAAGCTTGCCAAGTAGTTCCCTCTTTTGGTTGACAAGGCTTGTGGCTAGGATCCTCGGAGAAAATACTACGATGAACTAGAATGAAGACTACTCCCAAAACCAAAAAACCCGTTCCCGAACCCCTAAACCCTAAACCATAAACCCTAAGGCTGTATGGAATCCCTTGAATCCAAGGGTAAAAGGAGGGACCCTTGATAGGGACCCCTAGGTATACACCCTTAATATAGCCATTATATACCCATGATATAGCCCATTATAGGGCAGGGGTCCCCATTAAGGGTCCCCCCTTTTCCTTTTTGATTGAAGAAGCCCATCCCCGTTTCAGATCAACTTTACCCCTGAGGTCGGAGGGTCACGGCGGTGCGTCCAGCGACTACGAGGAGGATCCGGAGGTTGCAGAGGCGACGGGTTCTTGAAGGATCAGGGGACTTAGTAAGTAGGGTTCTTTAAAGGGCTCCTTAAAGGGATCTTTAGAGTTCCTTAAAGGGATGTAAGGCAGGATCGGGGGACTTAGTAAGTAGGGTTATAAGTAAGGTAACTATAGTTATATCTACTTATAGCCTTAGTTAGGGTACTTATAACCCTACTTACTAAGTGATCCTCTAAGTTTAGGGGTTTCGGGGATTTAGGGGATTTTGGTCTAGGGCTTTACTACGACTGACTTTGGGTGTAGGGGTTTAGGGTTTAGGGGATTTTGGGGTGTAGGGCTTTAGGACTTTGGGTTTAGGGGATTTTGGGTGTAGGGCTTTAGGTTTGGGTTTGGGGTTTTAGGGTTTAGGGGATTTGGGGTTTAGGGCTTTAGGACTTGGGGTTTAGGGGGATAAGGGGTTTATGAATGCAGTCAGCAGACAATCCGAGCGAGAGCGACGCCTGGATCCTTAGCCAGAAGATTTAACTAGATGTACAAATTACGAATTAGCCTGCGTTCGCACGGCGACGGGACCGACCACCTTGACAATAATTGTTCCACACCTCTTGTGGGGACATGTACGCTATCGGACACTCCATAGGTTCCTTATCTGGGCCAAAAATATTTCTCATGGCACTCGAGTATTTCCAAGCACCTAACAACGAATGGACCGGTGACTGCCCCGCCGGTCTGAGACAGTGTGGCACTAAAGACAGACTAGGAACCATCTCGTGGCAACCGTAAACCGCGTGATCGGGAAACTTCAGGAGCTGCCACCACGCGTGGCTGCGGGCTGGGCAACTGGCAACCTACCAACCGCAGCAGCTGAGCCGCGCCCTGACATCGTTGGCATGTTTGCCCAACGTGTGTCTCGAGAGCTCGGCACGCTTGCTTGTCGACTACTGCGCGATGTGAGCTGGAGACGTCTGACCCTCCGGACCGCCGTGTTGGGCAAATGGGTGGCCCATCTCGCCAGGAGACCGCCTTGGACCAAGATGGGAGGCTAGCTGCGCACCAAGGCGAGGAGGAGAGGTGCTGGGTTGACTCTTGCGGGACGACCACTGGGTGGAGGCTAGTAGCCCTGAACCACTGACGGACAGAGTGTCCATGAACTTTGTTCAGCGTGCTTTCATGGGGACCCTGGGGAGGGTTTAGGGGTTTAGGGTTAGGGGTTTAGGGGATGTAGGGTTCAGGATTTAGTGTTGTTTCGGGGCTAAGGATATAAAGTTGAAAGAGGGTTTTAGGGTTTTCTGCGTGGACGGTTTGGTATAGTAGTTTCTGTCAAGGCTTCATACGAGAACCATGAGGCCTCGTTTGTGAGCTTTGCAAAGTGTTGTTCAATCCTGGGCTTTTGTTAAGGAGTTTAAGTTAAGTTGCCATAGAAGGGATCTGTAGCAACTAGAGATGGTATCTTTACTATGGTAACTTAAATACAATCTCTTGAAATGAACCCAGAACCCAGGACAGGAGCTCCATCGACTTTTTTGCAGCACTGCTCACGGAACCAGGCATGTTAAACCGTAGTTCATGACGACATCTATGCGATCTGTGGCCCCCTCCGCAACCTTGTTAAGCAGGATGAGCATCATCGACCTATAGCTTCGAAAGTTTCATTCTGTAACTAAGTCACCAAGTCCCCTAGTTAAGTAGCTAGACTGCTCTACGTTTGGTCCTAAAGCGGAGCCAGAGTTGCAGAAGCATGTAATTGTAGAGCCCAGCCCCAAACCCTTTACCCCGTGGGTCCTCTCAAGCAACATCAAGCAACCTACTATAGCGGCCCTAATATTTGGAATGGGGTTTTTGGGGTACATTGTAGCAGAGTTAAGGTGAGGATCCCCCAAGAATTGTACAGAAAATTATGTAGGCCCGTATGGCACGTTCATCATCCCGGAATAAGTCAATACTGAAGCCTCGCATGCCACTTCGGCGGGTAGCCTTTAAGACATTTATCTACATGTACATGTAAATGTGCATGCATGCTTTCTGTATATAATCCCTTAAGGCGTTAAACATGTATATGTGTGTACATTTATATGGATGTATGTATGTGTGTATATATATATACAGAGATATAGATATAATGTTTATTTGTTCACACACACACACATCTACATATGATTATATAGTTATGCGTATCTATACATATACATACCTATGTACACACATATGTATATACATATATATATATATATACACCTTCACGGACCACATTGCCAAGCCCGACACCGAACCTTGGCCAGGAAGAGTCAGCAGCGGGGCAAGAGATGGCAGGCCCAGCAGTGATTTTAGGGTTCAGGGTTTTAGGGATTGGGAGAGGGGGCAACAAACCCCCAACCGCAAAACCCTAAGCCCTTGTACCCCTGCTCTAAGCCTTAAACCCCTAAAACCCCTATACCCTAGATCATACATCCTAAATCCCTAACCCCCTATAAACCCTAAAGCCTAAAGCCTTAAACCGCAAAACCATAAGCTTTGAGCATCCACCAGGTGAGGCGCCTGCCGGCAGCGCTGTGAACTCAGCACGCGCCTTGCGCGGCCAGAGGCCGATTCCTAGGAGCTCCAACAATATTGGGTTTAAGGTAGGGTTTTGGGGTGGGCCTTATAGGGTTTAGGGTCTATATAGGGCGTAGGAAGGAATAATTATTAATTGCTAGTCTTATTCCTTAGGGCTCTTTGCTAGTATGCTTCGGCTATGATCTATCCACAAACCAGCTTAGGAACTGAATCTACATTGCCACAATAGAGTGAAAAGTACAAGGTCGATGCTATACTCTTTCCTTCTTATGGTAACCGAGATGATGTTTCTTGACAAGTCTCCAAGATAACTGAAGCACTTACTGGATCTCATTTGGGTTTGAAGGGCTGTTGTATGGCTTCATGGCTTTATGGGGCTTCACAGGGCTTACCAGGGTGCTATAGGGTCCAGAGATTTTGTTCCGGGGATGTCTACGGTTTCGGGGGGAGTGTGTCGCCCCTCAACGAACATGGAATCCCAAATAGCCCGCATCTTTGAGGACACGGTCCGCAATGGGTCTTGTTTTGTTGGGTTCTACCCTGTCATGGGGAGGCGAATATGGGGCCTCAATCGTTCGGCTCTTGGCAGGTCCTGGGATAGGATGGGATGGGGGTTTGAACATGCTTCCGCACTCCAGCTTTTAAGGATAAGGACAGTTCGTTAGTACCAAACAGAGGCGTGGAGGTCTTATCGTACCTATGAGGCTCTACTTTAAATTGCCTTACTGAGGCCCTGGTCCTACCAAGCACTTGCCCTAGGGCTCCAAGTATGCAAACAGTACCTACTTTGGGGTCTAAAGTCTATAAATACTACCGGCTTTGGGGTTTTTGCAGCCCCAGGGTCGAGAAGGACATCTGCAGGATGACCAGCGCCCTAAACCCTAAACCCGAAACAGAACAATGCAGAAGTCAGCCTTTCCCAAAAGAGTTCAACGTGTGAGTACCACACTGGGAGATACCTTCTCGAACTGTATTAGGAGGTGCGAACACAGAAATCCTGCTTTATCTTGGGTACCCTCGGGTAGACCTTGGATAAAAAACATCCCCCTCCCAGCATAAGAGTTCATAATAGGGTCGTAAATCAAGGCCCATCACGCAGGGGATGCTTATTCAGGAGGGGTCTCCATGCCTAAACCCTAAACCCTAAACCCCTGAGTCTCCATTACTTGGGACCCTTTTGGGGTTTGTGACTACCCTCAGGATCCAAAGTAGTTCCTTTTGGGGTTCATATTTAGAATCTTATGAGGTAATCCCAAAAAGTACCATGGGGCCTCTGGGTTTAGGGGGCTTTAGGGTTTAGGGTGTAGAGTGTACGGTTCAGGGTTCAGGGCTTAGACGTTTAGAGTTTAGGGTTCAGTAGGGTTCCTTTAAAGGGTACTATAAGAGTTCCTTTAAGGGATCTGTAGGGTTCAGGGAGGCCTCTGGGTAATGACTGCCAGGCCTGGCGCTTCGTCGCGGTCGCGGATGCCTTGGTCGGAGGGACCCTTTTTTTTGCGGTTCTTTAGATCGGGACTAGGTTTCGGCGGTGTGTAGGGCTCCTTAGAGGGATTCTTTAAGGGATCTCTAAGAGATCTATAGGCATTAGTTAGGGGTTTTAGTGAACTTAGATGTTCAGGGGACGTAGTGAGCAGGGTTATCAGTGTGGTAACCACATTTATATCTAAGTACTCAGAACCGCAGTTAATGGACTCGCTACCCGACTTCATAAGTCCCCTGATGCCTGGACTGGATGTCCGACGTCCTCCGCAGCTTAGACCACAAACCCCGATTTGCATTGAAACCCTTTAACCCGGCAAGGCCCCCTGGATCCATGAGTCATCAGTGGTGTAGTCTAGGGTAGTTGGAGGGTCAATGGGCTTAGGGCAGACATGCACAGGGTTCGGGTCCATTGATTTAGGGCTTTTGGCTTAGAGTTTTATGACAAACCAGGTTGCATCTCCACACAGGCACAGAACCGAGAGAGGCTAGCCATGGTCTTCTCTGAATTCTGGACACCCCAGACCTTCCAAAATCCCTTAATTAAGGAATATACCTTAAATTATAGTAGGGTCCCTAATGTGATTTAAGGTATATTCCTTAATTAAAGGATTTTGGAAGGTCTGGGACCATACACCCAGCCCCTAAAACCCACAATGCAACAAAGGCCTCGCAGCATAACCCCCCCAAATCCAAGACCTAAAGCCCGCAAAGCAATCTGCCCTAAAACAGCCGTCGACACAAATTACGGTTGCGAGAGGACATGGGGCAAGAATCCGAGCTCTATGTTTTTTCAAGTTAGGGTCTAGCTTTTCGGGTATTTGGATTCAGGACGTAGCAGACTTAGAGGGGATCTGGGGCTTTCCACATCGCCGCCTGCAGAAGGGCCATGCGGCTCCAATGAGGCCCTGGACATGAAAAAATCCCAAGGCAGCATTACCTATATTTTTTTTGGGAGGGGTTCCTGATCATAATTATAACATAACCGGGGCAGCCCTACCCAGAGTAACCAAGGTACCTTAACAAGTCTAAATGTAAAACTTTTTTGGGGTCATATCCTGCGTTTAAAGGTATTTGGCTAATCATTCGAGGTACACCTTATACAGCCCTAAACGCTACCGGAGCCCACGAGTCCCAAACAACCCTTAGCCCTAAACCCTCGACCTCAAACCCTGAGCTCCTAACCCTTACCTTTGGTCAGTAAGGAATGGAAGAATGATAGTACTAGTAAAGTATGATAGTACCCATTCCTTCATTCCCTACTAACCAAAGGTAAGAACCTGGCACCTAAACTCAACTGTAGAGTTTAGGTTTTCCTCCCAGATTTCCTGCCATGGTGCATGCTGCGGCCGAGAGACATCCGTACGGGCCTTGGCGCTTGCGGCCCGACATTCGGGGCTACCCAGAGAGCCCAATACCCCTTAATTAAGGAATATATGGCTTAAATCATAATATGAAGCCCTATATAATTTAAGCCATATTCCTTAATTACGGGGGTATTGGGCTCTCTGGCTAAAGCTACGACCACGAAGCTCTGGGGTTAGCTAGGTGAGCATATTATTATCAAGCCCCTGTCCAGGAGCCAAAACTTCTTGTTCTTGGAGCTTCGGCTTTCTAGCTGAGCAGGTAATCTTTAACCTTTTGAAGTTTGCATGCCCCTACCATGATTGAGCTAGGATGCTCAGCCCCTAAGTCGGCTTATGGCGACAAGGCATGTGTTCATAAACCCTGAACCCTAAACTCTAAACCCTCCTCAACCCTAAACCCTGTTTTGGGCTGGGGGCATGATTGTATATAGTGCTTGAGCAGTTAGGCGAGGAACCTCGCTCTACCTCAAATTAGCCTGCAAGCAACGCTCCCTTAGCCCAAACCCTCAGACCTAAAGCCTAAGACGTCCATGCTGTTTGTACTTAGGGTTGATGGCTTGCCCTAAGATGTTGCAGCCCAGGTTGTGGAATGCTTTCAGTGTAAAACAGAACTCAGGGATCCTTGTGCAGAACTGCTTCTGGGAGTTTACGGGGTCGCAGCAGGCTAACAGCGCAGCATCAACACTTGCGACTAGGCTTTGCACCGGGATGTGTAGGTGTCTCAGCATATAAGAGACCCCACAATAGAACCCTAAACAGTATGATCCTGGAAAGAAAAGACCCCGAATTCAGGTAGCCCCGATTCAGAAACCCATGTCAAACCCTTAGCTAAGCTATAAGAGGGTCTGACTATATTCGCATAGGCTCGAATATCCCGATTCTAGGCTCCATGATGAAGGATGCCTTTGGGTCATTGAGCACCAAATCGCTCATGTCGGAACCGAAGTATGCAAGCCTTCTTCCCCCGCCACCCAGGCATACGAAGCCGGATATAGATAAACGGTCCTGCTTAAAAGCTCATGGGACGGATGCCTCTGCACTTCATGGACTGTTGCTGAGTCTTTGGGTATGGTGTTTTTTTCGGGTACATCTGTACATCCCAGATCGAGAGTTTAGAGCGACGGGCCGTGAACCCACATGTGTGATATCCGCGGATCCCGCACTAAAGGTATGTACCCCCAAGGGTCCAAGTTCATAATAATCATATACACTCCAAAATCGTAACCTACATAACTACTATCCTGAAAGCGAGTACCTAACTATTGGGTCCTTTGGGTCCATGGGGTAAGAGCCGGCAGTTTGGGGATCCATGCAAAGCCCTGAGCTCGAGAGAAGGAGTCCTGAAAGGAGTCTTACAATGAACAAGACTATGCCCGCCCTAAACCCCAAACCCTAGGGTAGGTAAACTTTAACCTTTTGGAGCTTATTTATCGTTAACCCTGTTATGATTTAATGTTAACATTTTGGCGGGGGGGGGGGGGGGGGGGGGGGGGGGGGGGGGGGGGGCTAGGATAGTCAGACTTCTCAGAAACCCTAACCACTAAACCAGCCAGGTCAAGCTGACATCCTTGTGAGAGCTCGCCAGGCGACGACGGGGATTGTCTGTGCTCCATGCTGTAGGTTGTCGGTGATTACCTTAAGCTACCACAACTTAGTTTACAGCTGGTGTCTCATCATAAACTGCTATGTTCAACCCTAAAGACTTTACCGAGCAAAGAAAATCCGAAGGTTCGAGTCGCATACCCTCAACTACTATAGCCTACAATCTTGCGGGTTCCTTGTTATAAATAGAACATCACCGAATATGACCCAGAATCCGGTGAACGGATAGTTATGGCCTCTGTAACCTTTTAAATTTTATCCCAGACCCTAGACGGTTTTTCGGAACTATGTGAGGAAGGTTGTAAAGGAACCCCATTCCAACTGTTCTTGTCCCAATGTTGCCTCAAACCCTAAACCCTAAAACCCTAAACCCTAAACCGCTTCGCACTACCCAGACCTTCCAAAATCCCTTAATTAAGGAACATACCTTAAATCATATTAGGGACCCTACTATAATTTAAGGTATATTCCTTGATTAAGGGATTTTGGAAGGCCTGGGTACCATAACCATCTTGTTTGCCAGAGCTGACCTCGAGACTGTGATACCCAGAGGCCCCATAGTAGCTCCCTTTAAAGGAACCCTCGCCCGCCCCTTTACGGTTTAGGGTTCAGGGTTTAGGGTTCAGGGTTTAGGGTTTAGGCTTGAGGGTTTAGGGTTTCGGAAACTCCTAAACCTACTTGTCGGGTATCATGGGGACCTAAAGGTCAACATGTTTGGTTATATAGGGATTATATAGGGTCTACCCAACCCCATAGTAGTTCCTTTTTGGGATTACCTCATAAGATTCTCAATACGAACCCCCAAAAGGAACTGCTTTGGGGCCTTCTAAGTACGAAACTTCTCAATACGAACCCCAAAAAGGGAACGACTTTGGCGCCTTCTAAATATGAGCGCCAAAAGGAACTACTTTGGGGCCTTAATTACAGCAGATTGGATATGGCTTCGTTTTACCAGGATGTTACAGTGAACTGAGCCGACTGCAGGGTTCAGGGGGTTTAGGGTTCAGACGGTTTAGGGCTTAGGGACTTTAGGGTTTAGGTGTTTAGGTGTTTAGAGTTGAGGTATTCAGGTAAAGGACCTCGGGTTCAGGGTGTCGGCTGAGACTGCCGAAGCAACCCTAAGGCCCTACTTGGAGGGTCGGGGGACTTAGTAAGCAGTTAGTAAGTATATAGACTTATAAGTACCCTAAAAGGGACCCTAATTGGGGTTATGGTACTTATAAGTCCTTAAAATAACCAGTTACTAAGTCCCCCGACCCTCCAAGTAGGGGGCCGGTACGCCCTACTATTGTGGTTTAGGGCTTAGGGCTTAGGGCGCCCATGCCCTACTGAAGTGGTGGCATTGCAATCTTTCAGACTTGGGGTTTTGGTTTTTTTATAGGATCCTTAAGGGGGGGTGGTTCAAGGGGGGAGGGCACTAGGGAGCTTTTGGGAACCTTAGGGAAGCTTAGAAGGTCCTGATATTCGCACCCTGCACAATCCCTGATTAAGGCCTGGGGATTTATGACTCAGGAGTCTACGTCAGTAAAGGTCTTGCTTCTTGTGGCAGGATGCCGACGCTGCCGCCCCCCACGACGTGCTTGCCCCGGGGCTCATGGGTGTGCTGCACTGGCTTCTTACACCCTTAACACAGGGACCTCGATAACTACAAAAGCTTTAGGGCGTATGTTATCGTGTAGTTGAAGAAGGACCGTAGATGTTAAGTGTTTCTAACTATACAGAGCCCCATACTGTATTAAGCCTCACGTTATTCTACCATATTATTTTTGGAAAGGGTCCTAAACCCCATACCGATACTCTTGCAGGTCATACGTCGTCAACCCTACTTTATCCATCCGGCACACAAGGCCTTTCCAAATACAAAGCCCTAAAGCAACCCGCTCCAGCTCTAAATTCTTGGCCCTAAATAAACCTAGTCTGTTAAGGGTCCCATCGTGCAGCCGAAACCCCAAACCCCAACAAGCCCCAAGCTTAAACCTTAAGCCGACGTAGCCAGGCCGTAAATGCAGAATCTCAAGAGATTTGTTCTTTGGATGTTATTAGGAAAGGGCCGCCGTAATGACAACGAGGCCATAACGTCATTGATCCCCATATACAACCCCATGTCCGTCTTCAACCGGCAAATGATTGAGAGCGAGGGGACTGAAGGATTTGGGGGTGTTAAGGTTTATGGTTAGAGAGACCCAGCGAGCGCAATACTCCTCAACCATCTTGCGAATCCGTCTGTGCTGTATGGTTGGTTGCTTGCTAAAGCCAGTTCGCTGCCTTCTCCCTCCTTAATCCATAGCCTCCTGAGGAAGTATTACAAAATAGTTTGGTTGTCAGGGTGGGTATAGTAATTTTAGTGTATTCTTCTTGAAACAGACAGGCGAGAGGAGCCACAGCGGGAGGTGTGGATAATCCTAGCTGCACCCTCGCAGTTGAAGAAGTATTGTTTATGTTTAAGGTTTTGTGGTGAATGTATAGTAAACAGTGTTCCTGAGCAGAGATAATAGTGAGTGTGTACCTTGGGTTTACTACGAAAACAACTGTATACCCTACACCATTTGATGTTCTTCTTGGGGATATTTGTGATCATCATGCTGGGGCTTTGTAATAGTAGCCCTGCGCTCGACAAATTAACGGAGATAAATGCAACTCAACTGGTATAAAACACGACCACCGTTCATCCTAAATCCTATACACCCTAAACCGTGACTCCTAAACCCCTAAAGCCCGAAACCCCTAAACCCTACAGATCCCCTCTAAAGGAACCCTAAGGACCCTAAACGTCTAAGCCCTGAACCGTACACCTTACACCCTAAACCCTAAAGCCCCCTAAACCCACAGGCCCCATAGTAGTTCCTTTCTGGGAATACCTCATAGGATTCTATATGAACCCCAAAAAGGAACTACTTTGGGGCCTTACTTAGAGGATCATGGGACTTAGTAAGTAGGGTTATAAGTACCTTCATTAAGGTTATAAGTAGATATAACTATGGTTACCCTACTCATAACCCTACTTGCTAAGTCCCATGATCCTCTAAGTAGGCTACACCACTTGGCCCTTGGAGTTTTTGGAAGCTCTTGCGCTGAGGCCTCCGTATCGGTCGGAGAGCAGATCCTCGACCTTACAGGCCTCGAGTTCAGGTTTTTTTTGGATGGTTTTAAGGTAATTACAGCGTTTTTAGAGGGTTTATAGAGTTCAGGGCAGTTTTAGTGTCATTTTAGAGTTGGAGGTTGTGCGTGTTTTTTTGTTGATTTTAGGCTTGAGGTTGAGGGCACTAGGTTTCAGGGTTTCCGGGTGAGGGTCTCGCCCGCCACATGACAGTGACAACAACGGCAATGACACCTCTCCTCCTACTCTTGCGCCCGAAACCCTAAACCCCTAAACCCTAAACCCCTAAGCCCCTATAACCCTCTGTGTAAACCCTAAACCCCTTAAGCCCTAAAACCCTTAAATCCCCGCAGGGCAATGCGCCAGTCAGATCGGAGAGCCGGTCGTCAACGCTGCGAGGCGTCGCTGCAGAGACCGAGGCGGCAGTGGGTTTCGCATTTCGGTTTTGTTCCAGGTTTTGATTTTGGGCTTAGGGTCGAAACTTTGGGGTTCGGGTTTAGGGTTTAGGGGTTTAGGGCTTTGGGTTTTAGGGGTTTAGGGTTTAGGGTTTTGGAAAGTTGTGTCGAGTTTTAACATGTGAGGTCTTGTAAGTGTGTAGGATTTTGAGGTTGTATGGTTGTAGTTTAACATGCAGTTAGGGCCTTCAAGGGTAGATGCCCCTAAAGTTTAGGGTTTTCTAGGTGTTGGGGAGCTGGTTGACAGCAATCTTGCAGTGTGGGGCTTCAGGTGTTTGGTGGGCCTTACGTGGCTGCCATAAAAGCATACAATTTCAACAGCAGAAAATCAAAAGCAAAGGCAGGGTTGTCGAGAAATACTCAACACAGTGGGTCACGAAGTTGAAGAGCAGATCACCTTCAAGTTTCGCTAGAATGTCGGTGCGTGAGTGCATATATGGAAGTACCTTGCTGGATCTGTTTGCATCTGCGCCCCAGTGGGCTGTGTGCTTGTACGCTGTGTGTGCAGGTGCATGTACCAAAGAGCGAATGACTGCGTGTGAGTCTTCGTACACGCATGTATGTTGGTATTGGTGTCAAGGCTTTTCTCCTGCCTCGTAAGTCCGGTATAGGCTAGGTTCCAAGCACTCCCCCGAAAAAGTTCAAGGTATGCCTCCACATTTGCTCAGAGTTTGGGTCCCGGTTGACGGTTTAGCCAAGAAGATCTTCACATCCTAAGCCCTAAACCTCTAAACCCTAAACCCTTGAGCCGCTAAATCCTTAAGGGTCCATGTAGACTGGACCTATAGTACCCAGAAAAGAACCCTTTGGAGACCTCAGTGTAAAAGCTATCACCTAGACGTGCATAGAGCCTTAGAGAGCCCTTTACTCTTTACTTCCCAATGCCCAAACCATTAAGGCCCTCAACCTCTGAATCCCTAAACCCTAAACCCCTAGAGCCCTAAAGAGCTATAGTAAACCCCATAAAGTTGGAAACCGGATCAAGGCCAAATAGTGCTGGGATTCCCTATACATTACTCTTAAGGATTGAGGCTATTAGGTTTCCAACTTTTGGGCTTCTACTGTAAACCCTAAACCCCTCCACCACTAGACCCCAACGCCCGAATCCCCAAAACCCTCGAAAGAACGGTCAGGCCAACTCCTCGTCTATGTCCTTCTTTCCGAGGAGGTCGAAATCAAAGCCAGCGGCCTGGCGAAAAGGAAACAATTCCGATTGCAGGGCCCAGAAAGTGAAGGGCTTAGGCCTTAGGGTTCAGGGTTGAGAGCTCTCCGGCCCCTACCCAGAGAGCCCAATGCCCCTTACTTCAGGAATATAGCTTAAACCATAATATGAAACCGTATATAATTTAAGCTATATTCCTTAATTAAGGGGTATTGGGCTCTCTGGGTAGAGTCTAGGGTTTAGGGCTTAGGGTTTAGGTTTTAGGGTGCACGGCTTAGCTTCGGGGCCTTAATATGGTTTGCCAAGAGGTCCTTCATTGTTTTAGAGCATGTTCAGGGGGTAACACTTCAAGGAGTGCACATTCTTCATAGCATGCCCATGCCATGGTGACTCAAGTTAACAAGTTCAGGGTGTTGGAGGCTGCAGTGCTCGAGGTTTAGGAGTTTGGGGTCAACTTCTATTCTTTCAGCTTCAGCCCGCCAGCCTAGCCTGTCAGCTGGTAACACAGCCATGCTTTAAAGCGAGTGTTAAGAACTATAGTAACAGTAGCAATATGTAGTTTCCCCCCCTCTTGGACCGTTTATAGTTCCTAGTGTAACCCCAAACCTATCCTAATGATGAATAAAGCATGAACCTAAGCTCTGGGAGCCCCGGCTCATGGTTCCCAGGTTGCACTCAGTGTGCGCCTAAACCCCAAACCCCTAAACCCCTAAGCCCTAAAGTAGTTGATCCACAAGTGATTCGCTTCTGGATTGTTCCAAGACTGCCTGCATAACTAGGATGCCTAGTAGTACCCTTATTCCCTTTTTGTAGTCCTAGGTTCCTTATAAAGTTACCCAATTCTAAAAAGAGAGGCCTTTTTATTCTTAGGTTACTGGGTATTCTAGATACACCAAACCCTAACCCCTAAACCCTCAACCCTCAACCCTCAACCCCTAAACCCTAAACCCTAAAGGCCTCTTGAGCACTATTGTCCCTGGACTTGGAGCCCAGGGTTCAGGGTTTCCGAGGAAGCTGACTAACTTGGACACGGTTTAGGGGTTCAAGGTTTAGGGGTTGAGGGTTTAGGGGTTTAAGGTTTAGGGGGTTAGGGTTTAAGGTTTAGGGGTTGAGGGTTTAGGGTTTAGGGTTTAGGGGTTTAGGGTTGAGGGTTTAGGGTTTAGGGTTTAGGGTTTAAGGTTTAAGGTTTAGGGGTTTAGGGTTTAGGGGTTTAGGGGTTGAGGGTTTAGGGGTTTAGGGTTTAGGGGTTGAGGGTTTAGCGTTTGAGGGTTTAGGGGTTGAGGGCTTAGGGGTTTAGGGGTTGAGGGTTTAGGGGTTTAGGGTTTAGGGGTTGAGGGTTTAGGGGTTGAGGGCTTAGGGGTTTAGGGCTTGGGGACACTAAGACCGTCAGCCCTCTACCGTAACACCCCGACACCTTAGCCCCTTAAGCCAAGATCGCAGGACTTCTCATATTTTTGCTCTTCTACATCTACAACCATAAGCTTTAAGCTGTAAATCCAAAAGGCCCTGAGGAGAAAACCCTGAAGGACCCTAACCTAAACCCTAAACCCTAAACCCTAAACCCTAAACCCCTAAACCCCTAAACCCCTAAAGCCCTAAACCCCTAAACCCCTAAACCCCTAAACCCCTAAACCCCTAAACCCCTAAACCCTAAACCCCTAAACCCCTAAACCCCTAAAGCCCTAAACCCTAAACCCCTAAACCCCTAAAGCCCTAAACCCCTAAACCCCTAAACCCCTAAAGCCCTAAACCCCTAAACCCCTAAACCCCTAAACCCCTAAACCCCTAAACCCTAAACCCCGAAACCCCTAAACCTTAAAGCCCTAAAGCCCTAAAGCCCTAAACCCTAAACCCCTAAACCCCTAAAGTCCTAAACCCTAAACCCTAAAGCCCTAAACCCTAAACTCTAAACCCCTAAACCCTGAAAGAAGGGAGCAGAGCCTATCACAGCACGCCCTAGACTCCCCAGACCCCCGGGAGGATCCAAAAAGTAGATCCCTTAATGGGGGGGGTTCCTTTTCAGGGTTCCTTTAAGGGTCCCTTTAAGGGATCTATAGGTTTTTAGGGTCTAGGGTTTAGGGTAGATCCCTTAATGGGGGTTCCATAAAGTACGCTTAGTAGTATAGGGCCCCAAATTAGGGGATGGGTCTGGGATCTAAACCCCGCCAGTACCAAACCTTGAAAGCCCTTCATGCTAAACCTTGAAAGCCCTAAACCCCAAATCCTGAGTGCCCTTGAAAGCTTGACAAAGCCCTAGACCCTAGACCTAGGAAGCCTTAAGAAGCCCCTAGACCCTAATCCCTGAAAGCCCTAGACCTTAAACATTGAAAGCCGAAAAAAAGTCATGAAAGCCCTAAAACGCCCTCTACCCTACACCCTGAAAGCCCTAAAACCCTAGACCTTGAAGGCCCTAAACCGTAAACCCTTAACCTTGAAAGCCCTAAACAGCCCTAAACCTTGAAAGCCCTAAGCAGCCCTAAACCCTGAACCCTGAGAGCCCGAAACCCTCAAACAAAAACAAATCGAGCCGATCTCAGGACAGTAGCGGCTCTCCTCCGGGCTCGAAGTCCGAGGTACGCCTGCCCCATCAGGGCCTTGGCTTCGTGTTCGGGGGTGTATAGTTATGTGTTCAGTTTAGCGTTTGTATAAGGGTTTAGGGCTTAGGGTAATTATGGTATAATTATGGTTTACGTGTAGCCGAAAAGACGTACTTTTGTTTAAGGAACTTTGTATAGAAGCCATAATAAGGAACCCTTAAAAAGGTAGGTCTTTTCGGCTACAGGTCGGGTTTGTAAAGGGTTTAGGGCTGGGTTTGGGCTTATAGGGCTTCTATAGGGTTTAGGGTTGGGAGTTTATGGTTTGTGGTTGAGGGTGTGGGGATTAGGGTTTAGGGCTTCGCGTTTGGGTTTAAGGGATTTAGAGTGATTTAGGGCTTTGGGGTTCAGGGTTTGACGGCTTAGGGTTTATAAGGCTTAGGGTTAGGGGCTTATAGGACTCATATAGGGTTTAAGGGTTTAGGGTTTAAGGTTTTTATGGGGTGGTGCGTAGTTAGGTGTCAGGGATGGGGCTTGGGGAGCTGGGTTGAGGGCTTTGCAGATGGCTGTAGGGTTTAGGGTTTAGGGTGTAGGATTCATATCCCTAAGGGTCCATGTACTCATATAGCATACCCTTGGGCCCCGAAGTACTTAAAGAAGGACTACATGAAGGCCAATGTTTCTACTATATGAGTACATGGACCCTTAGGGTATAGGCATCTAGGAATCTAGGCTTAGGGTTTGCGATCTAACCCCTGTGCTGTATAATTCGGGTTACGGGTGTGTCTTGTTTAAAACGAGCCTCTGACGTACGTGTCCGGGCAGTCTTTCGCTTGCAAGCTCTGAGCTGGTGTTTCCCAGAACCTCCAAAACCCCTTAATTAAGGGATGTACCTTAAATTACAACAGGATCCCTAATATGATGTAAGGTATATTCCTTAATTAAGGGATTTTGGAAGGTCTGGGAAGCTCTGAGCTGGTGTTTCTTGTCCCTTCGACTTGGTTCGTCGGATACACAATCGTGTCAAACCGAAGCTCAGTCCTGCTAATATCCCTGATCGTCAGTCGTCATGTCTGAACCCTGATAGTAAACTGCAAAAAGCTCAGGGTCCTTTCCAGCATGCCCCCTTTGGACCGCGGGCAAAACGTGGCCTTCATCGAAGCCCAGGCGTCATGTCCGAGCCGTCCGAAGCCTACACCCGAGCACACAACGTGTATTCGAGAACACCGTCGGTGTTCACCCACGTGATCAACGGCAGCGTCAAGGCTGCTGGGATGTTCGCCTCGGAGTTTCCAGGGGTAGCGACGTTCGGCTGCTTCGACGTGGGTTCATACAAGGCCGGCCAGTGTATCGGAGTGTCCATGGGGATTCCAGTGTTTTTGCATGTGCCGTGACTTGTACTGGAAGAACGCTGCCTGACGCAAGTCAAACCCTCTTACGAGGGGAGGGTTTAACTCTCATCGCGTTGCGGAAGTACACATCTTTCGGCGACCAGAAGATCTTTCGACTTCCACTGCGGCATAGAGGGCATCGTAGCGCGCCCGAGAGGGAGCCACGAGGCGGATACCGCCATCCACATCGTACTTGCTGTATTTTTCGGCCGAAGCCTGAAACTTGAAACCCCAGTGATTTGGGTCCAAGGTTTGGCTCAATCAGCTACTTCTCCTGCCTTCAGCTGCCCCAGCCAAAACCCTAAACCTAGGAGAAACCTCAACCTCGCCTGAATTACTTAAGGGTTCAGGCTGAATAGGTTGAATAGGTCTAAGGCCTCGAAAGATGGATGAAGATAAGTTTGGGGAGCCAAAATAAGCGTCTTTGTCTATAGGATCCTTCCTCCCTACACCTACACCCCGAACCCTAGACTTTAAGCCTCAAACTCTCTACACGCATCGAATTCGCCGCCCAGTAGTACCCTTATTCCCTTTTTGGTAGTCCTAGGTTCCTTATAAAGTTGCCCAATACCAAAAAGAGAGGCCTTTTTATTCTAAGGTTACTGGGTATCATAGTTGGTTTTAGGATACTTAAAGGCTCTGTAAGGTGTCTTTTGGGAGAATAGACGGTGTTTTAGGCATTTGGAGCCTTAGGCAAGCCTCGTGTAGGGTTCCGCTCAAAAAGAAGTATGCTAATGTAGGGACCTGATGAAGAATCAATCCTTGGTCCTATAACCGACTATAACCCCCAAATAGTAGGATTCACATTAACGAACCCTACTAAAGGCCCAAGGTTTCTTAATCAGGCTCCCCTACATTAACACTCATAGTAGCGAAAGCTGTCCCCTTGCAGTCTGGCTCGCGAGCCACGTCCAAGACTGCGGCCCCTGGGCATCAACAGCAGTGTCGTTTATTGCTTGTTTTCGGGCCGAGCGGTAAGACCGGTAAGGCTTTAGAAGGATTAGGATTAAGAATTCTGGGTACTTAGAGGATCATGGGACTTAGTAAGTAGGGTTATAAGTACCTTAATTAGGGTTATTATAAGTAGATATCACTATAATTACCTCACTTATAACCCTACTTACCAAGTCCCTGATCCTCTATGTAGAGTTCAGGTAGGGTTCAGGCTTTGGGAGTAGAAGATCCTTTACGATCGAAACCAGGATTTTGCATGGGGGTTTCTGGGTTCATACTCCTCACAACTATGATGACAATCAGAATGATACGGTTCATGATATAACAGTCTACATCCTGCATTACCCATAATACGTAAGGAAGATGCCATCATTCCTATGGGTCATTAAGGTAATGCAGGATTTATATCATCAACCGTATCGCTGACTTTGGTGGTCTGGTCTGGTCACAGGGGACCCCCTCGGGGGCTCAGTTGGCACCAGTAGCCTTTAACCTTTGGGGGCTCAAGAAGTCCTGTTATTCTCCAAAAGGTTCACCAATTTTTGGGCTAGGATACGCAGCCCCTCAGGCCCTAGATCCTACTTGGAGGATCCGGCGACCTCGTACGTCAGCTATACCAGAATTACTCTGGTGGGGGTACCTCCTAGCGGCGTTCTAGGGCCCCGATCCTCCAAGTACTCCGACACCGGCTGAAGCAGAAATTCACCCTAAACCCTAAATCCTAAACCCTAAACCCTCAATCCTGGCGAGTCTGGGGCAAACCTTGCATTGCAGTTCAAAGGTCTATATAACTAGCGAGTAGGCCCTTATTCCCTTTTTTAGGGTTTAGGTTACCTGATAACCCCCTTTAAACCAAAAAGGGCACCCTTTGTATTCCTAGGTTACTCTTAGGTCTAGATAAGGGTAGCCTTCTCCTGGGCGCAGATGGCGTTCTGCATAATACAGGGGCGTCAATTATTACCTATACTATTTTTGGGGTTCCTTTAAAGGGTTCCTGTAAAGGGGGTTGTAGAGGTTGCCATAAAGGGTAATGTAAGGGTTCTATACCAGAGGGGCCTTAATAATTACTTATACTAATTTGGGGGGGGGGGTCCTTGTTATAGTTAAAGTATAATGGGCCCAACAGCCCTATTCTAATTATTAAGGCCCCTGTATTACCATGATATTTTGCAGGTTCCGTTCCAAAGTGCCCCGCAACTTAGGACATTTACCTTTGCCACTTGATGGTTTAAGGTTGCCGGAAATTACGTACACTCCCTAACCGAAACAATTTCCCCTGAACGCCTCGACAATTTCTGGCGACAGGCACCCTTAAATGTGCAGTTGCCCACAGCTTACTAAGTTTTTGCCTGTTAATACGACCAAGCGTACCATGGCTACTCCCTCACATCTATGCCTCTATCTGTATCTATATCTGAGTGTGTGTGTATATATATATATACGTATGTATGTATGTGTATGTATATATATAGAGAGAGAGAGGCAGTTAGACATATGTGTGTGTGTATGTATATATATATATACACATATACCCAGAAGCTGCCTGTAGGAGCGGCGGCGGACCCGCTCCAAGACGGACGAGGCACTTGCACTGGGCCAGCGCAAGGGAGGTAGTGACAAGGGCCCCAGTTTGGAGGTTGAGGGTGCTTCGGGAAAGTTCCGGCGTTTAGGGTTTAGAGTTTACCCGTGACCCCAAACCCGACAGAAGAGGTAAAGTTTAGGACTAGACTGTGGGTGTTCTGATACAGGTTAGGGTTTAACGTAGGAAGACACCCAAATGGTAGGATTCACATTAAGGAACCCTACTAAAGGCCCAAGGTTTGTTACTCAGGTTCCTACGATCAGGGTTTAGGACTGTAGATATGGACAGCCGCGGTTTAGGTGTGCTGCGAAGTTTGGGGGGTTTTTGCGTTTCGGTTTTTAGGAGAGTTCAGAGTTCAGAGTGCTCTGAGAAGCCCTTACCCTACTTAAACCACAACCCCTAAACACTAAGAACCGTAGACCCTAACCCCTAAACCCTAAACCCTAACCCTCTTTTGACAAGGCCTCAGCCGTATCTCGTGGCGATGACTTGGAGGCATTCTGTTCGTTTTGAGGGATTCGAGTTTCTCGGTGTCGCTTTGTTGGCTTCAGAGCTTCGAGGTTTGGGGCCTTGGAATTGGGGGTTCAGTGTTTGAGAGTTGGGATGATAGGGTTGAGAGTTTGTGGTTGTTGGGTTCAGGGATCAGGGCTCAGCGCTTGGGGACATGGTTCTCAGGGTTTACGGATGAAGGCTTCCGGTGCCTGGTTTAGATTAGAAGCTGCCCCCACCCTGTAATAGTGACTATAAGGTTTATATTAGGGCCCTATTACATTCCTATTATACCGCTCGTACAGGGTGGGGGCCCCTTCTAAGGTTCAGACTTTCTTTTGCAATCGGGGGCGTCAGCAGAGAAGGCTTGAAGGTTACGGATTGCTGTCGGCTGCTACGTTAGCAGGAGTCTCCCAAGTTGGAGTGAAACCTGAACCCCTAAAGCCTCATCTGTGAACCTTAAAGCCCTCAGACCCTAAACCCTAAAGCCCTAAACTTCAAAACCTTGAAGCCTAATCAGTACATTGAGGTTATAAGTACGGTATAACTATAGCTGTATTTACTTTTCACCCTACTTGCAGTTCTTCCAACTACAACCCTAAGCCCTAAACCCATAGCCCCACTTGCAGCACTTATAAGTTGAAACTATAACTACCACCCTTCTTGCTAAGCCTCATGATCCTCTAATTTAGTCCGGTAGAACATATCAGAAGGCGGCCGTGGTTGAGGCTCAGGTCTCGGGGGCTGGGGCTTAGATCTTTTGGGGTTTAGGGACCTAGGGATCAGGGTTAAGGATAGGGGTTAAGGGACTATAGGGTTTAGGGAGGATTAGGGTTTAGGGACTATAGAGTTTAGGGATTATAGGGTTTAGGGATTATAGGGTTTAGGATTTGCTTGTTTTTTTTGGGGGGGTAAGGGTCTGTAGTCTTAGGGTTCTGGAGTTCCGGGCTTGGGCACCTAGGTTGTCAGCTAGGAAGCCGCTTGGAAGGGCCGGCTGCCGGAAACCAGTCCTTACTGTATCTCTTGGCAGGAAGGAAGGTGTAGCTTAGGTTCTCAGAATGCAAGAACACAGTCTAGGCTTCAGAATTCTGAACCAGATCCTTGGGTCCTAGGGTCCTAACAGCAGACCCCTGCTGTAGCTGATTGTTGTTTATTTTTTTTGGGTCATCCAATACCTCCTTGAGAGGGCGGGGGACAACGGTACTTTGGCCAGCATTCATGACAAACTCGCGTGCATGTCGCTTGACTTCAAACACCGAAAGATTCCTGGATGTGTCATGTGACTGCACGGACTTAGTCGTGCTGGTGCGTTGAAATCCAAGAAGGCGAATGTCGAACGAAGCTCTGGCCAAGAAAAAGCCTCTGATTATCTCTGCAGGGGACACCGGAGTGGTGACCCACCTGTTCGATGCAGGTATTATTGAGAGATTCGTGTTCGAGGATCCACTCTTCGAAAGCCGTAGCATAAAGCACGGATCACTCGACGCTCTTGCCAGGGGAGTGGGCGACAGAATGCCACGGTTTGACTTCATTGCTTCGATAGATTTTGGGAGCTATGACGGATCATGCACTCAAGAGCTCCGCACGCTGGTGGAGAACGCGTTGATAGTAGCCTTGGTGAAAACGACAGACTGCTATCACAGCAACGGCTCCGTGTCTTCATCTCCTCGTATGCTTACTCGATCAGGTAGCTCTTCGATGGACTTGGACTTCAGGTACATCCCAGAACAGTGTACACAACCCTGGGTCCAGGTAATATAGTAGGCTCTGAACCCTAAACACCAACTCCCAAATCCCTTTGCCAAGCTCCTTTCACACCCTATAGCCAAGTCTGCTGAAGCTACCTGCAAGGGCAGGTAATTGAGCCAGAAGCAACCTAAAGTAGGGTCGGAGGATATCCTTCTTATAGAACTCTGCATTATAACTGACTTACTAAGACCCCTCATGCTCCAAGCCGTAGAGGCCTGAATCACTGTAGTTCGTATTCCTCAGGGTTCGTTGACATAACTCTAGTATTGTATCACCTACTAGTACTTGCAAAATCTTAAATCCTCAAGCACTAATTCCTTAAACCCAAAAGACCCAAAGGCCAGAGCCCGAAATCCGTGAAGCCCTAAAGCCCTAAAACCCTGCACCTGAAGCTGAGACACTGAACCCTAAAGCCCTAGACCCGAAACTGAAACCCTGATCCTTAAAATTCTGCACCCTAAAACCCTGAAACCTAAAACCCTACGCCCTAAGCCCTAAACTGAAACGCTAAGCCCCAGAACCCTATCTAGACCCTCCGTCGACCGTCTATTAGAACCTAAATGCCGGCCATAGACCTCTATTTAAGGGTACATGGAGGGTCCCGGAAGCCCTGTTTTAATTATTATTAAGGCCCCCCTTATTACTCGTATCTTTGAAGCCCTAAGCCCCAGAACCCTACACCCTAAACCCTAAACCCTCTTAATTGGCATCCATTTCGTCGCCAAGTGTTTCGCTTCGTGACAGTCCGCATGACCGATTGCATAAACCCTAAACCCTAAACCCTACATTACCCTAAACCCTAAACCCTAAACCCTACATTACCCTAAACCGCTAAAGCGCAGCCTGGAGGATGACTTGCATGTGGCGAAGATCCCGAGCATGTCGAGCTCCTTTCCTCAGAAGTGATGTAGGAGTTTCCGAAAACAAGGGGCCTAGGGTTGCTTTAAAGGGATCCTTTAAAGGCTCCTATAAGGATCTATGGGGTTTAGGGTTTAGGGGCTCTAGGAGTGGTTCACGGGCGGAACTTTAGGGTTTAGTAGTTTAGGGGCTTCCGGATGTAGGGGTGCACCGGTTTAACTTTAGCTAGGATGCCCAGTAGTACCCATATTCCCTTTTTGTAGTCCTAGGTTCCTTACAAAGTTACCCAATACCAAAAAGAGAGGCCTTTTTATTCTTAGGTTACTGTATCCTAGTTTAGGGTTTAGTGCTTTCGTGATTTGGGAAGGGTTTAAGGTTTGGGGGGGTCAGGGGTTAAGGGCTAGGCAGTTTATGGTTGGTGGGGATGAGGGGTGTGGGGGTTTGAGAGTCTTATGGGTTTGGTAGGGTTCTAAGGGTTTGGGCTTGGGTGGTGTTTAGGGATTTTGCGCTCTTTGTGGGTTCGGGTCGCGGTGTTTATAGGTTTCTGCAAGCGTTTAATACAGGGCGAGGCTGCTATGTTACTCTATGGGTTACTACAAGCGTTCTATAGGGGTTCCTTTTTCGGCCTGGGATTTATGGCTTTTGGAGGAGACTGTCCACTTAGGGCTTCGAGGGTTGTACGGTCTAGGACTGGAAGGCCGTGGGGCTTGTACTTCCGGCAATCCCTCAGGGACATTGGAGATGATGAGACACAGAGAGTACCTTCAGGCTAGACTGTGGTCCAGGGCAACAGTTTTACAGATTTTAGGGCTAAGCCCAAACTTTCGCCTATGCGCACCGAGCATCAACGACTAAGGGTTAGTTACAGTCACGCACCTATACAGGGAACTTGGGTCGTCTTGGTACGAAATGGCTCGGGGGACTTGCGAAAGTAGGCAGCAAGCGATCTTGTATCTATGTCTACAGTATCTCTCTGTACAGCTAACCTAAGGACACTTAGAATACGAGCCTGTCGCTGTCCTGACCTTTCCTTAGTAGCTGAGTGGATACACGTTACACTTTTTGGGATAGTATTACCCACTATAACTATAACACTGAAAGTGTACACTTTTGGGGGCTTCTGAACTCAGCAACTAAGTTTCGCACCCGCAAGCAACCGGCTACTGCATGGCTCTAAGCCCTAAGCCCTAAACCCTGAACCTTAAACCCTAAACCGTAAGCCCTAAGCCCTAAACCTTAAACACTACACCTTATACACCCGAAACCCGAAACCTCTATGCTAAAGTTCCTTAAGCCCCAAGTATCCTTACACCCGAAGCCTGAAGCTCTTCGGCCCCTGAAGGAAGCCTTAAAGGAACCCCTTAAAGGACCCTTCAAGGCCTGAAGCCCTTAAGGCCCTAAGGGCACCATTTAAAACCCTAAACCCTAAACCCTAAACCCTAAAGGAGCCCTCAAGGAACCCTTCAGGGAACTCTTAAAGCCCTGCAGCCCTTAGACCCTCGACCCGGCAATCCCGAAGCTCTGCTTGGAGGGTCGGGGGACTTAGTAACTGGTTATTTTAGGGACTTATAAGTACCATAACCTCAATTAGGATCCCTTTTAGGGTACCTATAAGTCTACTTATCACCGACTTACTAAGTCCCCCGACCCTCCAAGTGGGCCCCAAGCCTCATGCTTCTACTATAGGGGCCTTAATAACTACCTATACTATTTTGGGGGTTCATTATTATAGATATAACATAATTTACACCCAAACCCTAGTCTAATTCTTAAGGCCCCGATATAACAGAACCCTGAAAGTATGACTTATAGTAGCCCTTATATAGACCCCTTTAAACGGAACCCTGAAAGAAACCCTAGTCTAATTATTAAAGCCCCGATAGTAAGGTTTCGGCCCGCGACCATCGGCTCCTTCTGCGAAGCAGACGCAGGACTTTCTGGGTCTTCAGGGTGTGGGTTTAGGGTTCAGGGGTTTAGGGTTTTAGGGTTTAGGGCTTTAGGGTTTAGGGTTGAGGGCTTTAGGGCTCATGGCTTTTAGTGCAGTGTTTTCGCGCTTTGGGTATGACGTTCAGTATCTACGGTTCCAGTTTGTAGGGTCTAGAACTTTCGGGATTGATGTTTAGGGTATACCTGAAGGATCAATGGACATGCAAGCCACAAGTGTTGATGATATAAATCCTGCATTACCTTAAGGACCCTAAACTATGGGATACAGGTATATTCCTTATTGTGGGTAATGCAGGATGTATATCATCAACCGAAGTATTGCAATTCTGCCCCACCCCCCCCAAAAAAAAAAAAAAAAACATGGCTTAGGTTTTCAGGTTTTTACAGTTTTAGGGCCTTAGGGCTTTATGGTTTGATGATTTACCCAAAGAGCCCAGTGCCCCTTAGTTAAGGATTATAGCTTAAATCATAATATGAAGCCCCCCAAAAAGGGACGCTAATTTTGACAACCACCCACATGAAAGCCTACGTCCCCCCCCCCCCCAACGCAGGAGGGCCTGGGAGAGACCGGGTTCGGCGCTCGCAGTTTCGGTGAGATGGCCGAGATTTTGGGTTTGCTGCTTCAGGGAGAGTATACGGGTGTACTACAGGGATTTAGGGTTTATGGTGTCATTGCTTTGGGTTTAATGTATTCTTTAGGGGTTGATCCTTCTTACATCTTGGGCATCTAGGACCCAGGTTCCCGGTCCTACTACCTCGCAGAAAGGTTTAGGAAATACCGGTTTGTTTCTTTTTGTGTTTTTTTAATGTGCTGTCTAGTTAGCGGGTTTCATGTTCTTGGACAAATAGTGTTGTAGTCTGCTACCAGGATACAGTTTCTACCAGAACAGTGCATACATACGTACATGCATGTATACCTATGCGGAACCCAGTTTTTCCGGATTGAGATTGCTTCACAAACTGTGCCCATGCATTTTTTTGGGGGTCAGCCCGGCCAGGGATCCTTTGCTGGATCTTGGGGGGTGATAGGCAAGCATGCCACTAGAAGATACAGTACCTCAAAACCCTAAACACATCATTGGCGCCCCGACACCGAAGCCCAAACTTTACAAGCCTTTTTGTGATCAGAACCGTTGTATAGCCCCCTATCGCAACCCTGAGCTAAAGGAAGCCTGCAACATCCCGTTTTTTGTCCTCCTGAAGCCCAACTAGGTATTATTCATAGACATAAGACCCCAGAGTAGGTACTATTCGTATATTTGGAGTCTTAGGGAAACAGTATCCCTTGGCTTCGCTGCTTTCCCCAAGACTCCAATATCCCTTAATTAAGGAAATTAAGGAATTCCTTAAATCATAATAGGGATCCTATTGCATTTTGAGGTATATTCCTTTATATTCCTGAATATAGAGATATTGGAGTCTTTGGGTTCCTTTTCTGCAGCTCAGGCGAGATGATCTCGCCGACTCTGTCGGATAATTTCCGCTGCTGGGCTGCGCTTCCGTTTTGTTGATGTGGGAGTTTCCGAAAATAGGGGTACCTTATTTGGGGGGTCCTTATAGTAAGGATCCTACTATTTAAGGTGCTATATTAGGGTCCCCTAGTTTCGGAAACTCCCATGTGTGTTTAAACGGGTAAAAGAGGATTCCTTCAAAGGGCTATGTACGTGCATGCGTACGTGCATACGCAGGTAGGCAGGTATGCCTATAGGTGCGTATGTATGTAGCATGCATGTATGTATGTATGTCTGTGTATGTATGTATGTATGTATGTGTGTACGTCCGTTTGTGTGTCTGTCTGGCTGTGTGTGTGTGTATGTATGTCTGTACTTACGTAGTAATTACGTAGGTTTTTGTAATTCGTGTCAGGCATATAGTGTATGTCATGTGTTTAATGTATGCAGTGTAGGAGATGCATGTAGTGTATGTAATGCAGTTATATCTTCCATGTAATGCATGCATATGTGTGTAATGTATGTAATGTATGTACAAGTATATGTATATGCATACATTGTATACACACAAGCACCTGACTGGTGTGAAATCGCTTGAAAGTAGAGTTGCAAGGAGGGAAATAGGATGCCCCGGGCTGCTTTGAAATGGCTACCTACAATCTGCACTTCGCAAGGACGGCTCTGTACAACCCTTACATACGCCTACACAACAACTTTATGAGAAGAGGCCGATATCCTCATCTCCATGCTGTTCGTCCTATCTAAGGATTGGTCCGAGGGAAAAGCGAGGCGTCTGGGACGAAGTCGCTGAGGTCGATGATGATGACTTCCAAATCGGAGTCCGCACCTGGGTTCTCCTTAGGGCATACTTTTCTTTGTTCCGTTTTTGAAATAGTATTAGTATAAGTCCCCAGGGCTGTGGTTGTTTGGGTCTAAAGGGAACTCCAGAAAGTTGGAAAATGGTTTCAGGGTGGGATACCTTATAATATACCATTAAGGGTTTAGGATAATCATGTTCCAACTTTCTGGCTTTTACTTTAAGGGGCCTATGCCTACAAACGGGCTTATGTGTTTTGATGCCGTTAAGGGCTTGGAGTTGTAGGAATATTGCTTCAGGCTCAGGTCCCGGGCTGTTTAGAGTTTAGGATTTAGGTTTCGGGGTTCTGGATGTGTCATTCTATCCTGTCTTTACCACTATGGGCTATTAGGCCCTGGAGATCCCTATTAGGACCCTATTAAGGGTAGATTAAGGTACCCACAAGGTCTAACAGCCCATAGTGGTAGCTGTTGCTGAAAGCATTGCGATTGATCTCTTAGCAACCCAGAGACTCCAATACCCCTTAATTAAGGAATATACCTTAAATTATAGTAGGATCCTTAATATAATGTAAGGAATATTCCTTGATTAAGGGGTATTGGAGTCTCTTAGCAATCACTTGGCCTTCTCCGAGGAACTAACCGAAGCCCTTGGCTTCTAGAGGACCCAGCAGAACTCGAAGTGCCTCGGGTAGAAGCCGTGTAGACGCCGTAGATAAACTGCGAGCTTCTGAAAGAGCGGTTTAGCGTGGTTTGGGGTCTGGGGTTCTGGATCTAGGCCCGTACCCATAAAAAATGTCACGTTCTTGAGATGTTGACTACTATTTGCTTAAGAAACACCCAAAAAATAAAAATAATAATCCCTATATTACCCCCATGAGGAATATATTTTTTATTTTTTGGGTGTTCTAAACCCTAAACCCTAAACCCTAAACCGCCTTGAGATGTTGAACTCTTAGACCCCTGAGGAGATCGACCCCTTCGATCCGACGCGACCGGATCCGGGTGACTCGATCGGCAGAGTCGTTTCGTGGGGGGTTCAGGGGCTTAGGTAACTATAGTTATATCTACTTATGACCCTAATTAAGGTACTTAGAACCCTACTTACTAAGGCCCAGGATCTTTCAAGTAGGATTTAAGGCTTCGGCGTTTGGGAGCTCAGGGGTTTAGGGCTTAGTGGGCTGAAGAGGTTTTGGGTTTTGGGGTTAGCGGTTTTAGGGTTGAAGGTTTAGGGCGTAGTGATCGTATTATGGAGCTCCTGGAAGCTGTCTTTTGGGCTGCAGACGAGGTTTTGGTCATGTTCCCGATTTCTGAACAGCGCTTTGCGTTCATAGTCATGTGGGCTGGCGGCTGGCATAGGCTTTCTTGAAAGGGGGAGTTTGCTGTGCTCAGGGTTCACGGGCTGCAGGTGCAAGATATGAGAGTAGACGTTTCGGACCCACTTCCGATCGTAGTAGTAAAAGTGCAGTGGTGATAGTTATCATAACAATTATTGGTCATTGTGGAACCAAGAGTAGCAAAAATACAAATAAGGATAACGGTTACAATAATAACGTTACATAACAATGATGATAGTTTACACTGCTCAGCTGTCTTGTAGCTTTGTCAATGAGTACAGGCATAAGAGGGGTTGTAGGGTTAAGGGGGGCAGCGTAGGGCATGTGGAGCGAAAGTCTTAAGTGCAGTTGTGTTCATACCACAAAGATTGTCTCCAAAGGTATATAAGTACAGAGTCGCTGTGAAGTATATACTGAGTTTGAATAGTAATGAGAGCAAGAGTAGCAGTAGCAGTAGTAGCAGTAGTAGTAGTAGTAGCAGTAGTAGCAGTAGTAGCAGTAGTAGCAGTAGTAGCGGTAGTAGCAGTAGTAGTAGTAGTAGTAGTAGCAGTAGTACAGTAATAATAGAGGAGTATCCACCTCTACTCCCTGTATACTCTATCTTACATTCTACTTCAGAACCCTGTTCTAATCGTCAAAGTCAGTATATCGAAGCCTAAGCCTTGCGCCGCAGAGTAGCCGAAGCATGCCAGGCTACTTCGACCTCAACCGCTCCGGGGTGATTCCGACCGCCATCTTTGCGGGTGTTCACTGGCGTGGAAAGTTGGAGCTCCTTTTTGGCTGCCCCTTTCGGCTGTGAACCCCAATTTCCATCCTACTCGGGCCCTAAACCTAAACCCTAAATCCCTCAGCCCTAAACCCTAAACCCCAAATGGCGTGACCCCTGAACGCCGCATGCCCATGAGTTGCTCCGGGGCCCCCATCATCCTTTTGAAGGACCTCATTTTGTCAGCGTTTACAGTAAGGGTTTGTGCGGTTTGTGATTCGGATTTTGTTTGAAGCCCTTCCCCCCGCGCTGCGAAAGCCTACCTGTGGCCATAATTTCCGCGTAGCTGCGGTGCATGGTGCCTGAGCATGGCCTGTTTTCCTTCCCCACCCCTGACAAGTATTGTGTAGAATGTTCGCAAAGCCACGTTCTCGATCAGCTAGCCACGGTCGGCAGGTCGGCACGCTTTGAAAGCCTCGAGCCTTTCTGCTCAGCCTTATGAAACGTCATCAAACTCCTTTGAGGAGTTTGGCCTTACAGCAGCCCCATTTTGCTCTTACCCTCATATTTCCAATCCCTTATATATCATGCCCACTGAAACTGAGCTGCAGGAGTCTGCGGCAGACGAGTTTTAGATCAGTACCTGATAGTGTGTCTGATGCTTAGAAATTTCGGCCCCTTAGGCTGCTGATTTACGGAGGGTGCTGCTTTAATTTTAGGGTTTAGGGGGTTGTACCCTCCAATTACGCCGCTTTATTCGCTGGGTTTTGGGTTACAGGACAAGTTATAATTATTGTGCCGAAACCAAGACACCTTTCTTTTCATATCACCCGGCCAACAAACCCTTGAGAGCCCTAGGTATGGACAACAGCTGCTTCCGTCGTTCTCTTCGCAATGGTCTATATTTACAGGCGAGGTGCCCTGGAAGCCGCGTTGCTTTGTTTGTTCAAGGTCTCAGGGAAATATGCTTTGGTTTATTCGCTGCATGTCCATCAGCCTACCATAGGGCCTATATAATATGTGTACATTGGCCTGTGATATTACGTATTTTGGAACCCCTACACCGAGATACAACCCATGTAAAACCATTTTGAGTCCCCAAATGAGGTAATCGCAATGTTATCAGAAACCCTACTGTGGGTTGTCAAGGGAGTCAACTCTAGTTGACAGGAGTCCGCCAGTATGTCCCAGCGGTCCTGCAGCAGGGTTTAGGGTTTCTGGTAGGTTACTTGGAGCATCATGGCACTTAGCAACTGGGGTTGTTTGTCCCTTCTATAAGTGGGGTGTAATAAGTACTGTAGGTAGAACAATAGTTACCTACACTTTCAACCCCACTTACTAAGTCCCCCGATCCTGTAAGTTGTGTCTTTAGGCCACCGCCAAGGTCTAGACATGACTGCAACTGACCGGAAATGCCGGCGTCATGTTGCGTCTGCTAGCTGCTAGCAGTTTAGTAGGATTTGGTTCCGGAGCCCTGAGTGAGTCTTTGGACACTTTCAACACTATTCGGCACTCCTCCTTCTTGACATGCACAAGACCCGTGGAACCGCCGACTATTCTGGGGTGTGTCTATGAGGTTCACATCATTGAAGAGCGGCTGGCTCAAACCTAGATCCATGATTCCTGGACCCCTGAGTCCGCCTTACGAACCCCTGTCCCTGAATGAGAATCACAAACCTAAAGTCCTAGAAATCTCAATGCTAAACCCTGTAATTACCCCCACGCCTAAACATGCAGCCTACAAGCACTAGCCCTGAAAACTCTTAACATATAACAGGGCTGCCTTATCGGTACATAATCTTATGACAACCCTTGAGGGTCCAGGGTTGAGAGGTTTCCGCTTAGGATTTGAGGCTCGCTCGTTCAGACTCAAGAAGCCTGGCTTTTCATAGCATATACATACATACATGCATGCATTAATTTATATTACATACATACATACATACATACATAGACAGACAGACGGACAGATAGATCGTTCCGTAGATAGATGGACAGGGTTAGGTCAGGAGGCCCAGATGGTATTGAGCAGGGCTTTCTGCATTTAGGTTGTGCAAGATGCGAGGTTGCTTACAGCCTAAAGCCCTCAAGAATCAAAGTCCAAAAGTCTGTCTGTGAACCCCAAACAACAAAAAATGGAACCCAAAACATATGTGGCAGCAAGATTAGGGTTTGGGGATTCGGATTAAACGGGCTACTGTATACGGGTTACAGCGGTAGAACGTAGACACAAACCGTAAGACCCAAAGCCGTAAACCCTACAGAACCCCTAAAGGAGATCCACAACGCGAAACCCAAAGCTCTCGTATAGTCTCCGACCCTACAAAACCTTGTAAACATTCATAAATACTCGCCAACGGCTATAGAACTCGCATAGAACAGCAGCTGTTAGGAGGTCTTCAAGCGCGCTAAACGTTGAGCCCTGAAACCCCGAAGCCCAAACCTTTCTAGAACCTTGCTAGAACACTTATATATACTACCACACCTTCTCCCTTAGACTCCAAGACAAGATCCCGAAAGCTCTCTGCATGGAGCCGGATCGCAGCATTTGCATCTTATGCTTCAGTGCAGGACGGCGGTGGACAAGCCGCTGCATCTTTGAAGGCAGCAGACCCAATGCGAGCTCGCATGATTACTTGGGCGAGGGTGTCTGCAAGGATAAACGACGCAACAGTCCGTCGACCGCAGTATGTTCTATGCCCTGGCCAACAAGGCACGGTTCAGCTGGAGGACGGCCGCCTTGTGTGCGTAGCTATGCCGCATGCTGGACTGCAGCAAAGAGGACATAATTACCAAGTTCTCTGCAAAAGGCCGGAGACCTTGTACAAGCAATGCAAACACTGTTCGAAGAGTACCTGCTTCTGACATATGATGTGTTCGTGCACCAGCGACACCTGGATGAGGTGAAGGAGCACGAAGTAGCATTCGCACAGGCACAGGTCATGGAGACGAAGAAGCGCAATTTGAAAGGCGGCCCTGCGGTGCATCGTTCCTTTCCTTTCGTTCCTCTGGCCCAGGATTAGCTGGCCAGCTTCCTTGGCAACAGGATCGGCTGTGCTGTCTTGTTTGCCGTCTTGGGCGTGTCTCACACCGGATAGAACGGAGCGGGCCAAGTCCCTCTTCAAGCAGCCGCCGGAGCTGAAGCTAGGGAGGGGAGCCTGCAAGTCTTTCCTGAGTCGGTGCGTGCCTGGAGTTTCCTCGACGGCATCATCCTGGACGATGTTCGCGACCTGGACTTCCTGGCCCAGCAGCAAGACAAGCTGCAAGGCAAGTACGTTATCCAGCTTGAGTCCGCGACGACACCGGGAGGCAACTGTGTTTACAATAATATTTGTTTGCAGTGCCGGTCTTCGCGACAGCAAACTACAGCGGCGGAACCTAGACTAGACCACTTCGACAGCCATGACTGGGTGAAGCTGGAGAGCAGCCGCGTCCTTGTCAAGTTGCCACAGGTGCTCGGCCCAGGCTTCTGAAGGTATCACCCAAGGCGATATTGCACAAGATGCCGACCCGAGCATCCGTGGCTTCTTCGTTGCCGAACCATCCATGCTGGCCAGGGAATCTTGTTGTTGCCTGCCGCCCCGGAGAAGTATAGCTGCCAAAAGGCTGAAACAGACCCTGTCTTGACCGATGCAAGACTTTCGAGCAGAAGTTCTTCGCCTGCCACAGCCACCGGGCGCCGGCAGCACCAGTGGAAGCCTTTCATGTTTTTGTTGCAGTCGAGCAGTTCCTCAACAAGCGGTTCCTGGCTTTGCAGCTCCTATCACTCTGCACGGCTGCGTGCGAACCTCGCGAGCCCACTGTGCGATAGCCATTTCGCAAGCACGGTGTTGCTGCTGACGAAGTCGCAGCTGGGCCATAAACTGTTCATCGCCGCGGATGGTGTCAGTCTTTTCGTGCTGCCAAAGAATCCTACTGTATGCAGATCTTCAGAACTACATCGCCCGAGGCGAGACACACATGTGGCGACGTCGAGGCTTGCATGGGGCTTGCCCAGAGCATAACCTGCTCCCGCAGCAAGTTGCCAAGGACCCTGTCGTTCCACTACATTCCACGCTGCTCGGAAGCTGGCCGCTGCCGAGTGGCTGAGGCGTGCCATCCAAGCGTTACACTTTTGGAAGAAGCACAAGCTTTGGAAGGTGCTTTGCGACAACGAGAAATTTCGTCACACTGCGGCTTCCCGAAGTGTGCTGGGGCGGCCGAGGACATTCAGCATGGCGTGTGGCGTATTCTTTGGCCCGAAAAGGCGGCATAAAGCCATGCTACAGCCCAAAACGCGCCCGGTCTCACTTTACCTGCGTCATGTCGGAATGCAACGCCCGGACTGCCCACTTTGCAGCCGTCGTAGAACTCAAAAAAGTTCTCACCGTCCATGACCATTCAAACTTAATTATAAGAGTCTTAAACCTTAAATCGCTAGTCCCTGAAGCCCTGGCATGGTACAAGGGGTCAAAGTCAAGACAAAAGTGACTAAAGCATATAAACCCGAATAATTTTAAGCCTCAGCCGCAAACCCCAGACCGCAAACCGTGACCTTGAGTCATTTCGAAACAAGAAGCCCAACGCCCCAAGCTTTTGCAAGAGTCAGGAACGCTCAAAGGAACTTTACACAGCCCAAAGGAACCTTAACCTTAAATTAAAACATCCTAAAACCGTACAAAAACTTAAAGTATCCCCAGAACCCAAACCCAAAGCCGTTGCATTGCAGGTTTCAGGAGGTCTTGAAGAGTTACCAAGTGGCTGAGGAGGCCGCTCTCGCACATGCGCAGCTCCAGGCCTGGGTTCAAACTGGCAATCGCCTTCCGCAATAATACGGGTTTTGGAGGGTTAGAGGTTAGAGGGTTCCTTTAAGGGTTTTTTTGAAGGGCTCAAAAAGGGTTTTGGGCTCAGGGTGTTAAGGACTTTTGTGTAGAATTCTACATGGTTTGATCGGATTCCATAACGTTTGATAACGTGTCATAGAGTCATAGAGTAGTATAGAGTGTTATAGGGTTCAATGAATAAGGGTTTGGAGAGTATTGGGTTAGGCATGGGAAGTCCGGAAGCAGCAGTCTTCGGGCTTGACGTTTTTGCGAGGTTTTATCGAGCTTTACGGTTCGGCTTAGGAGTTTTATTTGAGCATTTTAGTAAGCCTTTGATTTTGAGGTTTGGGAGTTAAAGGGTTTTATTTGGATTGAAGGATTATGAGGTTGAGCTTGTCGCGGGTTGGGGGCTGTTCCTCAAAGGGGGTTGCGGATTACTTACAGGGCTTCGCGATTTAGGGCTGTAGGTTTTAGTCTTTAGGACTCGGGGGCATTTTGGCTTGGATGCTGTTTGATTTTGGCGGGGGTCCACAGGTGCTCTGTTTGGGCTTATTCTTGGTCTGTCACCGAGTTGGAGAGCTTTGAGGTTCAGGATTTGTTTCTCTTTGATCCCTAGACCCCAAGCCCCGACATTGGTTTATAGGGCTCTTGTGCTCATTTTAAGGCTCGAGCCTTCTGGACCTGTCGTTTCGGTGGTATGTTCTAGACTTCGCGAGTAGGGTTATATCTATACTTATTATAGTCCGAATTATATAGGTGCTTATAATTTTGCGTACTTACCAAGTCTAATGATCATTTTTGAAGCAGAATATCAGAATATCTCATGGTTGAGGCTGGTACATGTAGTCTGATTTTCACAGCGGCAAGAGACCGATCTTTGAAGCGCCTGAATTAAAGCCCAAAGTCTGAACCCCGAAACCGCAACTCAAAAACAAACGCAATTCTGGAGACCCGATTGATAAGACCTACTAGAAGAAGAAACTAATTGTATCTAACTACAATCTTTGAACCCGAAACCCTAAAGCCGAATCACATTTCAGCTCGAAAGGCAGCTGATCTCCTGCTCCCGGCGATCGCCGCAGTGGATTCCATCCGGGCACCCGTGTGTTTTAAGGGATTAAGGTTTCGTGTTTGCAGGGTTCAGCTGGTCTGAGCTAGGGGTTCATATTAATATTTGGAGGGTTAGTCGATTTATGAAAAGGCTCATGGTTGTGGACTTGAGGTGTAGGTGTTCGGCTTTCAGTGTTTACCATTCCTGACTCGAGCTGTTGCGTGGGTGCAATGTTACAAGACGCAACAGGCTAACATAAACCCTAAACCCGGCGGTGGAGCTTCGTGCATTTTACGTCCGCAATGGCGTGGTGGTGGGCTTGCGGCTCTTTGCTGGTGTTGTTCTTGAACCAGGACCCCCCAAGAACGCTACCAGAAATCCTACACAGGCCTTAACCTACACAAATCTGGGGGTTCCTGATTTATTAATATTGTATAATGGGCCCCAAAACCCTATTCTAATTTTTAAGCTGATAGTCAGAATAAACCCTCGCTTGCGAAAACGGGTCCGCATTGAAGTATCCGGGGTCCTTATACTGAGGATCCTGCGGAACATCCGATAAGCCGCTTTCAAGAGCAGCCCAAATGCCGAAGACCCTAAACCTTAAACCCAAAACCCTAAACCCTAAACCCCTAAACCCTAAACCCCTAAACCAGAAGAACTTATCATCAAACGATTTGCCTTTCGGGTGGTTTGTGTCATTGTGGTCCCGGTATACCGCTTTGGGACCGTCTGATGCGTGCTGAAAGAATTTGTTCCGTGGTTGGGGTGTGACCTGCGGTGTGTGGCTCAGGGTTGTGCGTTTCAGGGAGATTGAGGGAGTAGGTTTACAGGTGTTCTGAAAGCCTTCCCGCTTTGAACCAGGCCGCCATGTCTGGCGGTGTGCTTCGTGACCTCTCGGAATACGTCGCTTGGGCAGGGCTTTAAGTTACAAGTTTATCTGCTGGTTTTTGCTTCGTCTATTTATTTGTTGGTAGGAGGGTCGGATTCTGTACGGTTTTTTTCTTTAGTTTCGGGCCCGGGGCCGCAGTACAAGGATTCAGCGTAGGGGTCCAAAGTACTTATAGTGTAGAAGGCAGGGTTTCTATAATAGGAATTACTATGAGCTACTATTATATTCCCTAAACCCTAAACCCTAAACCCTAAACCGTTATGGGGGGACTGTCCCCCCATAACAGCCTGGGACCCTGTGGACGAAGAAGCCTTAAAAAAAGAAGCTCTGAAAGCCCAAGAACACACTAAACCCCAAACCCTAAACCCCAAACCCCACGCCCTAATCCCCAAAATCCTAAACCCTAAACCCTAAATCTTCTCAAAGCCAAAACCGAGGACACCATCCACCGACTGCTGCAGCCCCACTTCCGAGGGCGCGGGATCCTCGAGGACTATGTGGGCTACATGAGTTTAGGGTTTTGGGGTTTGAGGGTTTTGGATTTTAGATGTTAGTGTTTAGGCTTGAGGGTTTTAGGGTTTGGGCTTTTTTCTTGTTACGCCTGAATCAGCTCAGGGTTTTAGAGTTCGAGTGTTTTGGATTTTGGATGTTAGTGTTTAGGCTTGAAGGTTGTAGGGTTGGGATTTCGGATGTTACGGTTTAAACAGTTTAGGGTTTTAGGGTTTAGGGGCTTGGATTTGGGTTTGCGGGGGTTTAGGTTCCATCGGTTTAGGTTTCAGGATTTGGGGTTTAGGGTTTACAGGTTCTATCGGTTTAGTGTGTAGGGTTTAGGGGTGTACGAGTTTTACGGTTTGGTGTTTAGGGTTTTGGTTTAGGGTTTATGGTCTAAATTAGTGTCTTCTTGAACTGTAAGATAGGATGTGTACCGTTACCTGTCACACCCTCAACTCAACTCAAAACTAACTCCGGCACTCGGATATCCGAGCTATTTCGTGTGCAAGGAATTCAAGTCCGTTTTTTGAACTGAGGGGTTCTAAGACACTGAGGTTGGCATAGTTCACAGTAGCATGTCACCCCGATGGCGAAATCCTGCACCCGGTGAGCCCACTACTCCAAGCTCCAAACACACCCCGGCCGGAGCACCAGACAAAGTGAGTCTTGAGTAACTTCGTGGTTTTCAGTTGATTCCCCTAAGTTCCCATACAGGTGTCAGGCCTCTTTAGGGTTTAGGGTCTTGTGTTTTAGGGTTTCGGGTGAAGGGAGTCATACGGCTGGTGATATAAATCCTGCATTACCTTAAGGACCCTAAACTATGCTGTCTTCCTCATTATGGGTAATGCAGGATTTATAGCAGGAACCCCTTAGAGGTACCCTTATAGATCCCTTTAAAGGAACCTCAGGATTTATAGCATCACCCGCATCTTAGCGAGGAGATCGAGCTGGCGGCGCCACCGACCGAGACGCCTGGATCAGTGCCCGGCAGAAGCTATGGGGCCGGTTGTCTAGTCTTGAGCCCAAAGGCTCCATGTAGCAAAAAAAATCAGTATATACCTTGGCCCTAAAGTACCCACATGGGGATTACTTTAAGGCTTATGTATATACTATATGAGTACATGGAGCCTTAGGGGAACTGGTTTGACTTGTGGTCAACAAGTTTCAAAATGTGTCTCTATAGTATAGAGAATTCGTGAGGTCTGCCCGTGGTTTCGGCTGAGTTGTGCAAGGCAAGATCCTCAGCATTCATTGTACTATCCATCCTTATAGAACGCTTACAGGAGCCCTCATAGTAAGTCGTAATAGAAGCCCATAAAGTAACCTGTATACAGACCCTTGTAGGAGTATAAACCCAGGTGCTCCTCAAGCGCATATCGCCGGACGGGGACATCGCAGTCTTGACGGATTCCTGTCTCATCTGGGCGTGCTTTGTGCAGGATGCATGTTCCTAACCGTCAAAAGACCACGTTTGCAACCAGCAGCCGCGCACTTGGACGCGGACCCGCATGACCCATTCCTGAACTCCTTAAGGGTGCATGTACCTATATTATCTACTGTGGGTCTTAAAGTGAATGTTGTGTGGCATCCGGGAGACTCCCGGATCCGATCACTTCAGTTAAGAATAGCTAAGCGTTCTGTCAAGAGCTCGCTAAACCCTAACAGCCCCAATCAATCCTAAACCTTTTAGAAGTCTAGCCGAAACCCTGCCCCTAAACCCTAAGCCCCAACAGCCATACTTGTATAAATCGTACATAAACCCTAGCAGCCCCAAGCAATGCCAAACTCCTGCGCCCCAAGCCCTGAACTTCAACTCCCACAACCTGAAGCCTAGTTCCCAAACGGTTGTGCGGCAAGTTACCCAGGGGCTAAGAGAGCCATGGTTGAGCCTTTATACTGTCGTGGCTCCAACAACCATGCTATGTTCGGGGCGGGTTCACCCCTAAACCCGAAACATCCCTAAACCCTTTGACGTTTGAGACAGGGCTGAAGAGGTTGATGTGTTTTTTTTTATCCGGCGTTTAGGGTTTAGTTTAGGGTTCTTGTTACTTATTAGTGAAGCCCAATGAAGCTCAAGTAGGCCTTGGTATCTGCTTTAGTGTTCAGGGTTGCGGTTTTCCAACAGGCTCCTAAACCCCCAAGATTGCGCCACACAGCTTCAAATGCAGGGGGAGTCCTAATCTGATTTCAGCTCTACCTAGAGGGCCCAGCTTTTTACCCTCCACCCTGGAAGCCCGAGCGGCTTCTAAACACCCTCGCCCAAGGACAGAGAAGATTGCCACCTCGTTGCTGGTATGCGCGGCTGCGCTGCTGCAGCGCTGTCGGCCGCCACAGCCGCACGCCGAAGAAATGGGTCGCCATCATTTTGTTTCAGATAAGGAGCGTTTTTGAACGACAGCCGGCCGTGAAGATGAAGATACGTCAAACATGTCGTAGAGGCAAAGGCTCCATGTACCTTTGTAGTAGATACTTAAGCCTTAAAGGGCTCCGTATATGGGTACTTTAAGGCCTAAGTATATACTATTTAGGCACATGGAGCCTTAGTGAGAGGCTCCTGAGCGAAGCAAGATGGGCATCCTCAGACCGGACCGAGCCTGAAAACTCCAAAGCCCAAACCCAGAGAGCCTTATACCCCTTGAGTAAGGAATAGAGCTTAAGGCCCAGGGCTTCCGCAAAGGGATCTATAGGGTTTCTATGAGGGAGTTGAGGAATAGAGCTTAAATCATAATATGAAGCCCTATATAATTTAAGCCATATTCAGCCATATTCCTTAATTAAGGGGTATTGGGTTCTCTGTGGGAAGCTGTTACCCTACCGTAAGCGTCTGAGAATCCAAGGGGATAATCAACCCATAACCCCCCAAATGCCAAGCCACATTGCTCCTATCCTAAAGCCTAAAGCCCTGTAACCACTCGTCAGGTACTTTAGACCCTGAAAACCGTAGAAAGCCCGCAAAGAAGCCTCCTACATACCTGTCTAGAACCAACCAGTATGATCCTAAGGCCCTAGTTTCCTTCAATGGGGAGACCTTCCGAACCTAAATCCCTGAACTCCAGACCCGAAGCCGTAATATAGGGGCCTCAATAATTACCTATACTATTTCGGGGGTTCCTTGTTACACTTATAGTTTAATGGGCCCCAAAACCTTATTCTAGCTATTGAGGCCCCTATGTTATAGTACCCTTTTAGTATCCCTCATAGTAGACCCTTTAAAGGAACCCTATTCTACTTATTAAGGCCCCCATAGTACCCCAACTAAGAGCCTGAAGCCTGCCAGGGCGACTGGTACAAAGATGGCTTTGGCATCGACAAGCCTTGGTCCTACGTGCCTCCGGACCAGCCACTGGCCATGCTTAGAGAGTTGAGGTTTGAGGAGACTTGCAAAAGGCCTTCGAAAACGAATCTATAGAGGTTCGCAAGGTCGTATGTAGTATACCGATATGTACCGTTCGTTGGTTATGCGTGGAGGCTGAAGAATCCCTGATTGGGGTGTCTATCCCTAAGGCTCCTGTACCAAAACAGTATATACTTAGGCCTTAAAGAACCATGTAGGGAGCCCTTTAAGGCTTAAGTATCTACTATAAAGGTACATGGAGCCTTTGGGCATAGACATATACTTATAACTTCCAAAAGTCCTCTCATCCACCAAGTTGAGTTCTAGGCTTGATGGGGCTCATCTGCACACCCATGTCAAGAACACTTTTGCAGCCACGCACGGCGCCAGAGGTGTACGTTGCAGGTAGAGCTAAAGGCTACCGATGTGCTGCAGCTGGCAGTTTCATCGCTGTGTATCCTTTGCGCCACCTCGCCTTGTCTGAGAGGAATGCGTTCAATTCAGGTTGAGCACAAGCTCCAAAATCATCACCCAAGCCCTACGAAACTCAAACCTCTAAACCCAAAACTCCTGAACCTAAACCCTGAACCCAAACCCACGAAAATCCCCACGACGCTAAAGCAACCGTGTTCGCATCTCAGGTTCTGGCGGGGTCCTCTCTTCATTCGGGACAGCGGCTGGGATACATCTACCACAGTTTTGTTGTCAATGTAGCCCCGCTCGACTCCGAACGACACACTACATCGCCTGTCTTGAACCCAAAGGCTCCATTGGAGCTTTACAGTAGATACTTAAGCATTAGAGGGCTCCCTATATACGTACTTTAAGGCCTAATTATATACTATATGGGTACATGGAGCTGTAGGGGAAGGGCCGACATAAGAAGGTCCCCAGTCAATTGCTTGTGAAAGGATGCAGGCGCTAATACCCAGAGCCTCCAAAACCCCTTAATTAGGGAATACCTAGGGGTTCCTTTAAGGGATCTATAAGGGATCTATAGGGTTTAGGGTTTAGGAGACTCCAAAACCCCTTAATTAGGGAATATACCTTAAATCGTATAAGGGACCCTATTATAATTGAAGGTATATTCCTTAATTAAGGGGTTTTGGAGGCTCTGGGTAATCTGCGGTCGTAACACCGAGATTTCAGGGTTCAGGGTTACAGAGCCATAGGCGCGACCATCCTTACTCTTTCAATCCTTAATCCTCCATTCCTAGCCCAGAGACTCCCATATCCCTTAATTAAGGAATATACCTTAAACTATAGTATAGGGATCCTATTATAATTTAAGGTATATTCCTTAATTCCTTAATTAAGGGATATACCTTAAATTATAGTATAGGGATCCTATTATAATTTAAGGTATTATTCTTAATTCCTTAATTAAGGGATATTGGAGTGTCTGGGAAACCCCTAAACCCAAAGCCCTAAATCCCTGATCCCCAAACCCTAAAGTCACACCCGAAACCCCAAACCCTAATCCCCAGGTTTTGCTGTCGGTTTAGGCTTTAGGGTTTAGGGTTTAGGGTTTAGGGTTTTGCTGTCTGTCACAATCCCCCCCAAATTCAGAGCCTGGGTGGAAGTGTTGACTTTAATTAGGGTTCAAGGTGTTGGGGCTTTTTCCCAGAGATTCCGCAACCCTTTTACGAAGTGACGTACCTTCGATCATGAAAAGGATCCCCTCTAAGACAACAACACCAAATCCTTAAATGAACCCTCCAAGGAGCCACTAAAGGAACCCTTAAACGAACCCCTTGGGAGGATCAAGGCCCTTTGCAGGTATGGCAGATGTAGACGGGTCATCTGAAATAAAAGGGGTTTGATCTAACTTAGAAGGTCGTCCAACTCGCTCTGGTTTTCACGGACTTACCAATCCCTTAATGCTTCGTGATGATGGCCCTTTCAGGGTTTCGGGTTTAGAGAAACTCAGCAGCACACACATAATCGCCAAAGTCGGCCCCCACGGAACCCAACCGGCCCCCTTATCCTTGCAGGAAGAACCCTAAGCCTTAAACCCCAACCCCGAAATCTCAGACCTTAAACTCCCTCAGCCCCTAAACTCCCTAAGCCCCTAAGCTGCAAGCCACTAAACCCTGAACTCTAAACCCCTGAACCGGTTTAGGGTTTAGGGTTTAGGGTTTAGGGTTTAGGGTTTAGGGTTTAGGGTTTAGGGTTTAGGGTCCGTAAACCTTACAGCCCCAGAGCCCTAGACAGACACTCTCGACATTTGACCGAAGCTTCAGGTAAAGACCTTGCGGTCTGCCCCACACTCTGCTGGAAGCCTGCCTACATGTTCGCCAGGAGCTCACGGAATAATGATGGTAGATTATGCTAAGGAACCGAATGTTCGGAAGTCTGTTCCTTAGCATCGTGGGTAAACATCCAAACCATTAGTTAAGCTTCTTAAGGCCTCCATATCAAAGCGTTTGGAGTTCTGGATAAGGTCTAGTGTCTAGGGGCTTGGGGTTCAGATTCGGATTGTGGGTAGAATCTAGTAGGGAAGAGTTTAGGGTGGGGACAGTGTTTCGGGAAATACCTGGAAAAGGGTTGAACGCTTGGTTTTGATGAGGTTTGATGTAGTCCTCCGTTCTGAAGGACGACACTGAATGACATGGGTTTAGGATTCAGGATTCTGTAAGCCCCTGGAAGGAAGCAGGCTGTGCCAGAGTCAGTGAAAATTATTTGATTTCTGGGCCTCGGCTGCACCCTACACCCTAAGCCCTGCACACAGCTCGCTGATGAAGCTTCGCTGTGGAGTCAAGGGTGAGTGTGCCCAGAGAGCGCAGAGACTCCAAAACCACTCAATTAAGGCATCTACTTTAAGATCATCATAAAGATCCCACTAGAATTAAGGTTTAATCTGTGGTTCAAGGGTTTTGGAGTCCCTCGGAACATTGAACCAAACACAGCAAACCGAGATTCTCTTTACCCTCGGCTCAGCACTAAGCACTTACTGCTAGCGATTGCACAGCCAACTGGCATGTACCAGACTGCAGCCTTTCAAAACGTATCCGTCTGGTCCTTGTAACACCAATCCCTGAATTCTGAACCAGGACTAAACCATGTCCTAAAAATGCTAAATCCTTAACCCTAAATCTAAACCCCGCAATCCTGAATCCAACCCCGCAAAGCCCCCGAAAGGGGTCGCGAAACTGGAGTCAGAAACACACTGCGTAGTAAGGTCAAACGTGCAAGGGCGGGCGGCGGCCCTCAGACGTGTTTCTGCCGCAGTTCATGTAGGAGTATGAATGATTTCCCATAGTATTCACTACATTATTCCTTGCGTGCCTCGAAAATGTTATATTATCAGATACCCGCCAAACCCCATTTGACGCATTTGACAATTCCTTTTTCGGGCGAGTTTACAAGTGTCCCGAACTCCCTCCTCGGCATTCGTCGGACTGTTTGGTAGGAATATCCCATGCCTCAGATCGCCATTCTAGTTATGAAAGTCTTGAGCCCGAATTTCAGAAACGGATCCTATACTAGTTATTGAAGCGCCCGTTTTCCCAAACCCCAAGTTTTGCAGCCCGAAGGTCTGGATTCCGTCTAGTAGCCCGTGCAACACCCCAACCCAGAGACTCCAATACCCCTTAAAAAAGGAAGATGGCTTAGATTTTATTAGGGATTCCATTATAATTTAAGGTATATTCCTGAATTAAGGGATATTGGAGTCTCTGGGAAGTCCTGACTTAAGGCTTTGGAACCCAGAAAGGACCCAAAGTCATACAATAGGGAGTGCCTGGGCACCTAGGGTGCCGGCAAGGGTGTGGTACTTACAACTCTGGCTGTTTGTATATGCGGAGCATGGTGATTTTTGACACCCCAGTTTCGTGTAGCACGCCTATTCACCCTAATGCAGTCTGAGGGTCATCACGTACCACGATGGCATTCCAGAGCCGGCTGAGGACCCCGGTCAGCAATGTGCGGTAGCCGTTTGGGGTTTTAGGAATTTGGGGTTTAGGTTTTTGGGTTTGGCAGTGTAGGAATGGGGGTTGAAGGTTGTGGTTCAGGGTTATCTGTTTTGGGGGGATTTTGTATAGCGGTTGTGGGTTCTAGGTGGCGGCTATTGCGCAGGCATTAGGGCCCAGCCATATGAGTTCCAAAGTTGAAAAGTAGGCAAAGGTTCGGTAGCAAATCCTGTGCTGATATATTATGTACTTTGGCCTTAACGTGTAGTCATTCCCCATGTAGGTACTTTGGGGCCAAAGTATTCACTGGTTGGGTATGTGGACCCTTAAGGTAAACCTTTGGTAGCAAAAGCCGAGAGCACCAGGAGCCAGCGTCCAATGCCACCACGGACTTGACGGAAGTCCTCGTGCGGGTGGTGATGCGCCTTAGCCGCAGTGGGCCAGGGAGAACTAACTATCGACCCGCAGCCCAAATCTTTCACCTACAAACCCAGAAGATCTGCGAATCAACAACGAACAGACCCTGCCAATGCGCTTCGAACAAACGTCAATCTGGTTATCGCTCGCGGTTTGGGATGTAGAGTTTAGGGTTAGGGTTTAGTTAGCAGGTAAGCGGTACCGGTAATCTCCCTCATCCTTCAAACGTTAACTTTCCGGGCCCCCACCCCCCGCCCACCCGTCCAGGTGCAGACGGTGCATCATCACGAGTAGGAATGAGAGCACCTTCCAGTCAAATACGTTGTCCAAGCAACAAACAGCCCAAAGGCTCCATGTACCTTTATAGTAGATACTTAAGCCTTAAAGGGCTCCCTATGTAGGTACTTTAACGCCTAAGTATATAACATATAGGTACATGGAGCCTTAGAGAAACAGCATGGGCCACGAAGCCAAACCTCTATAAACTCTAAACCCCTTCACTCCTCAACCCCAAGCTGTGACCCCTAAACCCTTAAACCCCTAAACCCCTCAACCCCTAAACCCTTAAACCCCTAAACCCTTAAACCCTAAACCACTAAACCCCAAGCTCTAAAGCCTACGGTAAACCCTTAACTTCTACTTAGAGGATCATGGGACTTAGTATGTAGGTTTATAACTGCGTTTATTAGGGTTATAAGTAGATATAATTATAGCTACCTTACTTATAACCCTAGTTGCAAAGTCCCTTGATCCTTTAAGTAGTCCTTCTGGGCCTTAATAGAAGCCCCTTACAGGTGGGTAGTTCTTCTTCCATAGTACTCCCATAAGACCCCCTTTACCTTATAGGAGTGGTATGGGAGGCTTATGGGAAACTACCCACCTTATAACTACCCACCTGTAACAGCTTAGACAGCAAGCTTGGGCCCTAAACCCTAAACCCTAAACCCCCTAAACCCTAAACCCCCTAAACCCTGAACCCTAAACCCTAAACCTCTTAGACTTAAGGGAAATCCTTTGCGAGGTCATCTGCCATCTTCCAGGCAGATCTGGGGTTCCTTCCCTATTTAGGATGTTCAGTCTGGGAGTTTCCGAAAATTGGGGGGTACCTTCGCGTTCCTTTAAAGGGATCTATAGGGGTTCCTTTAAAGGGATCTACAAGGGTTTTATAAAGGGATTAAGGTTTAGAGTTTCCGAAAAGTGGGGGGTACCTGGTTTTGGGCTTCTTATACTAAGGATCCTACTATTTAGGGTACTATATTGGGATTCCCTGTCTAGGATGTTCAATCGTTACCCAGGGACTCCAATATCCCTTAATTAAGGAATATTGGACTTAAGAATCGTTCAGGGTTTAGGGTTTAGGGAGGGGTGTAGGGTTTCCCGTTAAGCCTGCTTAAGAATTGTTCAGGGTTTAGGGTTTACGGAGGGATTTAGGGTTTCCTGTTTAGGATGTTTAATCAGTAGAGCCGATGGGGTAGAGGAACGTTGGCCTTGTGTAGGGTTAAACGGTTTCTGTGGCTGGACCCTCCCCCCCCCCTCCCCCTCCTCCCCCACCTCCACACCGACCACCCGATCACCCCCCACTCCAACAGGGTTGTTGGGGGTTTGTGGACTGGAAGGGGGGGAGTGGGTTGTTCAGGATGTGGGGCGGGGCCCGCGCCCCCCGCGCCCGCTCGCATCCAGCACAGGCCCTGGTTGTCCCCGGGGGGGGAGGGGGGGGGGGTCGTCCTCGGGTGGAGGAGGGTAGGGTTTAAAAGATGAGAGTAGGGATGCGTGATTCTGGGTGGAGGAGGGTCGGGCGTAGTGTAGAATACCAAGTCGTATCCTGAGAGGGACGTTCGGTTTGGGGTTCAGGGTAGTGGTAATTCAGGATGTAGCAGATGTATATAGGTTTCTGGCGTTCACGATGGCGCAGACTTCATGAGGAACGAAATCGCGAGTAAAAGTTCCAGAAACACGCCCCTAAACCCCAAACCCTGAACCGACATCGCTTAGTTTTTGGGGAAAAAGGCTAGGTGTTTAATACTGAGCTCTGAGCTTCTACGACTCAAGTTCCACCCATGACCCAGACACCCCGACCCCAATTCCTAGGAGCCTTGACTTAACCCTAAAGCACGCAGCCTAAAGCCGACTGACGAAATTCAGGCAGGCCTTCTTGCAGAACGCAAAACTACTATTTGCTTAAGAACCACCCAAAAAATAAAAAATACTAACCCCTATATTATCCCTATAAGGAATATATTTTTATTTTTGGGGGGTTCTTAAGCAAATAGTAGAAAAGGACTCAGTAGAGTAGCAGTTCTGGGCCCTGGTCAGACATGTTAGGGATTACTTGCCCGAACTACATTGTTGATAGGAAGCGAATGTACACTGCTAATGACAATCTCATGCTTTTCATTGTTTTGTTCGTAGTATTATTCTTCCATCATCAGTAGTTTCGTTGTCCTACCCCCATACGCCTCAAAGCCTAAGCCCTAAAGCAATACTGTAATGCCCTCGAACATTCAATCGTAAAGATCTAGAGCCCGCAGCCGTAACAAGGAGCTGCTTTGAAGGCCTTACCAAGCTCTTGCATCATAGGGACCCTTAGGACTATACTTCCTCAAATAGGGCTTATTAGGTCCTTTGTTATGAGTATTAAGGTCAACATCGCGGCAATGAGGCCTTTGCTTCTCAGCACGATGAGCAAGCTGGAGCTTTGCCAGCTGGAAGATGCAAAGGCTTGGCGTCAGGCGATGGCCGATGTGCAGGACCATCACTATGGCGTCACGGTGATCATCAATGGCCTGCTGAAGGAGAAGTGGAGAAGTGGTGGCCGACATCCGTGTCTTGTATCAGGGGCCGCCGGCTTAGGAGACCCAAGGTGCGAGGCTTTTGTAGAAACTCAAGCTCCGAGGGCCATGATCCGTGCGGGTCTGGCGGAGGTTGGAGAACTGTGGCTGGCAACGACCGCGGTGTACGGTTTCCAGAGCAGCCCGAAGTGGTGGAGCCAGCACCGGAATGCCACAACGGCCAAGGCGAGTTGCCCTACCCCCGCTCCCCCCAGCCCCCGAAGGGCCCTTATGAATACAGAGCCTAACCCAATACAGCCAGACAACAAGCGACAACACAAATTTCATGATCCCCAAACCCTATCTAACCCTAGAACCTAAACCCTCAAATCTAAGGGCCAAACCCTAAACCCACAAACCCTAAACCCTAAAAACCCCAAACTCAACGCCCCTAAACCGTCGTTCTACGACTACGGTAGTTTCACTCAGTTGAGGGCAAAATTGCCAGCTTCGCTTTGAAGAAAGAGGGGCACATCAACTTAAAAAAAAAAACCGTCGTTCTTCCAAGTCTGGCAGACAGGACCTTGTGGAATCGGCCGCTGCCCTGAGTCGCGGAGAGGTTGGGGGATTGGTTCTATGTAGGGTCTGAGAGGTAGGGTTGAGGGTTTAGGGTTTAGGGTTGAGAGTTTAAATTTTAGGGTTAAGGGTTGTTTGGGATTTAGAGCATGTAGGATTTAACGTCTTATGGATATGCTAATCAGGTACTCTGGGGGCTTTGGGTTTAGATCGCTTTAGGATATTTTGGGTTCAGGGCTTTTCGCGATTTAGGAGTCAGGGGTGACCGTTTTTGTGTTGGTGTTGTGTGTGTGTGTGTATGCACTGGTGCGTTTAAGTTGGGTTCAGGGGTTTTGGGGCATAGGGCTGTGGAGTCTTAGCTTGAATTAAGGCGAGTGCTGTAGGGCTTATGGGGTCAAGGTCTTTGTGCTTCCTTTTCATGTTATACTTTGCAATTCGATCGTTAGGGCACGCGGCCTTAGTCTGTATTTGCCACTGAGTTCGGGCTTGAGGCTTCCAGGCAATCTGAGCTTGCATATCCGAATGGCCCAGAGAGCCCAATATCCCTAAATGAAGGAATATAGCTTAATTAGATCATAATATGAAGGCGTACATAATTTAAGCCATAGTCCTTAGTTAAGGGGTATTGGTCTCTCGCGAGGCGAGATGTGGTTTCCGATTCAACTGACACTTCCCCCAGTCTCCAAGAAAACAAGCAGTACCTATGTCATGTTGGGTTGAAAGTCTCTAGATAGTACCACTGAACCCTAGCTCTAAAATGGAGCCCTGATGGTCTTGAATAGTGGGTATTTATAGGGTATAATAGAGGGTAGTTGGGGGGTCTAACAACATCCGAACCCTCAAACCTCAAAACCCTCGGCTAAAACCCAAAGCCTAAACACCAAACCCCGAAGCGAGGGCCACCGACAGAGGTCAACGGATTGAAGCTCCACAAGTTGACGTTAATTTGTTGGGCTACTGTTTGGAGTCTCCGAGTATTCAGAGGCTCGTACAGGACTCCTACATGGTTTTGCATTTTCCACAGCTCAACTGCCCAACCGTTGCGCAAGAGCGCATGTAGATGGGCCTGGAACCTGGACCTTAGTCCCTGAACCCTACTAGAACCTGGACCTGAATCCCTGAATCCTTCACAGTTTAAACCCCGCATCCCATCCAGCAGGCGATCCTGGCGACCAGCAATGGTGACGTAATCGCATCAGCGGACATGGTGCGGCTCTGAGTACGGTCTAGGCATCATATATGCGACCGAATACTTGGTCATCAGATTCCTAAGGCTGCCTTATCCTGACCATACTACAGTTATATGCCCCCGGAAAGCTCATTTTGTAATCAGTAAGTCCCTTATAGTGAGGCTCTACTAAGGGTTCCGATCCTTCCTTTATGAGCTTCTTACGGGGTCCTGCCAAGGGGTCTACACATGATCTCGGAAAGCTTATTCAAGGGTTAAGGGTTTTAGGGTCTAGGGTGAGGTTCGGGGTTTTTTGGGTTTATGTAGGATTTGGGTTTCGGGGGCAGGGTTTGGGGTTTAGAATTGCAGAGACGCTTGCAAGTCTTCGAGTGCAAAGATATACTCCGAGCTCCCCCACTTCAAGGACTCTGTATTGCCCAGAGGCTCCACGTACCCAAATAGTAGGGTTTTAGATCCCAAAATCCATACTCTGAATGGTTTTTGGGACTTAAAGCCCTCTTATTTGAGTACTTGGACCCTCTGTATTAATCGACTGCAAACGCTCTGGACTTGTCTGATCCCTACAGAATATGTACTTTGGCCCTGAAGTATCTAAGTAGGAATCCCCTTCAAGGCGTGAGTATAGACTATACAGGTACATAGTCTCTTAGGGGGTATCAAGGGCTTCGGATAGCATGCCAAATGTATGCTCAGTAGGCATTTGGGGGCTCCGAACTAACGGTTTTGAAGCATCGGTAATTTGTCTTCAGAATATGAGCGGGACCAAACCCAGACATAAACGAGAAGCTGGATTTCCGTCGTCTCCCGAGGTTTCTACAGGCGTAAGTATTACGTAGGATCCCCAGACATGGCTCTGTATTAGTTCAGGGACCCAAAAAGCACATAAGCATAAGCATTTTACCGGGATATCCCTACCTTACTGGGCTTCATTATAAGGGGCTTATATGGGATATCCCTATCCTAATTTTTGCTTATGTGCTTTTTTGGGGCCCTATTACTTGAGTGCCAACTATCGGTTTCTAACCCCCCGTATAAACCCTACCCAGGCATCCGCCGTTAAGATTGACATGGACACTGGCAACCTCGTCGTGGGACACTTGGCAGAGCCTTATTCTTGCACCCCGAAGCTCCGAAGCGCTACGTGAGTCATCTAAAGCCTACGGTTGATCATGATATCTTCGCGTATGTTCTTGACTCGACAGCCTGTTTCTTTTTGTGGCGGAAATCAAGTATCTAAGCCGTCATCCATGAGCCCAAAACCTCTTTTACAGAGCTCCCATAGATCCTTGGAAAGGTTTCTGAAAGGAGCTGTGAAATTAATTAATTATATTATAAATTATATCCCAGAGATTCCGGGTGGTAGGGTCCGAGGCCGTGGTTCTGTGGCCCTGCGCAGTATCTAGGACTTCGAGCATCGTATCCAGACCGGATGGCGATGATGCAAAGGAACACTAGGATATCACTTTGCTACAAACTCGAGGGGCCTTATTCATTAGAGTAGGGTTTCGGGTAAAAATTATAGTATAACTATGATAAGGAACCCGGCGGAATACTACTGATGGCAACTAGTCAGGCTGAGTCACGCTTCTACATCGGGCTCTCCTTGCAGGTTTCAACATGGTTAAAGGGGTATAGGATGAGGGTGACGATGATGACGACGACGGCGACGACCGTGATGAAGGTTACAAAGACAGGACAACGATTCAGACGAATGTGTTAGCGTTGCTGCCATGACAACCAGAATGCCACGATGGTGTTGAACAATGAAGCTGATGTTGTTAGCCGTAGTGGTGGTCATGGTGATGGTGGTGACATGTGGTGAAGAACAAGAAGAGATGGTCCCGTATTGTGGGCCGAATTATTTGCCAATGCTATGTAGAGGTTCCTTCTTATAATTATAGTATAGTGCGCCCCAAAACCCCGTCCTAATTATTTAGGCCCTATAGTACTGTATAGGCACATGTATTCTTGCACTGGGGAACTGTGCCCAAACTCCGATTGCCCCGCCGAACAACTCGGATTCTCGTCGAAATCCGGCCTACTGGGCATTTGGGGGTTTGGGTTCCCTAAGGGGTTGCGGTGTCGCTGCGATAAGGATGATGCTTGTGCTCAGTATGCCGAACCCAAAATCCGAAATGCCAGACCCTAAGACCTCAAACCCAAACCCTAAACCCTCAACCCTAAATCATCAACCCCAAACCTAAACCCCTCAGGAAAAGTTCAGGAAGCCTCGACCAACTGGGCACGCGACATCAGCGAAGAGCTAGCGGCCAGGCTGGTTTAAATGACTGTCCCTCAAGTTAGAGGCGCCTTCATAATTGGTTAAGGTTTAGAATCAGGGGTTGAAAGAGATTCGGGTTTAGCATACTGCGTCTTCGTACTTAAAAACAAGGGCCCCTTACAAGCCGATAGAGAACCGAACAAGACAAGGTACGCCTTCATTCATTGGTCTTGGGGTGCCAGGTAGGGGTCACGGGTACAAGGCCTACGCGGTAGAGGGGCTGCATAGTTCAGCTTATGGGTTTTTACAATTTGGCCCACAGGTCCATTCGAGTGCTTGGTTCGCTTCAGTAGAAGCGTCAAGAAGCTTGATAAATCAGAAACACACTGCTGAAATCCCCGAATGAACATTAAGAATGAGTATTGTAAGGTCGGGAAAATTCAGGTTTTGTAGAATTGTGTGTACTGTCTCAACGAACTTCGGGCTGGTGTTCCTTCTCGTAGGAAGACGAAGCGCACCCACAAACTCCGTAGCGGCCACCCCAAATCCGACAGTCTGAGCCCGAGATTGGGTCTCAGAAAGATTGAAACTTAAGTTTAAGAAAGTAGCTCGATATATAGCTTCACTATAATCTACTTCAAGACCTCCTTACCCATCTGGCCCTCATAGTAGGATGGTGCGACTGTCTGAGGTCTCCAATGGTGCGAAGGGAAGGTACGCAGAGTCAGGCCAGGTTTTGGAGATCCATCGAAACCGCTAGACACTCATGCAATAGGATACTGCTCCCATAAAGCCCCAGCATGCCAGTCCAGTACGTCATATAGGCAACTGGGATTCTGACAGCCCTCGTCTTCCTTTCTTCCCTGGCCGATTGATGCATCCATGATACATAGCCGATACTTCTCCTGGTGCCACTGATGCTTAGAGGGGACGCGCTGCTGCTGCTCCTACTACCCCTGCTACTGCTTCTGCTACTGGTGCTGCTGCTGCGGCTGCTGCTGCTGCTGCTGCTGCTGCTGTTGCTCCTACTACTACTGCTGCTGCTACTAGCGCTGCTGCTGCTGCTACTGCTACTGCTACTGCTACTGCTACTACTACTACTACTACTACTACTACTACTACTACTACTACTACTACTACTACTAGGCCTACTACTACTACTACTACTACTACTACTACTACTACTACTACTACTACTACTACTACTACTACTGCTTCTAGTACAACTACAACTACTACTACTACTCCGATTTTTCAATTGAACGCTGCGCGAGCGTGCTCTGCGCTTTGCGGGCGCCTTTGGTCTCGTGCACTCGTGAAACTGCTGTTAGCATGCATCGCTCGTACCTCTCTAAACTGCTCAAACTTCCGAAAACTACAACTACAAAAACTTCCTCCTCCGACACCTTGGTGTGTACAGACGCGTCCATCTGTGCACCTGTCTCAACAATTAGGCCGTACCTCAGACGAAGCCGACACCTGGAGTATCCGTCTCGTGGCGTCCCACACGGATTACTCATGCTGAAGACAGAAGGCCGTAAGGGTCATGTGCACGTGCCCGCATGTACCTGCATGCATCGCCGATGGAGTCAGACAGTTGGCAACTTTGACGTGGGCAGCTCTCAGATGCAGCGGCGTGCTGTTTGTAAGCAAGACTAGCTCGCGGCTCACAGGCTTCCGAAGAGATTTGCTGAGCGTCGGAAGAGTTCCTAATTCCCAGAGTCTGTGACATAAGGGATCAGAAAGTCTGTGACATATCTCTACCCTCACTGGTCGTGACCTTTTGGCCACTGCTGGGAGGAGTGGTAGTAACCGTGCCAGGACCACTGCTGCCACCAATCCCAGTCGTCCTCCTGGGAGGAGCGTGCCTGCCTGGCCCACTGGGTCGAGACTGAAGAGGAATGGGCGCAGCGGCAGCAGCCAGTTTGGCCATGCGCTTGTCTTCCTCGTGCCCCTTGTCATGCTGAATCCGCATCTTCATGATGGAGTAGGCATCTTTGTTGGGTTTGACCCTGAAGATGCTGCCGGAATTCCTTCTCGTCCCACATCTTGGTGAAGCAGGCATGGATAAGACCATGCACCTTTGTGGGAGCATCCAACTCGCGGTAGGCTCCTCCCGAACCTGTGGCTATGGTCACCTTCCCATCGCTGGTGAGGACCCGCCGCACAGACATGGCGATGTCCCATGTGAGGCCTGACTGTGTCTTTACCGACTTGATGGCCGAAAACAGCGGAGGTACCTCGCGGAGTGCCTCCATCCTGGTAGACCAGAGGGTCTGCTGCTCGTGGTTGGTGAGGCCTCCGAGAATAACTGGAGCCACCAGGATATTGATGGAAGCCAATGCCCGAATCCAGTCCTGGTGGGACTGGGAACTCAGCAGTTGAGCCAGCTCCTGCCTCGTGTATCGTACTGTCTTTGGTGGAGCCGGCTGTGGAACATAGCCAACTGGTTCCGCATTTGTCTCCGGGGGCTCATATGCTGACGGGGGACGGGAGGAAGGAGGGGGGGGCGTGAGGGAGCGCTGAGCGGCTTGGGTAGCAGGGGCATGGGGAGAGGCAGACTTGGGGGGATGCGGAGGGACTGGGGAGGCAGGGATAGCCGGTGGGGGAGCCGGTGCAGCCGAAGAGGAACCTGCCGGAGGCTGGGGGCGCGGGGTGGGCACCGCGGAAGCGCTGGGGCCGCCTTCGGTGCCTCCACCTGGCTTGCCCTGAAAGCCGCCTTCTCGGCTGCCGTGGAAGTGAAAGGGCAGGGGGGAGAAGGCGGTGGCTCAAATCCTGCCGCTTTGTCTGACCCTTTAGTCCGGGTGCGACTGGGTGGGAGAGGAATCTCCTGCGGAAGCTTTGGAGGAGGGGGAGGGTGTGGCGCTGGGGTAGCCGTCATGTCGCTTGGCGCCGCAGGTTGTGACACAGGGTCATGCTTCTGCGTGACAAAGTGGTTTTTGAGGCCGTCCTGTCGGTTGTGCTTCCGACAGTGTAGGCAGCACAGCCACATGGAGCCTGAAACTTCCATTTGTCCCAAACCGCGAGGAATGAGCTCCAGCACATCCTGCTCCGTAAGATCTTGGTTATAATGATGGGTCTCGCGGACGGTGGCCATGAGCGCCGCAAAGGAGTTGTTCTGGATGCTGTCAGCCACTTAGGTTTCGATGTCCTCCTGCGTAGGAGGAGGAGGAGCTGAAGTGGCAGTTGCCGTGGTCTGTGACCTAAATGGCTGAGGTGAGCTGTGCTCTTCGGTGCGATCATCGGACTGGATTTCCAGAGAGATGTCGGGAAGCTGGCTCTGCAGCATGCGATCGGTTCGCTCCTTGGTGGTGGGGTCCCCCTGAAATCCCTTCAACCACTTCCAGCACCTGGTGTAGGCGACTGTAGTGTTGTTGGCTGTCACGAAGTAGTGGCCGTCGTTGTCGTACTTTTTGTTCTTCACGCGCTTGTCCCAGCGCTCCAGGAACAAATAGATGGGGCCAAACTTGGCGGAAACATTCCAGCCTGCTTGAGGGGGATGTCCAAGGTCCCGACTCAAGGTCTGCCAGAGAAATTTGCAGAAGATCATATAGTCCAGGTTCGCCTTCGCAGTCATAACCTGACGGCTGAAGGCGTGCTGTATGGCCTCCCTCATCAGAGGGTGCCTGGGCTTGCCAACTACTACTCCGACTACTGCCACTACTACTACTACTACTACTACTACTACTACTACTACTACTACCACTACCACTACTACTACTACTACTGCTACTACTACTACTACTGCTACTACTACTACTACTACTGCTGCTACTACTACTACTACTAATTATTACTACTACTACTACTACTACTACTACTATTAGTACTACTACTACTACCACTAGTACTAAACTACTACCACCACTCCGGCTGCTACTGCCACTGCCACTGCCACTCTTTTGGTTTCGGGTACTCCTACTACAAGCAGTACGGCTGTTGCAGATGTTGCTGCTGGGGCGTCTTCTGCCTGTGTCAGTGCTGCAGCCACTCTTAAATTGTGAAACTTGACATCCTGCGTGGCACAAGCCAGGCCAGAATTTCAATACTCCAGCTTCGTCAACCTTTCGGGGTTACGAGATGACTCGGTAGTGTAAAAAGCTTGATTCACCAGTTCGTACGAACTCCAAGGCAGAACTGCAAACACTAAGCGTCCAACCACCAGACCCTAAAAACTGACTTCAAGAACATTAAGCCACCCTGAACACTAAATCTCAATGACGAAAAAGCATGAACACCCGACTCCGAACCTGGGAATCACAGGGGCCGACATATGAGTAGTTGTCAAAAGTATGGTCCTTTTTTTTGGGTACCCTAAATATTAGGTGCCGTATTATATTAAGGACCCGAAAAGGGACCATAATTCTGACAACCACCCATGTTCAGCAACACGATTCCTATTGGTTCCTCGTTGCTGATCTAGAGCAATTCTATGATATACCCCAACAGTGACCCTGAAAGCAACCCTTCAACAGAATATTGTAAAGAACCCTATTGTAATTAATTTTTAAGGCCGCCATAGTTTGCCTTTGAAGGTGCTTACACTCTGACAGTCCGAAGGTCCGCTTTGAGGGGTCAGGGCCGGGGGTTTGGAGTCTGGGGTTGTGGGCTTAGTGCTCAGGGTGCACATCCATAAACTGTTCAAGACATATACAGGGCTGGGGCTAGTAGATGACATAATCATATTCCGGGCATGGCAATGCTTGAGAGACTTTGTCAGCTTACAACCAACCGCGAGCCCTCACACCCTAAACCAAGCTAGCAGTCAACGCCTCGGATGGTTCATTTTAAGCGAATTTCAGGAAACCTATACCCAAGTCCCTAAACCCTATAATCCCTAAACCCGGAACGGCTTCGAATCCAGGCTGCTTCCAAGGGTTTCCTGAGCAAGGGTTGCTTTGCATAAGGGTTGCGGTTTGCTTTCCATAAGTTTAGGAAAGAGGCCTTCATACTTAATGCAGGTGTAATTCTTAGTTTCCACTCTATCGCCGTCATTGCTGGGTTGGGGGCTTGTCAGGCGTTGGAGGGATCCTTGGACGGGCAGGGAAGTCTTGATTTGAGCAAGTTTGCGGTTACGGAATAGAGTTGCGAGTTCAATACTTGGTCGCAAGTCTATCAGCCGTAGAACCCCGTTGCCTTAGCCCCAAGCCTGCAAACCCGAGCTAATCCCCGACCAAAATTCCCAGCGAACTCGGTTGAAAATCTGCCATACCGTCAGAGCTTGTCAAAAGCCTAAGCCTATGCCCTGAAAGCCTTTACACAATTAATAACCTCTACAGGGACTCGTCGTAAACGTCCTGTACTGCATAAGACGTACAAAGCCCCTTGCGCCAGTTCTACCCCTAAGCCCCAAGATTGACAGATTTGAAGGTTCATGGACTTCGTAACTACTATACGCACTTTAATGAGGGTGATAAGTAGATGCCTGCCTACAGTTACCCTACTTGGAGCCTTAGTCACTAAGTCCCCTGATCCTTTAAGTAGAGACGTCCAGCCCTTCCAAACATCTCAGCAAAACTTGTCTTCCACCCGTTGAAAAAATCCCGAAACCCCTGAACCCTAAAACCTATAAGCCGTAAGCCGTAAACCCCAAAACCTCTCAACACTACGTCTGCTGGAAGGGTGGAGGGTCCCAACGGTGATCCATTGAATCTGGGCCTCTTGCTTGCTTTATGCCGAAGGTTTCTGGATTTGGGTTTGGGGCTTTATTTTAGGGTTCAAGGGCTTAAACATGCTTTGAACATTGAGCCCTGAGGTTTATAAGGTGTACAACTGGCAGGGCTCATTTGGGGCTTTGGGAGGGCCTGGGGGCTTAAAGCGAAGGGTGTAATATGTTTATTCATAGGGATCCTTAGGGTGTAGGGGGAGGGGGGTAGGCGGCCTTAAGGCCCATAATAAGGACTAATAAGGCCTATTTAAGGAAATATAGTCCCTTACACCCCTCCCCCCTACACCCCTAAGGATCCCTATGATTTATTCCTGTGGCCGATGCCCTTCTACGCTCTTCTATTGTGGAGGTTATACGTCACAGTTGCATACTATTTTGTTTGCAGGGATTGGCACTGCAGCGAGGGCTTAAACCATTAAAACGACGAATTTTGATGTTCTTCGGGCCTGCGGGTTTGGAATGCAGGGTCCGGCGGATTCGGTGGTTTCGGAGGTGGGTTTTGGGTTTGACCGAAGAGGAGGCAAGACGTATGCGACTCGCACAAGGCGAAGGCCATGTGTGATGAGGGCGCATCCATAAATACGCTGTGCAAAACTTTGCTTCAAGCGGTAACTGCTCTGCTTCTGGTTTCACCATATTACGTGAATCAGTATACCAGGCTTCTATTTCGGAGGGTTTTGAAAGATGGAGGTGTTGTGCGTTCCAGAATCATGCTGGCCCTGATGCAAGCCAGGGATTCGAGCTGGATTTGTTGTGCCGAGGGCTGTAAAGCTCATTGGTAGTCTCCTTCTGTACTCAGCTTTGCTGTTTGTCTGTCAAACCTTGAAGCAACTACATCATGCACAACTAATTACTTTGCAAAAGAGCTAGCTACAATTCTTCTCAAGCAACCTGCACGCTCACATGGGTCCTCTTGATGAGGAGGCCGAGCAACTTGTGAGCAGCAATATCGCGCAGCAGCAGCATGAACACTGTCACACTACACACACTCTTTCCTGCACCGCGGTATCATTAGCTGTCTTATGATCGGGGTTCGGACAGTTAGGGGTTCCGTACCTACTAGTCAGTTTAGGATCTGCAAAAGGGTTCCTCATTATTTGAAGCCGCGATGTAGGCAACCCTGTTACAGTTGCCCCGCAACCCTCCAGAGGGGAGTTTCTACGTGTTTGGGATGCCATGAGGACGCCGACCCTGCAGGTAACCTGTCCTTCCAATACCAAATGCTCCCCACTGCTACTAAACTTGGTTTGGGTACCGGCATTCTTCACATTCGTGGATGGGTTCGACTAGCACTCTTGGCCCGAAGCACCTCATTGCAAAGAATCTTGGTAAATTACCACTAATGTTTCATTGTATTCTTTCCTAGTGAGTCTTTTGTAGCCTGAGCCCCACCTGACATAAAGTAATCCAGTAGCCTGACCAGTGAGTACTACTAATTCGTTGAGGTCCCCTTTTATGTCTCTGAGTTTAGTATTCTAGGGCCTAGCGTGTAGGGTTCAGGGTTTAGAATACATTGAATACATCGCAAACCCCACAGTTTTTGTGTTAAAGCCACAAACTATTCCTCGGGCACTACATAGCAGGCCTCCATGTTCTCCCTGGCTTCACTGTAATCACCCTTCACAGACCCTTGTGCTTCAAGCCTTGTACCCTAACCCAACAGCAACCCAATCTTGCTATGGAGGCGTAAACATGTAGGTTCATTAGGGCTCAGGTACACCTCAAGCCCCGTTAAATCCTTGAGTAACTCTAAACCCTTATGCCTCAACCTCAACCCTTGTGAACCCCAACCCCCAAACCCCTAAACCCCTAAATCCCTAAACCTAAACCCCTCATGCTCCTCGCATTTCAGTCGCGGCTGCAGTCACACGCGAAGCCTCAAGACCAACCGTCGATGACAAGGTTCAGCGCACTAATTCTGCTGTTGGATCAAGAGTAGAGGGCTTGGAGCTTACCCCGCCAGATCTCTAGATCTCAGAGGTTAAGAATGCAGGCGCAGCATTACAAGGGAGTCTAAGTGTCCCGAACTTGTTAGGACCCCTTAGGCAGACCTGAAACGCCGACAGTTTTAGGGTCCACGGCACATCACCTGTGCCGAAACTCAGGTGAAACAATGCGCTTGGTCATGGGTACACCCATCTTCGCCTTTATGGAGACTTCAGCGGCATGAATGGGGTTTGCGATACGTTTGCATCCTCCGGTTGGAGACACACCATGTTGGGAGCTACTGTATTAAATGTGTACACATTTTTTACATATATATGTACACAGCAGCATACTACTTCCAACAACAAGCAAAATTGTAGAAGTCGTGGTAATAGGGATAACAGCAACCGCAACAGTATCAGTACTACTACATAATTGTGTTTGTATGTGCATATACATATACATGTTTGTTTATCGATCCCTTGTATAGCTAGGGTGTAGTGGATTGGAGGATTAGGGGTAACGCTTCAGGAGATAAAGGCTTCGGCATGATACCCATTCAGGCTGTTTAAGCTTGGTGTCGTAAGGTTACAGCAACACATTTTGGTTGTTGTGACTTCATGGACTTCGCAAAAGGGGTTGACATGTTGGGAATCGTCTTAAAGCATAAACACCGAGAGTGCATGCCTTATCTGCCCATTCCTGCTTCTACGCGATAAGCCGCTATGGCACCACAAAGTTACAGCCATGTCAACAAGGGTTTACCGGCTATGAGGAGGTTTCAATGGGCACCCACAGTATTCATTTGTAATGAGAACCTTCACCGGAACCCTGTTCCAACGAGTAAGGCTTCTGTAGCAGACTAGACCCTAGAAGTTCAGCCCTAATCTTTAAACCCTAACCCTCAAACCCCAAAGCCTAAACTCCAACCCCTAAGCCCAAACCCCGACGCCAAAGGACGGCACCCTTTTCACCTTGACGTGGCCATCCTGTGGCGTATCTCGGCCGGGCCATGCAAAGAGGACGGCAGGAAGCTGGGGTCGGAAATTAGAAGCATCATTCCCTTGTAGTCCCCTTATAAGGGGACTACAATAATTATAGTTGTAGTGTAAACTGCCCCAAAATCTTATTACAAAATTATTAGGGGGCTCATGATGGGGTTTAGATTTTGGGGTCTGGGTCTAAGGACTTAAGTAAGAAGTAGGGTAGGTCTACTTCCAACCCAGATTAAGCAAGGCATTTGTAACCCGGCTTACCATGTCCATCAAGCCTCAAGGTAGGATGCAGGATTTTAATTTCATTGCCTAGTGTTGAAGGATCCTGGGTGAGCTGCCTACAGCTACGTCCCGCAAAAATGCCAGTGCCAGTACTCAAGTAAGGTTTCCTGGAACGTGGATGTTGGCACACTATAGGCTTCAGGCTGTCGGGTGTGTAGGTGGCCCAGCATTACCCCTTTGTTTCCTGAATGTCGGGAGTCGCCGGTTCAAATGCATAGCAGGAAAACAGCATCGTTACGGCATGCCTGGGGAAGCCGATGTATGCGCAACATGGGCTTGTTGCGAACATGTTGCGTGATGTTTGCGATCTCTTAGCTGGAGGTCTGACAGAGATGCGAAGCTCTATGCCAGTAGGTTTTCAAGGGTAATTCAGCCTGTCTGACGGTCGATAATCTGTGTTAAAGGTTACGCTATTCAGATCTTTTGATTCGCGGTTTGGGTTTTTCTGGTTCAAACCAAGGCATTTAAGGCGATGTAGAGACTGTAGACCCTTTGACGGGAGACCGGTATAAATCCTCATTCATAGAATCCTGTAACAAGGATTTCGACCCCCAGCCCTAAACCCGAAAGCCCAAGAATCGAGCCTTAAAACCTGAAATTAAATGAAGTCGCTGCAAATTATGTTATGGGACTGAAAGGGTTAAGGTTGAGGGTGCTGGGCTTGCTGAAAAAGCCGTCCGTCCAAGTCGTGGAGGATCGCGACTTCGTTTGGGTGCTGGGTCGGTTTAGGGTTTAGGACTGTGGGTTTTGGCTTGAAGCCTTCAGTCTTAAACGGTGAACCCTTTATCCTAACCCAATTCCCCTGCTTTTTGAGCGCAACAGCCAAAGCCTTCATCTAAACCCTGAAGCCTTCAGCCCTTGATCCTTGAAGCCGGTGAATATACATGAGTTTATGTTTTAAGGCTTGGTGCATTTTGCTGGGTGTCATGCAGTATCCTACTCTCCGATGACAGGTTTCTTCTCTCGAACACTTGGGACGTCTTGGAAACCCCAGAAAGTTGGAACATGAGAAAAGGAAGATTGATACTGCGATTCCCTATAGGGAAGATTGATACCGCGATTCCTATATAGTTCGACTTGAGGGCATGAGGATGCTCATGTTCCAACATGTCGGCTTCAACCGTAACCTCCGTGGGACGTCTGAGCCCTAAGCCCGTCACCGTGAGGTCAGCGCTGCCCCGGCAGTGGCGCTGGCGTTCGCCGTCGCATCGGACTTAGCTTCGGGATGATCCGCAGGAAACAGTTTAGGGGGTTAGGGATTAGGGCTTTGTCGGTAGGACTTGTGGTCATGGTTCCTGCTTGGTCCTTCTGTGTGTTGCTCTTGGGCCTACAAAGGTTCCAATATAGGTACTCCCGGACCCACTTTGTACCAAATAGGCACATGGGTCATTACGGTATTGTGTATGGGATGCTCGGTAATTTGTAAGCAGGCTCGATTCATCTCGGACAGGCATCAGCGTTCGAAGTCCTATTGGAATCGAGGAGCAGATTGAATTTTTCGGTTAAGCATGATAAGGCCGCTTTATCTGGTTCTTTCGGGAGACTTCTGACAAGGGTAATATAGAGTCTGAAGAAGCACTACCACATTCCTTGCGGCTCCTTCCTATAAGTGCATATATATATATATATATATACATATATATATATATACATATATATATATATATAGATATGTATGTATGCTCATGTCTACCTAACCAGAAAGCCCTAAGCTTTCAAACTTTAAGCCGCTGGCCCTAATCCCTCAATATATGCCGCCTAAGAATAAAGGCAGCGCAAGTCACGAAACCGGCCTCTCCAGATATCCTTTTTGAGGTTTCTTGTGAGGGTTTACGGTCTTGAAGGCCCTTTGTTTACAGGGTTTAGGGCTTTGGGTTTTGGGTTTGACCAGGGGCACGGATCTCAAAAAATGTACCTTCTGAGTGGGGTAGACTACTCTCCAGCAGCGTGGGAAGCCGCGTAAAAGTTCCCGACCCTTGGGGTTTAGGGTTCGGGGAGAGCAAGTGCCCTTGCTCAGATCTTTGCGTGCTTTCGCCGACGGCGGAAGAAGCAGCAGGCAGCTTCCAAGGTTTCTGGAGTTGAGGTTTTAGGGTCCAAGGGTCTCAGGGATTTCGGGTGTGGGGTATGGAGTTTGGGGTCTTCGATTGCAGGATGTCGGGCTGTAGGATTTCGGGCGTGGGGTTCCCGGCTTTGGGGGATCCAGCGTGTGTTTCTCACGACTTTTGCTCAGAGGCTCAGGTGGCCTCCTTCGTATGATCGGCTAAAGGTGGACAGACAAGGTGCGGTTCATAAAGGAGTTCTGGTGACTTGATTTAGGGCACCTTGCGACAGAATGTGCATATATATATATATATATTATACACTCTCATTTTCATCTTTATCTTTATATAGATAGATAGACCCAGATCCACACACGTGACATATTGATATAGAGATAGAAACACGTATAGTCATAGATAGCGAGAGAGAGATAGATAGATGGGTAGCTAAGTAGATAGGTAGATAGTTAGACGGTTGCAGAGGTAGACGGATGTATGGATGGGATGGATGGACGGATGGACGGACGGATGGATGGATGGATGCACGGACGGACGGATCGATGGATGGATGGATGGATGGATGGATGGATGGATGGATCGATGGATGTGTGGATGCATGGGTGTATTGATGCATGGATGTACGGGTGTCAGGATGCAAGGGTGTATTGATGCATGGATGTACGGGTGTCAGGATGCAAGGGTGTGTGGATGTATGGATGTATAGATGGATGGATTGATGGATTGATGGATGGATGGACGGACGGAGGAATGGATGGATGGATGGATGGATGGATAGATGGATGGATGCATGTATGAATGTATGGGTGTATGGATGTATGGATGTATGGATGGTCTGGACGGATGGATGGATGCATGTATGAATGTATGACTGTAGCAATGTGTGAATGTATGAATGTATGGGTGTATGGATGTTTGGATGTATGGATGCGTGCATGTATTGAAAACTCTGTGTATGTATATTCAGATATACAGATACGTACGTGTGTGTGTGTGTGTGTGTGTGCGTGCGTGTGTTTGTGTGCGTGTGTTGGTGAGTGAATAATAATAACCTTGTTCTGTAATATGCCCAAGACACCTCTTGCCTGGATAGATTTATGCTTGTCCAGCTATACTCTCTACAAGGCCCAGACCCGCAGCAAGCCCTACGCAAATCCTAAACCCTAAGCCTAAACTAAACCTCAACCCAGCTCCCTTTTGCTATATATCGGAGCGTAAATAATTACCTTTACTATTTTGGGGGTTCCTTTAATTATAATAGTATTATGGGTCCTATGCTCATGATTAAGGCCCCTACATGATACTCCTCCAACTCCGGCAAAGTTGGGGGCCAAGCCCAGCCCCCACCTTTTCGGGCAGTAGTGTCCCGGTTCAGGGTCTCAGGTTCGCCTCAAAACCTGTATAAGATGAAACCCGAAAACCCTAGCCCAACATACCCCATTTCAGTTAAAGCACTACTGCAGAGGCCTTGCCATAATTCCGGTTTTTCTGCAATAACGGATACTTGAAAATCTGGGCCCGAAGCTGTCTAGTCCCAACACGGATGTACGAAGTCCACTCTAACCCCAGGATGCCCAGTAGTACCCTTATTCTCTTTTTGTAGTCCTAGGTTCTTTATAAAGTTACCCAACACCAAAAAGGGAGCCCTGTTTATTCCTAGACTACTGGGCATTCTAGAACCCTGATCTGTCGTGCCGCGGATTCAGGCTTACCCCAAGCCAGATTCCTCATGAACATCTACCACAACGCCTGCGGGCCCACAAACTCGTAATTGGTAATACTGTTTCCGGTAATTATGATTGTAATGCGATGTACCTCAACCACCAACCCTAATCTCCATCAAGCCAGCACAAGCAGCCACTGTACTCAATAGGGTTAGGGTTTACTTAGGGATAAATTGCCGGTTCCTATCATCCCTAAGACAATGCTAACAACGTAAGTTTTGCTGGGGGTCTAAGTTCAGCACAGGTTTGGGTTTAGCTCGTCATGGAGTTTTAGGTTCAGGGTTTTTGGCTGTGATCCGTACATACAAGTTTACGGAGTTTAAGGTTCAGGGTTTGGGCTGTGATCCGTACATACTATAAGCCCTTATCAGGCTTTTACCATGAGCCGAAACTTTCGCTCAGGGGTCGAGAGTCCAAGTACGCAGGTGACAGGTTTATTCGCACCTAAGAATATACCTTCTCGGACCTAGACTCCACTGTTTGAGCAGTTGGACCCTCGAGGTATGTGGACTTAACACGTTACCATCGTCTCCGACTACTTGCTCATGTCTGTGCTAGTGCAGATCCAAGACATGTGCGTAGATGATTGAAACCCGCTCGAGACAATTCTGAGCAAAAACCTCGCCTATGGGGCCCCATTAAAGTGCCAGGGTTGCGGATGCCAGATACTATGCTCTGAAATATGTCTGCATGCTTTGGGTATATATTCTCTAAGGCTCTATAGGCTCCATGTGCCCATATTTAGGCGTTAAGGGTACCTAAATCTGAGTGTTTGAGTGCTTGGTTCCATGGGGTTGCCCGTGGGTACTGCACCATGATCTCAGTATCCTTTTGCAATGCGCTCCGGCATCTTTTCCAGACGTACTGCTTCAGGTGTGCCCAGGGATGCCCGTATCCCGTCCTCTGAACATCTGGCTGTTCTACGATTACGTTAGCTTAGCCTACGGATCTTGTCGCCTCAGTTTCCACACGGCTCCGCATAACTTCGTGTAAACAAACAATCGTGCAACGGATACTGTGTTTTTCGTGTGCCATGGTCAGCGGGCGCCAATGAGTGAGCCGCATGCATGTCGACAACAACAGAGTTCAACAGACAGGTTCACCCATCCCATGCGCCACGAGATTTGTATCCTCATGTCCGCGAATTCGACAAGAAAAGGGCGAGGTGTGCGTGCGAGTGTGTGTGCGCGCATGCAATCAAGTTAGTCAGTGCTATGGGCTGTTTTGGACTTGTTCGTCAGGGTTGTAGTAGTGCTACGAACAAACCACAACAAAAAGGAATTGCATGATTGCCACAGCAAGGAGTGCTGCAGCTATTCAGTATTCGTTACGAACTAGCAACGTTGCATTCGACCAGAATCGCGGCTTGAAGGGTCGATTTGTCCACGTTCATATTTGCTGCTGCAGAGGCATAAGCCAAATCCTGTTGGTATTGAAGATGCAGGTTCAGGTGTGTTTTCGTACGGTTTTTGCGGAACTTGCCGACCCGACTCTGAACTGGTGTCTTCCGCTGGCACAGCAACGCGGTTCTTTGTCCAAGCAACGTTTTCGACATGCGTACGCAGGCCTCGCGCGTCAGCGCCACACAGCTGCACAGTGGATTGGACTACCTGCTCTGCATTCGTGGATTTGTGTCAGGCAGTATTGACCTTTCGACATTCCCACCCAGTGTGTAATTTGTCGTAATGTGTTGATCGGGTATGGTTGTATATGACCCATGTGCGAGCCCTGGGAACCTCTAAACCTTAAGTGCTTGATGCCCTAAGCACTCACCATCCATAACTCGATACAAGGTCGATGCATCACGAGGCTTTTGAACAGGTCTGTTTCTTCTTCCATTCTGAATAACTTCTAACAGTTTTCCCTAAGCTGATTATAACTGAAGTACTTCATACTTCATTATAAAGTCCCAGAGCTATAGTCTGATTATGACGACCACTATAATGAGGGGCATTGACGTTGCTGGGCCGCGAACTCAGGACAGCGCGGGTAGTGGTAGCGGCTCGGCGGAGCGTTCCACCTCTCGGCAGTCGGTGGCAGCTCGCTGTTAAACTTCCCGAGTTTGTAGGGTGTTTGGGCCGTGCAGGGGTTTGCTTAATTCTTCTTCTTATATGATTCAGGATCTGAGGTTCTCGGATTTGCGATTCAAGAATTGGGTTTGAGCGTTCTTGCAGCTGACAGGATGTTGTGCCCGTGCAGTCGTTCGAGGATCTTTGTGGGGTGCCGTTGTTGCCAGGCTCTTTGAGACATGCTCAGGGTATTCGAATGGGCGCAGGGTGTGAGCCGGCCAATATACTCAAAGAGCATAACATGACACAAAGCCACAGCGTCTGGGGCTCAACTTGATTATATGCTATTCCTCCCATTCATCCGGCAAATGCCGTGTACGAGCCCCATAGGCTCTGTGATGTTCTGCGGGTATTCAGGATATTAGAAAAGACAGTTCAGAGAAGGTATGGCAACTAAAGCACTTGGGGTCATTTTCATGTCAGACTCCTCGTTGATTAGTTTGTGAACACAAGTTCTTGAAGTTCAAGGGCATGGAGGTTCGTTATTTAGAGAATCATGGGACTTACTAAGTAGGGTTATAAGTAGGGTAACTATGGTTATACATCGACTTATAACCCCATTTTAGTTACTCAGAACCCTACTTACTAAGTCCCATGATCCTCTAAGTAGTCATGGGCAAATTCTGCGTGATCTTCCCTCCCGGATTCTCGATGACGCTCCCCAGACTCTAGGCTTCCTGTGTGAGTTACCCAGAGAGCCCAATATCCCTTAATTGAGGAATATACCTGAATTAACAGGGAAGTCATATTATCTGTAATTGAGGAATATACCTTAAATTAAAAGGGGGTTCATATTATGATTTAAGATACATTCCGCAATCAAGGTAAATTTGACTCTCTGGGTAAGAGGGGTAGGGTAAGGCTTGGAGGCTCAAAATCCTTACGGCTCTTTTACCCGGCCCCCAAACCCTCATCGCTAAACCCCTAAACCCTCTAAAGCAACTCCCAAGCCCTAAACCCAGTCATCTCGCGAGCGCAGCTCTCGGAACAATCCCAACACCCTACCTTAACCTACCAGAACCTACTTTTTTGTAAGGTCCCTATAAATCCCATATTTTACAAGGTTAAAAATAGGAACCTACAAAAAAGTATGTAGGGTTTAGTAGGTCTCGGTATCAAACCGACTTCTTACAGGAACTGACGAAATAAACAAGTTCTGTGAGGCACTTAGCTCCATCCGCCAGTCGACTGCACGCTCCCGGGCAGCAAAAAACCGAGGGCTTAAGAAAGTCAGTTAGGGTTTAGGGTTTAGGGCTTAAGAATTTTAGCTATCTTCTCACTTTCCCGATGGCTCCATGTACCCCTGTACTAGGTACTTAGGCCTTAAAGTACCTGTATGGGGACCCCTTTAAGGCCAAAGTACCTGCTATATGGGTACATGGAGCCTTTGGGTTTGTCATCCCTCCAGAGCTCTACTATAACATACACCCACGCCCTTTTTAAGGAAGTATGGCTGTATTGAACCCTCGGAAATCCAGTCCTAAACCAAAGACTCCTCCAACAGGCTCCACCAGCCCTTGTGACCATCATCAGTGAACCAAGATCGCTTTGAAGGCCCTGAGGGTGCTTACATTAGTAGCTTGGGGCGACATGCAGGATCAGCGAGCCCCAAACTGCAAACCCCAAATGGCCCATAGGCCCAACAACAGCACGAGCCATAGTGTGACGATCTTGGAGGTGTCGGGTTTTTCCTTTCAGAAAATTCTGCATGCCTGCTGGAAGCACCCTAAACTCCCACAGGCCTGACCGCAATAACCTGCTTAGACCCCCCGAGCTATGCTGTCTATGAGGAACCGTCCTGGATGTCCTTGAGCTCCCAGAACTAGTCGGAAGTTCCACAATCTACACTCTCTAAAGTGTCCTTACGAATCACTTTTCTTTTCAGAAAATAACACATTACGGCCCCCACATTTTCGACACTCTTATGTTGTATCGAAAATACACTTACTTCAAATTTATTCGGTGGAAGCAAGCTTTGTGGTCAAGAGAGTAATAATAACTAATGGCTCATAGGTTCTAAGACATGCGAATTGGATAAGTGCTGTATGTGATATGTCATCTAGTTTTGTTATGTTGTTTGCACATTGCACGAAGAAAACCGCCAAGTACGCAGATGGAGCTGATCCACATATTCTAAGTGGCAGACCGTCCTTTGAAACTCGTTGGATTCTGAAACTCGCTGACGAGGTGTCTTGCCGACATGGCTGCCAACATCGGCTGTGTTTGCCTGGCAGACTCCACCGGGTTTGGCCTTTTGCCGCCCGGTTCACGCAGTGGTATCGTCGAAACCGAAACCACGTTGGGCTGGAACTTCACGGCCGACGTCAGCTACGGCGCCTGCTTGACGGCACCCTCGAACAATGGCGCACCCTCGCTGATGCAACTGTTGCTGCAATTGCAGCAAGGGGCCAAAGTGCTACTGTCGGGCCCTAGTCTTCTGCGGTTGCGCCCCGGCAATGGACTCAGTGCCCCCGAAGCCTGGCGATTCCAAGGAGGAGAGTTTCAAGGAAGTTGTGGACGGCCGGCCCAATACCACATCAAAGAAACCACAGTCCATCATGGATTTGGTTCATTGGGCATGCAGTGGGGGCAAGAACAACCTCCGTTCTATGAAGGAGCAGGCGACGCCTGCCATGGTTCTGTGGAGACCCCCCCACACACGTTAAGGGTTTAGGGCCCTCATTCCCGGTTTGAGGGTTTAGGATTAAGGGTTTAGGGCCCTCTTTCCCGGTTTAGGGTTTAGTGTTTAGGGTGTAGGGTTGAGGCCCTCATTCCCGGTTTACTGTTAAGGGTTTAGTGTTCAGGGTTAGGGGTTTAGGGCCCTCGTTCCCGGTTTAGGGTTTAGTGTTTAGGGTGAAGGCTTTAGGGCCCTCATTCCCGAAAGTCTGCCAAGCCACATGCTGCTGTCCAGTTTTAGCCGCCCAGGGAACAAGTTCGCGGCGACTGGTCGCAACAGGACTTGGGATCTGCAGCCAACGGCTGTAAAGTTTATGGTTTACAGTTTAGGGTTGGGGGTTTAGGGTTTAGGTTTGAGGATTTCCCTGAACCTTAAGCCCGAAACCCTTTTTTGTGGTTTAGGGATGTTTAGGGTTTAAGGTATAGCTCTCCAGTAGTAACCATGTCCTTAGCCTCTGTCCTTGATATCTGAGCATTTGACTGCAGAAAACCCAAAGTCTACAAGCATGAAAACCACAAGCATGGAGCAAGAAGGTGAGGTTTTGGGGTGCAAGCTCTGCGCGAAACGATTCTAACATAGATTCTTACTAGGGTCCCTGTAACTTTTCTGCTGGTGAGACCCTACAAGAAACACGCCTGAACCACGAAATCTCTCAACCCTAAACCCTGAACCACACCCCACATCCCTAAACCCTCAACCCTGAACCCCCAACCCTAGACCCCTAAGCCCTAAAGATCTTCCCACAGAAGTGGGGACCAAAACCGCTGTTCAATTCCCAAGACTCTGCCCAAGACCATAGTCCTGAATCTTAGAGCAAGCTTTTCACAGCACCTGGCACCAGTTTCAGCAACTCAAACCGGCAAAGGTGCACAACTTTCCAAGAAGAACAAACCAAAACTACACAAGCCTGCCAGCCCCTTGTCGCTAGAGAAGGATCGCTGCTGAGACGCCGAAATCTTAAAGCACCTTATCCACTTGTTCAGCAAGTTCAAGTTTACCACTGCGACTCATGAGCAAGCATGCAGCGCAAGTGACCTCCTGGACAAGATCACTTTTGAAGACCCAAGCGGTTTTGGGCTTAGATGGGTTACGATTAATCCGACCCAAAGGCTCCATGTACCCTTATAGTAGATACTTAAGCCCCAAAGTAGTCCCTATATAGGTACTTTAAGGCCTAAGTCTCTACTATAAGGGTACATGGAGCCTTAGGGCGAATTCACTTTCTAGCGCATGGGGGCCATGGCCATGGCGAAGTCCGAGGCTTGGTTTTTAAGGCCGCGCTTGCGTCCGAATTAGGGTTTATAGGGTTTAGGGTTTAGGGTTTAGGGGTTTAGGGTTTAGGGTTTTAGGGTTTAGGGTTCAGACGGTTTAGAGTTTAGGGTTCACGGGTTGAGGGATTTAGGGTGCAGAGTTTAGGGTTTAACTTTTTGACTAAGGCAAGAGTGCGTGAAGGGTCATGGACTTAGTGACTTATAAGTGCCCTGGTTTACGGATTTTGCGCCCCTAACCCCTAAGCCTTGAAATCCAAACCTCAAGTCAAGGGAACGAAGGAACCCTATGTTCTACTACGTCGTTCTATGTTCCCGTGAGAGGAACCGGTCGACTACACCCTAAATCCTGAATAACTCTGGAAGTCTATGTGTGAAAATACCGGGGTCGCACGGCGTAGCTTTCTGAAACGAACCCTAGGCCCTAAACCGCAAACCCTATCCTAAACCCTAGGCCCCTATAAATTATACTAAATGCTTATAACAGCCCTTATAGTAGCCCTTGTAGCCCCCTTTAAAGGAACCCTAGTCTAACCTTGATCCTTACACCCCGAAAGCCTAAAGCCTAGACCCAGAATAAGCCGAGCACCTAAAACCCTCCGATGTCTCTTGGCACTGCGAGGACCCACCTGGAGAATCGCCGGACCAGTCTGACCGAGGCAAGCCGTTCCTCGGGTTTTAGGGGTTTAGGGGTTTAGGGTTTAGGGGTTTTGATTTTTAAGTTTTGAGGGCTTTAGGGTTTAAGGGTTTAGGGTTTAGGGTTTGGCCTTTAGGGTTTTCAGTTTTGGGGGTTTAGGGTTTCGGGCTTAAGGGGAGACAGGGGTCTAGGGTTTAGAGGTTCGTCTAAGGGTCTCCTTAACGGGCATGGGGGTTTGGGGCTTTAGGGTCTCACAGCTAGGACTTTTGCTGTCTTAAGGCTTTAAGCCTTTAGGCATTCAGGTTTGAGATTAGCGCTTTCGAGACTTGCACGTTTTGCCGGGCTTCAGTGCTTAGGGAATAGAGAAATTGAAAAACAGGGCTTTGAGAGTTAGAGTCGTAATTCTACGGTTTGTGCTTTGTTGTTAGGGTGTGTAGAGTTTTAGTGGATGCAAGAAGTCTAGGGTTTCAGGGCTTGTGCAGCTTCACCTGAAGCATGCAGTTAAACAGGTGGTCTGGTCGGACAGCACCACCCTCGCCAGATGACCTTCTGGAGGATTGACGCCTAGATATGTCTACATGCAAAAAAACCCCAGAGACTCCAATATCCTTTAATTATAGTTGGATCCCTCATATGGTTTAAGGAATATTCCTTTATTAAGGGATATTGGAGTCTCTGGGACTGCTGCACGAAGCCAGCTGGCACAATCGAGCCATGAACGCTGAGCGCCGCCTGCGAAGCAGTTGAATCGTGCAGAGCGTGGCATCCAGATGGACCGCCTTTTGCACAGGGCCTTCGGCACACTAAGCAGCTCCTGCCCGGCCCTGAAGGAGGCGTGGATGCGTCTGTCATTCCAGCAGGTGCTCAGAATCGAGTGTTTCTTTGTCGCCGTGTTTTAGGTTTACTCTCGGAGCAAACGAAGGGAGCTTGAACCCTAAACCCTAGATACATTAAAACGATTTACGCTTGAAGCGGCGTTGGCAGAATGCCCGCAACAACGCTGAACGGCCCCAATCCAAGCCTTGCCAGGGGTTCAGAGTGCTTTGGGTTTAAACCCCTTCGTCTCTGAACACCAAAACCCCTGAACCCCTGACCTAAAGCCCTGAAGCCCCCTAAACACCCAAACTCTCAAGTCCTAAGCCCTGGACCTGCATGCCATCCCAAAGAGCCGAAATTCCCTCAAGTATGCAATGGCCCATAGGTCGGACCTATTCTTCTAGGCCTCTCAATGGGCCCTTTTTCCCTTTTTTGTAGACCTAGGTTCCTTATAAAACTACCCAAGACCAAAAAGAGGGAGGCCTTTTCATTCCTAGGTTGCTGGGCATCCTGGTCTTTCAGGTATAGTTCATAATCTATTGGGTCAGTGGGACCCGGATGTTGAGGACTGTGCCGTAGAGCATGCCCCGGACATCTCAACAGCCTCAGGATTGTAACCGTAAACCCCTAAACCCCTAAACCCTAAACCCTAAACCCCTATACCCCTAAACCCCTAAACCCTAAACCCTAAACCCCCTAAACCCCCTAAACCCCAAACCCCTATACCCCGAAACCCCTAAACCCCCTAAACCCCTATACCCCTAAACCCTAAACCCCTAAACCCCTAAACCCCCTATACCCCTAAACCCCTATACCCCTAAACCCTAAACCCCTAAACCCCCTATACCCCTAAACCCCTAAACCCCCCAAACCCCAAACCCCATGCCATGTTCCTAATGTAGACGGGAGCCTCCACGACTGGGTAAATCCACGGAAAGACACCATGCAGCCCTTAGGCCCAAAGAGCCCAATACGCCTTAATGAAGGAATACAACTTAAATCATAATATGAAGCCCTATACAACTTAATCCATATTCCTTAATTATAAAGGGAACTCCAGAAAGTTGGAATATGGATTAATGGTAGGATCCCCTATAATTTACCTTAAAGGGGTTACGATAATGATAGCCTCAATCATTAAGAGTAATGTATATGGCCTTAATCCGGTTTCCAACTTTATGGCTTCTACTGTAGAAGGCGACGCCCAAAGCCATAGCAAACTGTCTACAGCACCGCGGAATCTTCTCTGCCAAAACAGAATCCTCCTTCATTGCAGAAACTCTTGTGAGATCATAACCCAAAACCCCAAACCTCGCCAAACCCTAAACCCCTAAACCGTAAACCGTAAAGCCCAAACCCCTAAACCCTATAACCCTAAACCCTCAAGGGCCCTTTGTCCTTCAAGCGAGTCTCCAAGGGTAAACGGAGGGACCCTTAATAAGGACCCAAAAGGTATAATACCATTAATATAGCTATTATATACCCATTATATAGCCCATTATAGGGTAGGGGTCCCCATTAAGGGTCCCTCCTTTTCCCCTTTGATTAAAGGAACCCTAAACCCCAAACCCCTAAGGACCCCTTAAAGGAACCCTAAAGATCCCTTTAACGGAACCCTAAGAGCCCTAAATTAAGGGTCCCTCCTTTTCCCCTTTGAGAGTCGGGGAAAGGCCGTGGGGCTGAAGGATGTGAGAAAGCGTCAGGGGCCCAGCTCGGCAGATGGGTTCATAGGGTTAGGGTTTAGGGTTTTGGTTTAGGGTTTAGGGTTCCTTAGTAGCTGAGTTTATAAACTTTATTAAACTTTTTGGTATAATGAAACCTTCTTAAAACTGAAAGTTCAAACTTTTTTGGGCTTATGCACTCGGCAACTAAGGTTCATAGGGTTCCCTAAGGGTCCAAAGAACCCAATAATTAGGTATTCGGTTTTAGGATAGTAGTTTTGTAGGTTAGGTTTTGGCAGAGTATATGATTATTTGGTACTTGGACCCTTGGGGGTTCCTTAAAGGGATCTATAAAGGATCTATACAGGGTCTATAAGGGATCTGTAGGGATTAATTTGGGTTTTAGGGTCTACTGAGAGGGTCATGGGACTTAGTAAGGAGGGTTCCTTTAAAGGTTCCTTTAAGCGATCTACGTGGGTACTATAAGGGTTTAGGATGTAGGGTCTACTGAGAGGATTAGGGGACTTAGTAAGTAGGGTTTTAAGCCAGGTAACTATAGTTATGTCTACTTAAAACCCCGGTTAAAAAAAATTATAACATACAGGGGAATGATTATTTACTTTTAGGGTTTTGTTAAAACGGTGTTTTACGAATGGTTTAGAGATCATCAGTTGTAGGATTCACCTATGAAGCCTTTGCAGTTTGAGTCTCATATGCACCTGCCCCTGTTGAAAAATGTTCCTGTCCCCGTATGATACCCAGATGCAGACCCATTTATATAAGGATCTAAAACTAAACCGACGGAAGGTATCCTATCATACTGGGGCTTTTGATAGGCCCGTGCTTAAGGGTGCTATTTTGGAGATCCTGCGAGGGGCTGTAGAGGGCTTTGGATTCCCACATGCATCCAGTCGGGTTGATGGCCAGGGGTTTGGGTGTAGAGGCATTCGCAGGTGTTTTTGCCCTTCAGGTTTAGGGTTTAGGGGTTTAGGGTTTAGGGTTCAGGCGTTCGTTGCTACCGAACCCACATCCCAAACCGTGCCTTTGTTTGTTGGTAGGGTAGCCCAAAGGCTCCATGTACAGGTACTTAGGCCTTACAGGGGTCCCTGTATAGGTACGTTAAGGCCTAAGTGCCTACTATATGGGTACATGGAACCTTTGGGTAGCTAAACCCATACATTAAACTTAGGGCCTGCGGTGAAGCGTATGGCGTCCTTGGAGTCCTGCGGCTTTGGGGATTGACGGCGCTGCGACTAGGCCTTAAGTAGCCCCAGGGGTCCACGTAATATAGTATATACCGTAAGCTGCAAGTACCAATGCCGGGGCCCCTTTGAGGACAAAGGTACATGCACCTGTAGGGTACCCTGAATCCCTAAACCTTAAGTCCTATAGTCTTAAACCCTAAGCCGTAAGCCTAAACCAAACCCTTAGGGTAGGCCGAGACAGCGAGACTGCTCCAGCCTAGGCAGTCTTGTTGTTGAACCTGAAGTCTTTGAACAAACCTACTTAGGGATCTACTGCCTTTAAATGATGCGCACTTTGGGATCTCCTTCGTGCATAATAGTAATAATAGTAATAATAGTGATACTAGTAGTAATAGTGTCGTTACATAAACTCGCCTTGGGATCTAATGTCTTTTTTCGATGACGCGTACCTTAGGATCTCCGGTCTTCAAATAAACCTACCTTGGGATCTGACGTCTTTGAACAATACCCATTTTGGGACCTACTGTCTTTAAATAGTTCCTACTTTGGGAACTGAGGTCTATGACGTGTGGGTTTAGGGTTCACGGTTCAGAGTCTACACTTTACGTAAGGGTTAGGGTCCAGAGTCTAGAATTCTAGAACTTTGTGTAGACCTGCAGGTTAATTTACAAGTCGTCACCGTGAAGTAAGCGGTGAACACTCCCCTGGCCTTAGCTGAATATTGAAATCTGCGAAGGACTCACACGTCGTCAGAAGACGATCGAGCTTAGTGGCATGGCCTGCATTGAGACTGACTTAGTAATTATTTGGATTCGTTTCCTCTCGGGTTTTAGGGTTGAGTTGTGCGTTTTGGGCTGGATTCGGGGTCTTTCGCTCAGTGTTTGCGATTTTGGCCGAGCTGTCCTGAGTGATTCGTTTGGGTTCCTCACAACCCCTAGACCCTAAACCGACTAGGCTTTCTGAGACAGGTCCCAGACTCCCTCTCCCTGTAGGAGATTCCGAGTGCCTCATTTAGAGGGGACTTAGTAAGAGGGGTTTAAATTTTCAAAGTATGTTTCTTTACGGACACAAATACATATTACGATGATTACCTTAATTGCTTACCAACCAGAAACCTTTGAGCATGTCTTCAGGTTCAAGAGTGAACCTTACAACTGCTCGGCGTCTTTAGCTTACGATCTTGTTGAACCTATAAACCTCTTGGGTAGTGGGGAACTGGGCCTGAGGATGTGCAGCTTTAGTCTTAAGCGTCATTGTAGAATCTATGTGCCCGAGACAATTCGTCATGCTCCTAGTAGCTTGTAGCATTTACATCGACTTCGTCACTTGGGATCGCAGCTTCATCGAAGGCTCCACATCAAACGGCCTGTAGACCCCGATCCCCTTCAAGAACCCTTCTGGAACCCCCCCCCGCCCTTTCACAGAACTCTTTCAGAGCTAAAGGGTAGACCCGGATCCCCAATGAATGAGATCCTAAATCCACAACCCGGAAAACCCTACACCCTTACAGTGCCCTTCAGGAAATCCCCTCTCCATGAGAACCTAAATCCTAAACCCCAAACCTTAACCTGCCCCTTTAGATCCCCAAGATATTTTAGTAGGAATGTGGAGGTTTAACCTGTTATTTCTGTGGCTCCTTGGGACAGGAATATAGTAGAAGCCAGAAAGTTGGAACACGGCTTTGGAAGGATTCGTGCGCTAGGATCCCTTATAATTTACCTTCAGGGCATGAGGAGAATGATGTTCCAACTTTCTGGCTTCTACTGTAAGCTTACCTTTGGTTAGTAGGGAATGGAAGAATGGTAGTAATAGTAGTTATCATTGTACCCCATTCCTCCATTCCCTACTAACCAAAGGTAAGTAAGTTCCAGAGCCCTTCACGAAATCTCCTCAATCTAATCAGCCCTCCGCACCGCTCAGCTGGGAACGACGAGCCCGCAGAAGCTCCACAGGCACTGTTTTTTTTTTTTTTGTTGTTTGTTGTTTAGGGTTTTCAGGGTTTCAGGGTTTAAGGGTTTAGGGTTTAGGGTTTTCAGGGTTTAAGGGTTTAAGGGTTTAGGGTTTAGGGTTTAAGGTTTAGGGTTTGGGGGTGTTTAGGCTGTAGGATGTAGGTTTTAGGGGTCCTGGCTTGAGTCCTAGCTTTCTTGTATGTTTTGGGAAAGGGGTGCAGGGGAGGGCAGTAGAGCATAATTTCTAGAGGTTTAGGGACCACAAAGGGGTACTTTTGTTGCTTTTGCAGGGAAAGGGGGGGGGCAATACCCTAAGCCCCACATTCAACCCTGAGGGCCAGGTAGCTACACAGTCGGCTAATGAGATATGGGCACCACACGGTTCAGTTTGGATTTATATATAAGGACCACGAGCCCACTGTGCAGACCTCCCAGGTTTACGACAATATCGTCGCTACGGGCTTGTTTGGCTTACGCCACCTATCCCGACCCACAAATTGTGCTTGTTTCAGGGTTCTTCTGCATGTTTTGGGGGTAGGGAAGGTGGGGGAGTGGGGGGAGGGGGGGTGTAATGACGTCCGGCCTGTGCAGATTGCATGTGGTCGTCTTCATGGTATTGGTCCCAGAGAGCCCAATACCCCTTAATTAAGGAATATAGCTTAAATCATAATATGAAGCCCTATATAATTTAAGCCATATTCCTTAATTAAGGGGTATTGGGCTCTCTGGGGTCCTGTCGTTTTCATGGGCGGCGTTGATGGCGCCTTGCTGCTTGAATCTCATCAATGACGAGATTTCGAAATACGTGTGTGCATGGCAGTTTCCGAGCTGTTGCTCTCCAAGCAGCTGGCTCCCCAAAGACTCCAAAACCCCTTAATTAGGGAATATACCTTAAATTATAGTAGGATCCTTAATATGATTTAAAGATGATTCCTGAATTAAGGGGTATTGGAGTCTCTGGGTCTTCGACTCGAGTACCAAGAGCTCAACGAACTGGGCCTCACCGATCGCGGGTCTCTCTCCGTGCTGGCTCCGAGCACTTCAGCCCCACCTGGGGACCCAGTTGGGAGTTTCCAAAAATTAGGGGACCCTAATGTAGTGCCCTAAATAGTAGGATCCTTATTAAAAGGACCCCCGAAACAAGGTACCCCTTATGTTCGGAAACTCCCAGTTGCGGGAGGAACGCAAAGCAAGCCCTCTAAAGGGTGCTGGAGCTGATGCTGGAAGCCGCAGAAGCTGTGCATTTGGGTCTGCAGTATCACTACACACATACAGTAACAACAACCGCAATCATCCTCATAGTCTTCACCGTCATAATCAGAATCATCACCGTAGCCATAGTCATCATCGTAAGTGTTCATCTTCATGATGCTCACCCTCACCATGATGATGGTCATCACCATCATCATCATCATCACGATGCTCCTCTTCATCTAATCATGCCATGCAAACACCATATTCTGCATCATGATCCTCTTCATCATCTTAAACACCGAGACAGAACTGGATAGTGTGCACTAACAAGACATTTTGGAAACTAAGGGCTTTCAAATCTCCGACTCACTATGTTTTTCTGGTGAGCAAAATCAGCGAAGTTTCGAGGAAGCCAGAACCCGCCAATTTTGAGCCGCCCCTCGTGTAGTATTGTTTTTGCCTAGGTAGGCAAGGAATGCAGTGGACAAAACACACACGATAGAAGACACCATAGTTATCATAAGAATTTGTTTCCTATGGTCCTCACCATCAAAATCTCAAGCACCATGTTATACAACGTCTCTTCAGCATTTGTAATCTCAGCAGGAGCATCTCCGAAAATAGAATTGCTTGCGTGCTGTTGCCATCTGTTGCCTCTGGCAAGTAGCTTGTGAACGTGAAAAATAGCATTCTACTTTACCTAGGTCCCCAAAAGTAGGTAAAAGAATGGCCCAAATCCTATCAACAAGGCCATTATTCTACATACTTCTGGGGTCCAGGTAGAAGAACCACACTTTGCTACCAAAAACCACATGCGCCCACAGCACGCGTCCCCAAAGGCGGCGTTATCTCGTTTTTGGGGACAGAGGGGTTCCGAGGCTTCAAAAAGTGGGATGAAGGATCCCTTATATAAGGACTCTTACCCTAAGGGTCCATGTACCCATATAGTATATACTTTGGGCCCAATGTACCCAATATAGGGAGTACTTTAAGGCCAATGTATATACCATTTAGGTACATGGACCCTTAGGGTTAATTGGGAATATCCCACCTGCCTTCATCCCACTTTTGGAGCCTGTTGAGGGGTAGTCCGGAACCCTAAACCAGGCCTTGCCACGGTTTTAAACCAGGGGAATGGGTTTAGGGTATAGGGTTTAGGGTTGAGGGCTTAAGGTTCAGGCTTTAGGGTTTAGGGGGTAGGGTTTATAGGGTTGAGGGTTTAGGATTTAGGGTTTAGGGGGTAGGGTTTGTAGGGTTGAGGGTTTAGGATTTAGGGTGTTTGCACCTTGGATTTTGGCTTTGGCGTGTTGATTTGCGGCTCAGAGAGGCCCTGAACTCGAAGCTTCGAAAGGTGCATTAGAATAGGGCCCCTTAAAAGGGATCTCCGAAAGGGGTCTGTAGGGGATCTATATAAGTAAGGGTTCTTTTTCTGTAGGGACCTTAAAAATTATGCATTTCTTAAGCCACGTACATGCTTCGGGCTCTTGAGTTTTATGGCATCAAAATTTTTTTTCGCTTTAGGATTCGGGCCTTCCTAAACCTTGCAGACCAAACCCGATGTCAATATCCACAACTCTGGTCGCAGGATCAGACACAACTGGCGGAGGCAATGTGAGGCAGCGTAGCCTTTCTTTGCCAATGCGGCCCGCGCAGGAGGACACTCTAGAATCTAGAACTTGATGCCCGGAGCACGGAACCCTGCCTGAACCATGCAGACAAGACGCCGATGTTTCGGGCTTGGTTGGGAACATATTTCCCAGGGAGATGAATAAATGCCGACTACGCATCTGTAAACAGCCGTCTTGAAGGGATAGAACCTCTACTATAGTCCTATAATGATACCGTAAACTCTTAACCTAAATTAATGGGGTCCTGGTGATCGGGCATTTAGCGACAAGGAAGGTGAGAAATCATGGCGAAACCCTAAACCCCAAATCCTAAAACCCTAAAACCCCAAACTCTAAAACCATATAAGCCCTAAAACCCTAAAGCCTTAAACTCTAAAACCCTAAAGCCTAAAACCCTAAGAAACCCTAAACCCTACAACCCTAAAACCCTAAAACCCTAAACCCTACAGCCCTATACCCCAAAAACCCTGAACCCGAAAGCCCTAAACCCCCAAAACCCTGACAAAAAACCTTAATTGAGGAATATACCTTAAAATATAGTAGGATCCTTAATATAATCTAAGGTATATTCCTTAATTAAGGGATCTCAGCATGTCAGATCGATGCTTGGTTGAAGCATCGGCCGTCGAAGATGGCCCGCTGCTTTGCAAGTCTCACATGGGAGTTTCCGAAATTTAGGGGCCTAGGGTTCCTTTAAAGGGATCCGTTAAGGGTCATTTTGGGGTCGTTATACTGAGGATCCTACTATTTTGGGGGCTGGAAACTGTCACATCCAGCGACACCACCGTCTCGGTGCGCAGAAACGGAGTTCATGGGAACGTAGCGCGTAGATGCTCCAGGTGTCGGTTTATGGTTCAGGGTTGCGGTCTTGGGGCGAAAATGTAAGTTTAGTGTTTTGTTTAATACTTACCACAGCCCCCAAAGGGGTGTTGAGTGAGCCAGATTGATTCTTCGAAACCCAGTGAGGCTAAACACGTTTATGTCAGGCTTCTGACCTACCCGGAGCTCCTACACCAACTCAACTGTAGTACATTGTTACCATTCGTTACACAAAGGGTCCAAGTACCACTATAGTAGGTACGTAATAGGTACTTGAGCCCCCATAGCATATTTTTAGACTATTACCCGGACCCTTTGGGTTAGGCAAAAAGCGATTTCAGGTTTTCGTCCATGTGGCGTCGTGCCCTTGTTGGCTTGGAGTAACAGTTCGGGGGTCATTCTGTTTGGGGTGCAGCATTCCAAACTAGGTATCGATTCGGGATATTTGTTTATTTCCCTTGCCGGTGAACAATGGGGCCCTTGTTATAAATATGTTTGATAACTTTTGTACCTTATGAGAGCGACACTTAACGATCATTTTGTGAATATTCTTGTTGTACTTGCTTAATATTCTGTTCTTCACTACGGGGTATGGGCCCGCTTACAAAGCCTGAGCGCCTGAGAGCCCAATGAACGGTCTGTCAAATTAATATGAGCAGCATATGTATGAAACTCACAAAGTTACGAAGTCATTGCAGCCAGCTGTGACAGAAGACAAGCATTCAGAGGACCCAATAAAAAGTCATTATTGTGGTATGCAAACATTGTAAAGCCCAAGCCCTAGACACACACACACAAGAAGGTCTAAGTACCGACATAATACAAGTAGGGTTTCTGCAATAGTATATAGTATGATGGCTCAGTATTTACGACCTTTTAGGATCCGCAAGAGGGCTCCACACCCTAAATCTAATTTCAATCCCCCCAATCCCCTAAACCCTAAATTTCCGAACCCGAAAACCCTAAAGCCCTAAATTTCCAATCCTAAATGTAACTCCATAACTAGACTGTAGGGTTCCTTAAAAGGGGACTATAAGGGTTACTATAATCCCCTAAGTTGCCGAACCCTAAAACCCTCCCCAAAGCCGTAGCCGCCCAGGCTCTCGACTCCTCCTCCGAATGCGCAGCAGAGGCGAGGAAAGCAGTCTATCTTAAGGACTTGAGGGCTACGTTAACCTACCAAGCTGGAAGTTTAAGGTTTAGGGTTAGGGTATTGTGTTTAGGGTTTAGGTTTAGCAGCGTGTTTTTTGTAATAGGTTTTTATTATAAGCCTAGACTGCAATTTAGAGGGGAAAATCTATCTTAAGCCATATCAGGGGTCCTGCTATACCTTAAGGTAAGCCCTTTAAAGTTCAAATGCCCTAAGCCCTAAACCCTAAGCCCCATCTAAAGGGAGTCATTCCTGAACCCTACCTAAACCCTAAACCCTACCCAGAGCCTCCAAAACCCCTTAATCAAGGAATATATACCTTAAATTATAATAGGATCCCTTATATGATTTAAGGTATATTCCTTAATTAAGGGGTTTTGGAGGCTCTGGGTAACCCCCCCCCCCCCCGGCTTGTTCAGGCCGGACTACATCCCCAGGCCTCCACCTGCAGCGGCCAAGCCGGGCCGATTTCGGTCCGGCGCTGAGGGTGTCATAGCACTAGGCGCCAAGTACTGGGCTCCTTAGAGGTTTAGGGTTTAGGATTTAGGGTTTAGGGTTTAGGGTAAACCTTGGGCCAGGAAGAGGGTGTATGGTCCTGAGGTTTACGGTTTAAGGCTTCTGATTTAGTTGTAGGGCTTGATACAGAGTTGAGTAAATTGTTACAGCTACGAATGTGTAAGAGTCTCCCGTTCTAGACCCTATGCGCATATACTATTCCTGCTCATTCCCACAAACCCTATTATATTGTTTGTTGTTTTTGTTTTGTTATTGGGCTGCTGTTTTTTACATTCCTATACACACAAAACTCAGAAGCCCCGAGCTTGATTCTTAACTACGTCCAAACTGCTGAAGCCTGCTAGACCCCAAAGGGTCCAAGTAATAGTTTAGTACATATACTTGAGGCCCCGAACACCTACTAAGTGACTAAGTACCTACTATGATGGTATATACTTGGACCCTTTGGGGACGAACCGAGGCGCACCAATGCGCGATCGGAAGCCGGGAAGGGAGGCGGAGGCGGTCTTCTTTTTGGAGGCACCATTCGATTCGCTTGCGTCAAGTCCTCATAAGCCTACCCGCACCCCCCAAGTACCCTTCAACGGAGCCAATATGGTCCTTAGTAGTGGGTATTTAGGGTATATTAGAGGGTATAGTTATAAGGCTTAGGGATGTTCTGGTTCAGCGGTTTCGGGTGTCGGATTGTGTCGCTATTCGATGTACTTGCGGAGGCGGGAGGGGGGCAGGGTTAAGGTGCAGATGTGGCCCGCATGGTGTCGTCACGACAGAGACCAAGGAAGACTTCACCCTTTCTCCATACCCCCTGCGCTACTTGCAGGATCATGGGACGTAGTAAGTAGGGTTATAAGTACCTTAATTAAGGTTATAAGTAGATATAACTATAGTTACGTTACTTATAACCCTACTTACTAAGTCCGCTGATCTTCTAAGTAGACCCTAAACCCAAACCCTTATAGTACCCCTATAGATCCCTTTAAGGAGCCCTATAACCCTACTTGCTAAGTCCCCTGATCCTCCTAGTACACCCTTAACCCTAAACCCTGTACATCCCTTTAAGGAACTCTATAGATCCCTTTAAGGAGCCCTTTAAAGAACCCTAAACCCTATACATCCCTTTAAGGAACTCTATAGATCCCTTTAAGGAGCCCTTTAAAGATCCCTAAACCCTATACATCCCTTGAAGGAACTTTATAGATCCCTTTAAGGAGCCCTTTAAAGAACCCTAAACCCTATACATCCCTTTAAGGAACTCTATAGATCCCTTTAAGGAGCCCTTTAAAGAACCCTAGACCCTATACATCCCTTTAAGGAACTCTATAGATCCCTTTAAGGAGCCCTTTAAAGAACCCTAGACCCTATACATCCCTTTAAGGAACTCTATAGATCCCTTTAAGGAGCCCTTTAAAGAACCCTACTTGCTAAGTCCCCTGATCCTTTAAGTGGGGACCGGGGGCCACAACGGAAGAGTTCGCACGCTGCCTTCTGAGGGTTTAGGGTTTTAGGGTTTAGGGTTTTAGGGTTTTAGGGTTTTAGGGTTTAGGGTTTTAGGGTTTAGGGTTTTAGGGTTTTAGGGTTTAGGGTTTAGGGTTTTAGGGTTTAGGGTTTTAGGGTTTAGGGTTTAGGGTTTTAGGGTTTAGGGTTTTAGGGTTTTAGGGTTTTAGGGTTTAGGGTTTTAGGGTTTAGGGTTTTAGGGTTTAGGGTTTTAGGGTTTAGGGTTCTAGGGTTTAGGGTTAAGGGTTTAGGGTTTTAGGGTTTAGGGTTAAGGGTTTAGGGTTAAGGGTTTAGGTTTTAGGGTTTAGGGTTTAGGGTTTAGGGTTTAGGGTTTAGGCTTGCCAGATGCATGCCTGCGGCTCGGGAACTTGCTCGAAAGGCTGGTTCGGGCGACATCTGGGTTCTTGTTAAGGAGTTTAGTCTAAACTACGTCTATAGTGAATAATACTCATTATCGTAGCTTAAAGTAAAATCCTGAGCAAGAACCCAGATATGGCTTCTGCCGGCTTGGATTCTGGTACTGGTAAGATGTTAGTTCGGCGCAACGGCCCCACCTCGACGTCATAAGCGCGAGCTTCGCTGCCAGCATATGTGCGGCAGCAGCCTCCACGTCTGGGAGCATTCGCGACCGAGATCCATCACAACTGGATCGCTCGTGATAACGTAGCTATTCTGCTGACCAGGACCACCCCGCAAGCATTTTGATGTGCATTCTTAACATCTCGTCTCGGCACCTGCTCGCTATCGATGAGCCCAACTAGCAAATAATATTCCTAGACTTAGACACCAAACCCAAAGTCCGTTTTGGGTGGGCTTTGGTAGATTCAAAGAAGCTTCGGATTCGGGGGAGTGTATTGGAAGTGCTGATTCTTTGGATTGGGCTGAGGGATTTCAGTTTTACAAGTTCAGGCTTGTGTCGTGAATGATTAATTAGGAGCCAGCCTTGTTGCTCAAACATCCACTTCTGAACACTCCATGGCGGCTTCCTAAACTCAGGGCACCTCGTTCAGGTGCTGTAACAAGTTGAATAAGTTTCTCCACAAGGTACCTAATCTGAAAGTAATACCTGCTCCGGGCACTAAAATTTATAAATACCCAGAGGCTCCATAGTAGTTCCTTTTTGGGATTACCTTATAGGATTCTGTATGAACCCCAAAAAGGAACTACTATGGAGCCTTAGGGTAGTACCCACTTTGGACTCTGAAGTCTACAAACAGTACCTACTATGGGCTACCGAATTAGGCTTTGGGGTTCGCCCTCACCTGCCAAAACCACGTATCCTGGAGAGTCCCTATAGCATCCATATTGTGCTCCCTGGTGCTTAGTAGGGAACACTTGCTTGAAGATCTACCCCCCTGAGTGCAGATGGCACCAAATCTCTGGGGGTCCAAGCAGTCCTCATATAAGGTTTTTGGTATTCAGTTTGGTTCAATCTGGACCCCAAGTCCTCTCGTAGAGGGTACCTGGGGGGTCCACACCCTAAACCTTAAAACCCCTAAACCCTAAACCCTAAACCCTAAACCCTAAACCCGGGGTCCACACCCTAAACCTTAAAACCTAAACCCTGAAGCCGAAACCTCAAGTGCAGGGGACGCACGATGAGAGGCTGAGGGCGAACCTCGCAGCAATTCTCCTGGGACCCCCGGAGCTCTCGGGGGCCTACCAGGACCCTTCAATGGAGCTCTTATGGCCCTTAATAGTGGGTATGTAGGGTATAATAGAGGGTAGTTGGGGGGTCTAGGTAGGGTTTCGGGTTTAGGCTTAGGGCTTAAGGGCGAGCCTTGGTTGTAGGGGTTAGGGTTTAGGCTTAGGGCCTAGGGTTTCGAGTTTGGGCCTAGGGCTTACTTAGGGCTTGGTTGTAGGGTTTGGGAGTTTTGGGTTTGGGCTTCGGGTTTCAGGTTTGGGCTTATGGGCGTAGGTTTTTTAGGGCTTAGGGTTTGGGCACGTTGAAGGATTAGGGTGTAAGGCTCAGGGTTTAGCGCTAGGGTTTGGCTAGGTTTTTGTACGGTGTAGGCTTCGGGTGTACTTCGGGTGGGGTTTGGGATTTAGAGAGAAGTTTTCTATCCGACAAGTCTCAAGACTCTGTAAGCGCAAATCGTGTAGGGTTAGGTCTCTCCCTAGAATTTCCGGATCCTACCTAGGAGGTCTCTGAGTCTCTAGGTTTCATTGGATATGATGTAATTCGGATCATGAAGCCAGGATTCCTCAATGTAATTTCAGCATAAGACACCCAAAACTCATATTCGCGCATGTACGGCCTCTGCATGAGAGTGGCATCCGGGTTTCCAGGTCCTGGGAGCGGATTGTACAGTACCAGACATCTCCAACTCCAAGATGTCAGACTCCCAAAACAGCTGAAGGATTTTCATCAAATTCGACAGATCTTGTCGACTTGCGGTTTAGGGTTTAGGGTTGAGGGTCTAGGATTTAGGGTTTAGGGTTTAGGCATAACCGTCTTTGAAAAGAATCCTCTTAACATGCCAGAGCTGGGAGATCCGAGTTTGGAGTGCGGTCTCAACGTCTCCTTCCCTCGAGCTTACGTCGTGAAAGAATTTCCGGCCGTGTGCACAAGGCCAGGGATAACAGACAGTTGCAAGACTGGCAAACACCTTCTTAAGCAAACTCTAAACCCCCTCAGCCTGAACAGCCTATCCCCTTGGACCACAGCTCCCGACAAAAGATCTTAAACCCTTAACTCCACAGCAAGTTGTAGGAGTCGGAAGAAACAGTAATAGTATCCCCGGATGCATAGTCCCGACATGATGGTGCTATATGTTTGCCCCCTAGAAAAAAGCGTATTCAGATTCGTACGGGAGCAGTACTACGCCTATCTGCAAGGAGCCCATGACGCCTCCAACGACCACATTTTGCCGTAAGTTTGTGTGTAGGGTTTAAGGTTTAGGGTAACACTCTAGCGCTCGGCGCTACCATGTATGTTTCTGCTCATTCCAAAGCTTGATGCCGAAGTCTACGACACTTCGCAAGGTAGCCAGAGAGCCCAATACACCTTAATTAAGCAAGATAGCTTAAATTAAAACGATGAAGCCCCTTGTAATTTAAGCCATATTCCTTAATTAAGGGGTATTGGGCTCTCTGGGTATGCCCACGGAGCCTTCTTCCTGTCGCTTCCAGCCCTGAGCAAGACCCTTGTCCGCAGCCTATCGACAAGAGACAAGCCCAAAGAGCCCAATGAACAGTCTAGTATATACTTTTGGGGCCAAATCTCTGCAGAGAGCCTACTAATTGGTACTTGGACCCTTTCCAACTAGGGTATAAACGACTATACAACATACTAGAAGAGTCCCCCATCTGTGACAATATCTTCTGGGGCTTATAATTTGAATAGGGTTCCTTAAAGGGCTCCATAAGGGATCTACGACGGAGTTCTAAAATTCGAATAGGGTTATAGACAAGAGCTCATCTTGCGGCGAATCCCACGGGTTGCGAATCAGCACCCCGTCGCGGTTGACAGCTCTCGTGTCGCACTGGCTGCTGCAGACCTGGCATGGAAACATTATACCGTAAACTACCATAAGGGTAGGGTTTAGGGTTCAGGGCTCATGGTTCTGGAAGCCCTAAACTCTATCGAAATCTAACGCCCTTGTGGGTTCGTACAAAAAGTAGGGCTTGGTAGCGCGAGGTACGCGCCCAAACCAGAGTCGATCTTTTGTATCGACCAAGCTCCCGACAGCTGTTTATGACCAGCGCACCGAACATTTCTTGAACGTGCTTTGTTTTCACATTTTAAATACAAACCAAAACCCTTCTTCAGAAGGTCTAGGAAACAGTTTCCAAGGTCTTCATGAGTCCAACCTTCATTCGCAAGTCGAGCGGACATGAACGGGTTTATCGAAGATAGGGGGTTTAAACGGTTTGGGGTTTCGTGCATAGGGTTTTCCGATTTATTCTTTGTTCGGGCTTGCTAGTTGTGAGTGGGGTCATGCTCAGGATAGCTTTACATCGGGCACTCGTAAAATCCTCTATATAATCACGATCTACGCAATCCGACAGAAAGCCTTGACTGTCACCCTCACCGCGGATCCCTAAACCCTAAACCCTAAACCCCAAACCCTAAACCCTAAACCCTAAACCCAAACAAGGCAAAACCGCTGCCCCGAACTCTGAACCCCTAAGAGCCCTCAACACTAAGACGCTTGACCAAAAAGCGATTAAATCGGGTTCCGGGTTCACCCGGCCCTAAGGGTCCATGTACCTAAATGGTATATACATTGGCCTTAAAGTACTCCCTATATGGGTACATTAGGCCCAAAGTATATACTATATGGGTACATGGACCCTTAGGGCGGATAAAGACATCATGTTTGGGAGTAAAGGAGTTTAGGGTGTAGGGATGTAGGGTTGCGGGTCTAGGGTTTAGGGAGCCCTGAGAGACTAGTACTACTACTCTGCCTTAGAGTTTCCGATCATAATCTAAGAAAATACCCCGTGCTAACTATTAAAGACCCTATATTGTAGTCCCTGCTTTATTGCTTGTTGCCTTCGAATACAAACTCCTAGTTCTGAAACTCGGAAACCACAAGTGGATAAATTGAGACAAATTGTATGTTCAGAGCTCTTAAAGCCATCGCAAAAGAATGTAATAAAGACACCGACCACTGTTCTGGCCTGAGCCGATGCGTAAGATTTTTCTGTCCCAAAAATACAACCGATGTTGCTCTTACCCTAAACTTCAGTACCTTCCTAGACCCCCAACTACCCTCTCTTTTGCAATATCCACTATTAAAGGCCGTAAGGGCTCTATTAAAGGGCAACATAGGGGCTTCAATAATCAGAAAGGGGCTTTGGGGTATATTAAACCAAAGCTATAATAATGCCCCCCCCCCCCCCCCCCAACCAAAAAAAACAAATTCTAATTATTAAGGCACCGACATTACTTGAGCGGTCCTGGTTGTGACTTCGTCCTTTTGAACCGGTATGGCTGCGGCAGCCAGGAGCTCCAACTTTTCGGGCTCTCGGGATTTCGAGCTCATGTGCCCTTACCCTAGCGTTCAGGGCTTTAGGGTTTAGGGGGCTCCAAGTAAGCAGATATTATTACCCACTTTGGGGTCTTAGGTCTATAAGTTGCTACCTACGGCTGTTTGGAGCCCCAGGGCTAAGGTTTCAAGGTTCAGGGTTTAGGGTCCATGTACTCACATCGTATATACATTGGCCTGAACGTAGTCCCTATTGCCCCAAGTACCCAGAGAGCCCAATATCCCTTAATCAAGGAATATGTCTTAAGTTATACAGGGCTTCATATTATGGTTTAAGCTATATTCCTTAATTAATGGGTACTGGGCGCTCTGTGCACTCTATAGGAGTACAATGACCCTTAGGGGTGAGTTACCATGAAACCAGGTCTATGGTCGGGAAGTGTAGATACGCTTTAGGGTTAAGGGTTTAGGCGTTTGCAGCTTTCTGTTTGATTCGTAGGATGTCTGACTCCGAAACCCTCCCAAACGCTTTCTTGAGCCCAAGCCCTTTTACGAGATCCCACCCCTAAACCCAATACAAGTCAAGACAAAATTGTTCAGAAATGCCATTTCATCACTCTATTTATCTGTCTTTCTATCTAGTCCTCTTATCTATCTTTCTCGAAATATGTTTAGGATTTCAACTACAAGTAGGGTAACCCCTACTTTGAACGGCTACTATAAGCTTCCTGCCCCTCGCTAAACACTATAAACCCTAAGATCTAAACTAAACCAGACTATTAGTCTAGACAAGCATTTAGGGGTCACACGATGACTGAGGTACTATCTAAAGGCTGAATACTCGGTGTTTAGGCCTTAATGGTTTAGGGTTTTCTCTAAACGCCAAACCTTAACACCTAAACCCTGAAGCTTAAATCCTAAAACCCAAACCCTCAACCCTAAACCTAAACCCCAAACCCCAAAACCTAAACACAAAAAACCCAAACCCTAAAACCTAAACCCAAAAACCCAAACCCTGAACCTAAACCCCAAACCCCAAACCTAAGCCCTAAAACCTAAACCCTAGGCCCCCAAACCCCAAATCCGAAACCCTAAAACCTACACCCTTGAATCTAAGCCCTAAACCCTAAACCCTAAAGCCTAAACCCACACCCTTGAACCTAAGCCGGGCAGACTGGTGATCCTAGTTCACCAAGTGCGCGAGTCCTGAGAGTCCCGCGAGCCGTTGCCTGAAAAATGGGTGGCAATCCTCGTTGGCCAAGGCCTCCAAAACCCCTTCATTAAGGAATATACCTTAAATCATATAAGGGGTCCTATTATAATTTAAGTTATATTCCTAAATTGAGGGGTTTTGGAGGCAATCCTCGTTGGCCAAGGCTCGGCCGTATCGCCGTCACTCCCAGGGTTCTTGTTACTCAGAGGATCAAGGCAAGCAGTCAAACGAGGTTACACTAGGTAGGGCTTTGGGACATTTTATATTTTCCCTTATTGGGCTTAAGAGCATCTTGTTTACTAATATTTTTCAAAGGCTTTAAAAGCACCTCCTAGTACAAGTATCTTAACCTAAGAGCTAGAGTAGGCCCTTATTCCCTTTTTAAGGGTTCAGGTTTCCGTATAAGCCCCTTTAACCCAAAAAGGGCACCCTTTTTATTCCCAGGTTACTCTTGGGTCCAGTAACTGTAGCTACCTTATACTTACTTGTACTTTTTAACCTGATTTACTAAGTCTCCTGGTCCTGGTCCTTCAAGTCAAGTAGGTCTTCATACTTCCTCAAAGAGGGAGAACTTAAAGCCGTTTTGGGTACGAACACTTGGTTTCGGCTAAAAGGTTTGATCTTTTTGGCGTCAGGAAAATGAAGAAGAGAGTTCGATTTTGCAGGCTCGGAGGGTCTTTGGCAGCGGGTTTGGGCGTTGGGCTTTCTTGTTTGCTCTAAAGCGATCTTCATGGCATGAAGGGGTCTTACGTAGTTTGATTCAGGTTTACTTGCTTCAGTGTTCGAAAGGGCGTGACACAGAGTGGTAAGGCTACGGGGACATTTCCAGGAAGGGTCTGGTTTGGGTTTCGTAGCTCTGTTCAAGGCAAGGAGAGTTTGGAGTTTGAGGGTTCAGGCTTATAGTAGAAGCTAGAAAGTTGGAACATGGATTTGGAAGGATTAGTGCGAGGATCCCTTATACTTTACCATTAAGGGCATTGGGATAATGATGTTCCAACTTTCTGGCTTCTACTGTAAAGGCTTTGCCTTGGGGGCTTTGATAGGCCTTGCTTCGGTTGAACAGAGTCTCGGAGTTCAAAAGGGGCCAGCGGATTTCGGGCCACAGGTAAACCCCAATCATGCTAGACCCTAGACTCTAAACTCTTCCGTTTACACGCCCTGAATCTTGCTCCCAGACTAACCCTTCACCCTAAACATTAAACCGCAAGTTCAAAACCCTACACCCCAAACCTAAACCCTACCTGTAGCCGGAAGGGCCTACCTTTTTAGGGTTCCTTATTATGGTTTCATATATAAAGTTCCTTAAAAAGGTAGGTCTTTTCGGCTACAGGTACATGCTCAATACGAAATATAAGCCTTCAAAAGGGAGGGCTGCGCCCGGCCGCGCCGACCCGAAACGGGTGCGGCGCCATTTTCGAGGGGCGGAGGAAGGACCTGCCATCGGGCTCCAGAGGGGCCTACTGTTGATGATATAAATCCTGCATTACCTTAAGGACCCTAAACTATGGGAATTACGGTATATCCCTTATTATAGGTAATGCAGGATTTATATCATCAACCGTAAGTCCTAAGTACTTGGTCTAGGGTTTAAGGGTTTAGGGTTTGGGGTTTAGGGGTTTAGGGGTAGTTTAGGACCTAGAAATATAGGGGTTAAGGGTTTTGGGGTTTGGGGGTCGGGGTTTAGGGGTTCTGGGGTGTTTCTATGGTAGGAATTACTGTTACCACGACGGTTGGGGGCTGAGTATCTTAGCCCAAAGTGTCCTATGTTCAGGATACTATAGCCTAGATCCCCCAAGTACCTTCTAATACCATGAATACCTCCTATTTGGGGGCCATAAGGACTCTACTGAGGGGTAATATAGGGGCCTTAATGATTACAATAGGGCTTTTGGGGCGTATTATACTATAGCTATAACCCGCCGAAACCGTATTCTAATTATTGTGGGAACCTGATGGAGAAGCCCTGGCCCCATAACCCCCAATTTTAAGAATCCGGCTAAAGGACCAAGCTTTCTTACTCAGGTTCCTACATTATTAAGGCCTCTATATTACTGGAACGGTTTAGGGTTTAGGGTTCAGTTTTCAGGCTCGGAGACTCGGGTTTCAGCATTATAATAAGCTCTGAGGATCCTATACAGTACCTACATACCCAGAGAGCCAATACCCCTCAATTAAGAAATATAGCTTCAACCATAACATGAAGCCCTATATATAGCTTCAAGCCATAGTCCTTAATTAAGGGGTATTGGGCTCTCTGGATGGTGGAAAATATGGATTCTATAGTAGGATTTACTTTTCCTGCTAGGTTTAGGGTAAGTATTCCCGCATATACGGCCCATGTAGGTGCTTAGGACACTTTCGGCTAACATAGGAGCCCAAATAACTGCCAATAGTGTGTTTCAACTCTTCCTTAGGGTGCCTATCATGAAGGAAGGGCCTTGATTATAAGTGTACCTTAGGGTTCATCAATACAAACATATCGTAATGCATCTCAAACCATGTTCTCTACTACTTTGTTACCGATCAAGGGCCTAAGTCTTAAGTCTTAGGGTTTAGGCTTTCAGTTTAGGGTTTAGGCTTTGCGGTTTAGGGTTTAGGCTTTGCGGTTTAGGGTTTAGGCTTTCAGTTTAGGGTTTAGGCTTTCAGTTTAGGGTTTAGGCTTTGCGGTTTAGGGTTTAGGCTTTCAGTTTAGGGTTTAGGCTTTCAGTTTAGGGTTTAGGCTTTGCGGTTTAGGGTCTGGGATTAAGTTTGGGATCAGTGAGGCTTATACTCAGTGCAGAGTCTTGGCAGCAGTGGTCAAGTGGAACCGTAGGTACATTCCATTCCCGAAAGCCCATGTACTCAGAGCTCATGTACAAGAACCACCCCCTGCCGCAACAGAAACCCCTAAACCCCAAACCCTACAAAATCCTGAGCCCACTTGAATTTAACTTAGGGGTTAGAGTTCAGGGCTCAGGATAGCGTCCTTGAACAACATCCTGGCTCATAATATAGTGGCAGGATCAGTAGTCACACCCTAAATTCCGGACCCTCAGCCGTACAAATCTCCAGAGCAAGTTTTTATTATCTAAGCAACACCATGGGACCCTAGCTCACCTTATCTTCGTTTAAATAAGCAAGCTATACACTCTTATCAAAGAGCCCTGCACCCTGTGTCAGGCTCCCTTCCCCGCCCCCGGAATTCCGCTGTTTCACTTCGCACTTCCGCCGGGGCATCTGGAGTCCCACAAACAAAGCCGATAAGGTCAGCCACCTACAAACCTTGGTCATAGTTGATAGTTGGGTAACATTTTACATTTTTAGGTCACTTAAACTGTATAGGAATAGAAAGTTAGATTTGTGATGCTATCCCAACCACGGACGACCAACAGACAAACGGATACGTTAGCATAATTCGTACATAGTGATGTGACAATGCGACGAGCACATAAAGACAAAGACAAACGCATAAATATGTACATCACTGTATACCGACACGACTGAACATCTGTATACATAGGCAGATGATAGTTAAATAAGATAAACTATAGCCTCCTTAGGAATTAGTTTCTTATTTTTGTTCATATAAAACCCAACAGGTTGTATTAAAGATACTATTTCTATTATGGTTCTAAGGAGGGTATACTAAACTTAAATTGCAAGATAAACCCATAATCCTAAAACCTTATCCGCTAAACCCTAAACCCCTGAACCTCCCTTTAAGGAACCCTAAAGCCCTATATCCTCCTGGACCCCTTTAAGGAACCCTAGAGCCCTTTCCCCTTATTTCTAAATTAAGGGGTATTGGGGGTTCTGGGTACTCAAAGCATGGGGACGCCTACCCTATAATGGGCTATATAATGGGTATATAGTAGCTATATTAAGGGTATATGCCTAGGGGTCCTTATTAAGGGTCCCTCCTTTTCCCCTTTGATATAACATGAAAAGGAAGCACAAAGACCTTGACCCCATAAGCCCTACAGCACTCGCCTTAATTCAAGCTAAGACTCCACAGCCCTATGGGTCCCTCCCTTTACCCTTGGACTAAAGCAGAAAGGGACTCGGGGTTGCTCCCCGGCCATGGCCGAAGCCCAGAGCCTTCAGCGCCCTCTTCATCTGAACACGTGGGGCTCTAGGGGTTCAGAAGAAAAGGGTTTAGGGGTGTTAGGGTTTAGGGGTTTGGGGTTTGGGGTTCAGGGTGTAGGGTTCAGGGTGTAGGGGTGGGGTTTAGGGTTAAGTTCAGGGGTTAAGGGGTTCAGAAGAAAAAGGTTTAGGGTTTAGGGGTTTGGGGGCTCAGAAGAAAAGGGTTTAGGATGGTTTAAGGGGTCAGGGATGAGGGCCTAGGGTGTGCTTTCCGGGGTTGTGTATCAAGGGTTGATATGGTTTAGGGGTATGGGAGACACGAGACACAAGACTTACTCGCGAAGCCTAAGGAATAGTGTTCTTGCGATAAAGGGTTCAGGGTTTCGGGTCGTTTACACTTTTCTAAACGGTTTAGGAGGTTTAGGTGTTGTTTAGGGGGTTTAGGGGTTTAGGGCTTAGGGGCTTCGGGTTTAGGGGCTTAGGATTTAGGGTACACGGGCTTATACTGAGGTGCCGGGGGCTCCGGTCTCTCCAAGCTGGAGAACTTCGGCCCGTAAAGAATGTCTGCAGCGCCGTTACGTCTGCGAGCCTTTAAGGTTTAGGTTTTAGGGTTTAGGGTTTAGATGTCAGGGTTTAGGTCTCAGGGTTCAGGGTTTACGTAGGGTTTGAGCCCTAAAACCTGTACTTAACCAGTAACAGCCCGTCAACCTCAGCCCTGAGCCCCTAAAGCTTTAAACACCTTAAAAGCCCTGAACATCCCTGTGCCTTTAAAGTGCCAAAACCGTTACATCCATGCTTCAGTTCCGAACGAAGCTGTCTTCATGTTTGTTACAGTTCGAAACCCAACGGGCTAATTATTCAACACAATATGTGTATATGTGTATATTTGTATATATATATATATATATATATATATACGTATATATATATATATATGTATATATATATATATATATGGGTATATATACATATATACAGGTTATAGGTCCCAGTTCTGGGTCTTAATTTTCAGGTTTCAAGACTGGACATGAGAACTTGACAAATAAGTCCGGAGTTATAAGGCCGTACAGGCGACAAGAAAGTATGTCCTAATTCCTTCCACAGCTTCCAAGTTTCGGGGGGCGCTTTGCAGAGTCGTCGAAGGATCTCATGTCTGCAGCGCGAGGAGAGAGACAAAAGTGGCATCTGACTTATGTTAATTTTAATGGTTGAGGGTTTAGGGTTCAGGAATGGCGGCGAAATCTCCTTGTATTATTGTCCAATATGGCTGACACTTCTCTACACCACACACAGCTCCGGGGTATGTTTATCCAGTTTCTTGTGGGTTTGGATTGGCTTCTTTGATAGGGGCCTGTTCCTCCGCATGAAGTGGACGCCTGACAGTCGGAGCATCAGCATCCTCCTACCCTGAAGGTAGACTAGAGGGGATCCCAGCACTAAGCCCAAAACCCTAAACTCCAAGAAGGGTGTGATTGGAAGATCTGGGTAAAACCCTAAAAGCCCCTGAACCCGAAACCCTAAAACCTTAAAAACCCAAAACATCCCAAAGCTCTAATGTAGGGTTCCCTAAACCCTAAACCTAAACCCTAAAAACCCCTAAACCACATAAACCCTAAACCCAAAACCCTAAACCCATAGGGTTCGCTGCCAGCCCCAAACCCCTCATTGACCTCACGGCTCCCCAAAGGGAGAAGTAGACAGGTTATATCATACTGTTGATGGACAAAATCCTGCATGACCTTAAGGACCCTAAACCATGGGAACTATGGTATATTCCTAATAACGGGTAATGCAGGATTTTGTCCATCAGCAGTAGGGACCCTTAGGGGGTGGGTGGGGGAGGGTTTAGGGTTGAGGGTTTAGGGTTGGGGGACCCTAAACCCTAAACCCTTTAATAAGGCTGGTTTAAGGAAGTATGGTCCCCTAGCCTCCTCCCCCTTAGCCGTCTAAGGGTCCCTATGATTATACATTCTAACCCCTGGACCCTAAAGCGTGGATATGGTTGTGCATTTCTATTTATAGCTGCCTTAGGGCTTTCAGCATCAAGACCTAAGCCCAAGAAGATACCTAAACCATACGTTTTTAAACCGTACACCCCAACATCCCTAGCTGGCAGGATGTGTGTTGTTCTTGGCTCCGTCCCGGACCCTGTAATGGTGGGGGTCTTAAAGATCTCAGCGGATTCTTATAGGGTCTTGTAAGGCTGCATGGCGTTGCAGGACCTAGGCCGCTGAGTGATAGACCGCCTCCATCAACAAGGGATCTGGGGAGTATTGCCCCAACTAAACTCTGATGAAGCCCCCGGTCTGCAACTCTGTTAAGACTTTCAAAAACCCAAAGGCTCCATGTACCCATATAGTAGGTACTTAGGCCTTAAGGGGGTCCCTGTATAGGTACTTTAAGGCCTAAGTACCTACTATATGGGTACGTGGAGCCTTTGGGAGACCCTCCAGAAGCTGCAAAAGATCGTTTTGACTCAGATAGACCTCAGCGCAAGGCTTCACCCCTCAACAGAAGAGGCTGAGTCCGGCCAGGTTCCTGCTCCAGCTGGAACATGTGTCCGTTTAGGGTTTAGGGCTCAGGGTTTAGGGCTTAAGGTTTAGGGCTTGGGTTCGAAGTACTGTAACTTGGAGGTATTATCACCTTAAACCAAACCAAACGTCTCTGAAACTCTTCAGATTTGTTTACCGCACGTTTCCAAACTGTGCTCCTGAACCTTGAAACCTAACCCAGGACACTGTTGTAGCCCTACTCATGTCTACCCATTGGCTAGTAAAGAGTCAAGATGCTGACCTACGAAAGCAGTTGGCATGGCCCAGGCGCGTCGGCTGTGAGGTTGGTTTAGGGCAGTTCAGGGTTTCAATACCTTGCCGCATGGTTTACATGCATGTTACAAAGTTGTTTGAGCATCCAATATGGGTTCACAGGCGTCCTTATTGGGGTTGTAGTCGTTTTTGTGTCATGCTCGGGTGCATTGCTCTAGAATGTTAAGAACATTCTGCGTCTTCAGGGTCGAATTAATGTAGTCACCTGATTAGCGAACACGCCCAAACTAAAAGGGAATACAGCCAGCATCCTAAAGCTGAGGTCCGTAAACCCTAAACCCTAAAAACCAGGGGTCTGCATTAACATAGTGGCCTTAAGAATGTCCTACACATACTATTTTGCCGGTTTCCTTATAGTATATACCCCAAAACCCTAGTCTAATTATTCAAGCTCTGTACCGTTGTAACCATAGTAACCCTCACAACATCCCGCACAGGCCCCCCCTTACAGGGAACCCTTCTTCCTTGATACCATCATAGGGATCCTTAGGGGTGTAGGGGGAGGGGGGGGGGTAGGGGGCCTTAAGGCCCATAATAAGGACTAATAAGGCCTATTTAAGGAAATATAGTCCCCTACACCCCTCCCCCCTACACCCCTAAGGATCCCTATGATACCAGGGCTCAGGCTTGAGAGCTTCTGGAAATCACCGCAGTCCCAAGGCTCTGGGCCCTAAAACCCTAGTGGCCTTCATGGGAGTTGCCGAAAATTAGGGGTACCTTTCGGTTCCTTTAAAGGGATCCTTTGAGGGTTCCTATAAGGGATCTGTAGGGTTTAGGGTTTCAGGGAGTTTCCGAAAATCTGTTTGGTGCTCAGTAGGGAATGGGGGAATGGATACCCATAGTAGCCCCTGTATAATCACCAATAGTAGTCTCCATAGTCCATTCCCCCACTCCCTGCTAAGAAGCAGACAGTCACGCCCAAGCCTAACCCTAAACCCTAAACCCTAAACCCTAAACCCTAAACCCTAAGGACGTGGAAAGCTTAAGCCTGAAGATTTCGAATCCGAAACCCCTCAGTCCCTAACCCTAAACGCCTAAACCCTAAACCCTTGAACCCTACATACTTCAAGCCCTAGCCTCTAAAGCCTAAACCACCGAATACCATTGATTGTAGCTCCCAATTACCTCTGCGTGAAGAATGTGACGCCACTTCAAGGGATACTTGGGGGGGGGGGGGGTCCTGGGTGGGGTTTAGGATCAGGGTCGAGGATGTCGATTGCAGAGTTCAGGGCTCTTGATTTGGCAGTTCTTGTGGTGGCTGTCTTCCCTACAAATAGAGTTGTTTTTGGGTTTCGTTTTCCGTGCTTCAGTCCGTGCTGAGTCGGGCGGTGATCTCTCTGTGTGTCATTTGGGTGTTCTAAAGCTCTTAAGGGCTGAAAGGACCTGTTATGACGGGACCTATAATCGGTACTCGGGTTTAATGGTTTAGGGTTGAGGGGTTATGGGTTTAAGTTGATTGAAACATCATCTTACTAGTATTGGGAGCTGGCCCTAAACCCCAAACCCTTTTGGTATCCCAGGTTTCTGTGGATTTGCGTTCGATGACAGCACGTATCTCCAGCCGAACCTTTGCAGTCTCTTGAGCAATTCAAAGTTTGTCAAATTCTGGTCCGTGTGAAAACCCGAGCGGCTTCATGTCGATCTCGGTCGAGGTGCACCTGCTAAGTGGGAAGGCGGTATCCTTGGAAGCAGAAGCAAATGAGACTGTGCAGGAAGTGAGCCAACGTGCCCAAGACGCCTTGGGAGTTGGCAAAGGCAGGCTTCTGACTTCCTCCGGGGAGGCATTGGATGGCGCTGCAACCGTGGAAAGGGCCAGTCTGAAAGACCGTGATGTGCTGACCCTGCAAGTAGGGCAGACCGAAGTTGCAGTTTCCAGGAAGCGTAATGTAACTAGTATACTTAGTGAAGATGAGGCTGCTTGTGCTGTAGTCCTGGGAGATGGTTGTGTGGCGACCTGGGGCATCGCTCATGTTGGTGGTGACAGCCATGTGGTGCAGGATCTGTTGCAGAATGTTCTGCACATCCAGGCTTCTCGTGTAGCCTTCGCCGCCATCCGGGCTGACGGATCGGTGGTGGCCTGGGGCAGTCCTGAGCATGGCGGTGACAGCAGTGCAGTACATGAACAGCTGCAACACGTGAAGCACATCCAAGCTTCTGATGGAGCCTTTGCTGCGATCCGGGATGATGCATCGGTGGTGACCTGGGGCGATGCCATTTTCGGTGGCGACAGCTTCGACGTACAGGACCAGCTGCATAATGTGCAGTGCATCCAAGCTTCGTCTGCAGCCTTTGCTGCCATCCGGGGTGATGGGTCAGTGGTGACGTGGGGTCATTCTCTTCTCGGTGGTGACAGCAGTGCCGTGCGGAATCGGTTGCAGAACGTTCGTCACATCCAAGCTTCTGCTGCAGCTTTTGCTGGGATCCGTGCTGATGGATCGGTGGTGACATGGGGCAGTGCGGATTCTGGTGGTGACAGCAGTGCCGTGCACGAACAGCTGGAAAATGTCAAACACATCCAAGCTTCTGATGAAGCCTTTGCTGCGGTCACGACTGATGGATCGGTGGTGACCTGGGGAGATGTTGATTTTGGTGGCGACAGCAGTGCCGTGCACGACCAGCTACACAACGTGCAGTGCATCCAAGCTACGGCTGGAGCCTTTGCTGCGATCCGAGATGATGGATCTGTGGTGACGTGGGGAGATCCTGCTTTTGGTGGCGACTGCAGTGCGGCGCAGGATCGTCTACAACACGTGCAGCGTATCCAAGCTTCTTCTGCAGCTTTTGCTGCGATCCTGGCTGATGGATCGGTGGTGACCTGGGGCAACGCTGGGTCTGGTGGCGAGACTTGTGCCATGCGGGATAAGCTGCAAAATGTTCTGCACATCCAAGCTTCGTTTGAAACCTTTGCTGCCATACTGACTGATGGATCGGTGGTAACTTGGGGCAATACTACGAAAGGCGGCAACAGTTCGGCAGCGCAGTCTCAGCTGCAACATGTGCAGCACATCCAAGCTTCCGCCGGAGCCTTTGCTGCCATCCTGGCTGATGGATCGGTGGCGACTTGGGGCAGTGTCTATTTTGGGGGTGACAGCAGCACAGCACAACACCTGCTGAATAACTGCAAGGCATGCCACGCGTAGTAGAAATCTCAACGAGGTACCCAGAGAGCCCAATACCCCTTAATTAAGGAATACAGCTTAAATCATAACATGAAGCCTGAAATTATTTAGGCCATATTCCCTAATTAATTATTATAGTAGGATCCCTTATATGATTTAAGGAATATTCCTTAATTAAGGGATACTGGAGTCTCTGGGTACCGGCCGGCTCCGCTCTGGAGTAGCTTGTACATCGTATCCCTGAGGGTCTGTGATAGCCATCTTGTGATCATTGGGGCAAAAACATATTCGGAGTTTAGAGTGCTAGGATATTGCGTAGTAGAGCTAGAGAGGGCCTTGAGGAATATGGTCTAGTGTAAGATCTATAATATTCCTCGGTTCAAGATTCATCGATACTTTTGGGGGTCAAATTTTGGGGGACTCTAAATACCTTGGGGCTCAATATTTCCGGGCTTAGGTGCTTGAGGCCGTGGCTTTCGTTTGAGGCTTAGCTTTGGACATTCATCTTTTGGACAAAGGTTTCTTTGCTGGTTCTAGAGCCCTGGAGTGTTCTCTATAAAAGTGTTTGAGGGGGCCCTCTTGGGGTTCTGGGGCTGGGGATTTAAGGTATGGCTTTCTCGAAGTCCATGGTACTGAATGCTTCAGTCACGCCGCAACAAGTGCTGGACATGCTCGGGTTGTTTGCACTTTCTGGATTTGTCTGTCCGTGTGCGAAATAAAGCAGTTGAAGCGTCTATACAACTACGAGTAAAAGTGCGTATGTATGTATGTATGTATGTATGTATGTATGTAGTACGTATGTCTGTGTGTGCGTGTATGTATGTAGTTGTAGATATGTAAATGTGCAGGTGTGTGGATTTGTGCATGTGTGCATGTGTACATGTGTGCCTGTGTGCGTATGTGTAAGTGCATGCGTACATGTATGTGCATGGGCATGTGCATGTGAATGTTTCTTTGTTTTCATGAATGTATGCCTGCATGTCTCCATTTATGAACGTGTATGTGTGTATGCATCCATTCATCTATGTGTGTGTATATGCATGTTCAGGTGTGTCACACACACACATATATATATATATATATATATGTATGTAATATATATATATATATATGTATATATGTGTGTGTGTATGTAAATAGATGCACATATGCTCATTCACATATATATATATATATATATATATACATATGTATATGTATATATAAGAACAGAGTTTGGGGTTCCTAGGTAGGATTTAGGTTCTTTTGCGAGGTTTGCTTCCTGGGGGTCTACGTTATCGTACAACTTTGGGACGGGCTCCAGGCCTTTGGACTTGTTGGGAAGATCGTACTTTGCTCGGCTGGTGTTGCAGTACCCAAAGGGTCCATAGTACCTTTATGGTAGAATGTAGGGTTCCTGTATTAGGAATTACTATGCAGATTTGGGGAAGTATCCCCCATAACAGTACTTTGGACCTTTTGGTGTAGCCATCTGGCTTCCCTAGTCCAGGCTTAGTACTCGCGGACACGAGCTGCAACGCATCCGACAGAGCGGGCCCTAGGTGGTAGGGTACGAGCTAAAAGAAGCGATCCGAAGAGATTACCCTATGGTCCTGCAGCCCATATCAAAAAGCCGCACGTTGCCGTCCTGATTTTGAACCTCTCTTGCACACACATCGTCGTAACATAGTTCCATAGTCGTGCTGGTTATGTATATATGGATGGACGTATGCTGTATACATGTATGCATGCAAGACACATGACACATGCAGCCACTAAGGTCAGGCACGGCTGATTGCCAAAAACATCCAGTAGGAACTCATCGGAGACTTTCAGACGCCATGTCCGGCATTCTGCATGGCACGAACATGCCGAAGCGCGTGGACACACGGCCGCACATCGGACTACCCAAGTAGCAGATAATGACTTGGAAGAAATCGGCGACGTAGAAATGAACGTAACGCTAATCCCAATCCTCTCAGTCCTAAGCCCAAAGCCCCGGCCCACCCCCACACTACTTAAAGGATCATGGGACTTAGTAACTGGGGTTATAAGCAAGGTCACTGTATTTATAAACCCCAATTAGGGTACTTATAACCTTAAATACGAAGTCTTATGATCCTCCAAGTACGACGCATGTCTCCGAACCCCACCCCCGAGACCCAAAGCTAAGGCCAAAGACCCGAACACCCTGAATTCTATTACTCCTATATAACTCTGGCACCCTACACCGGAAACACTGAACTTAAACCCTAAACCCTAAAGCCTGGACATACTCGGCACATCTCGGCACATCCTGGGCATCCTGCCAAAGGTCTAGGGCCTAGGGCTTCTCGTTCCGGAACCCTGGCTTTGCCCTCCTGGGTTCGTGACTCCGATCTGCAGACGCGGACCATCCTCAGAGACTCCAATATCCCTTAATTAAGGAATAGTCCTTAAATCACACAAGGGAGCCTACTATAATTTAAGGTGTATTCCTTAATTAAGGGATATTGGAGTCTCTGGGTCGTCACGAAGCAACAACACTGCTTCTTGCCGCCGGCCGTGCCATGCAAGAACCCATTTAATGTGGGCGAACTTGCACGTTGAGGAGACCCCGTACGCCTCATATGCCGCATCTCTTGGATTGCTGGAGCCACTCAGCACAAGCATTGGTGGAGAGCCTGTGCCTTAGCGCAATACACAAAAGCGTTAACTCAGGTTGAGGATTTATCAGGCCATGTTTGAAGTTGCAATCGCTAAAGGCTAAAGTATAGCCTAGAGCATGAACGCAACCCCTAATTGTTAAAACGTAGCAGGAACAGCCCGGAGCTTAGGACAAGCTCTTTTTTAGGTTTGAGCCATTGAGAATGGTCTTCAATTCGTTGCTGCAGTATCCAAACGAAGCTTCGTGGTGTACAGCCTCGGTGGTGGCATACTAGCACACACAACCATGACAGTGACGGCCACAATCGTCTGAATGAATCTGTTGTTCTTAAGCCCTAAACCCTAAACCCTAAACCCCTAAACCCTTAACCCTAAACCCTAAACCCCTAAACCCTAAACCCTAAACCCTAAACTAAGCCCTAAAGCCTGAACCCCGGACCCAGAACTCGAATGCCTTGGTTGGAAGCCTCAAGCCTCCTCCAGCGGTTTAGGGTTTAGGGTTTGGGGTTTAGGGTTTAGGGTAGTCGACAGGCAACACCGCACATCCTGCATTCCTACCTCTTCTCTGAACCCGATAAACCCTAAATTGCGAACCGCAGGGCTATAGATGTGTGCAAGGGAAGGGAAGACAACAACGCCAAAGGTGATCGTTGGCCATGGGCCCGTGGGTCACATTCTGCTTGAGATCTTTGGCTGCAATTGAACCCTTAGGGCCCATCAACTGATACAGTAGATAATGGCGGTGTCCTGAGTATAAATCAACCCATTTGAGACCTATGTATATACTTCGTAGGTACATGGACCCTCGGCAGACGCGAAAACTTGAAGCAGTAAGACTTGTCTTCAGATTACATTGGGCGTCGTCGCATACTTCAACGGCGTGCGTGCGAGCTTCTGAAGTTTAAGCTTGCTGGGTAGCTTAAACTTTAAACCCCCGTCCAAGCTGCACGTTTACATTGTCTAAGGGTCTATGTACCCAATCAGGATATACTTTTGCCTTCAAGTAGTCCCCATATAGGTACTTTGAAGCCAAAGTATCTACTATTCGGATACATGGACCCATAGGGTTTATGTACCATGTACCGTACCGTGAATGCTTGGGCCTGGGCACATGGAGCCTCAGGGTTCGCTGGCCCATGAAATCGGCAACCCAGCCATGTAGTTAGTGGATTAGGGTTTAGGGCTTAGGGTTTTAGGGTTCAAGGTTCAGGGTTCAGGGTCACGGGCTGAGTAGGTAAGTCATAAGTAAGATAAGCTGCAGCTGCAACTACTTATAGCCCAAATTGATAAAAGGTGCTTATAGCTGTACTTGCCAAGTCTCATGATCCACGCAAGGGCTTATCAACGGTATCTGCAGCCCCAAGCCCCACTAGAATGGTAGGTCATGACCCGAGACTTCTTTGTTTATAACCTTGAAACAGTAGGTTGTTGTACTTATAAATATGGTGTCCACTATTGTCTCAAATCTTACGCCAAAGCCACAACCCTAAACCCCTAAACCCTAAGCCCCTAAACCCTGAACCCCTACTGTAAACCCGAAACCCTAAACCCCCGAACTCCTAAACCCCGGTAAGCCCTAAACCCTAAGCCACTGAACCCCTAAACCTCTAAACCCTAAACCCCTGAACGCGAAACCCCAGGTACCTCACGGAAGGAACGGAATTCCCTCTGGAGCTCACGGTCCTCTGCTCGGGCCTCAACCGATGCAGATTCGTTCGGTTTAGGGTTTAGGGGTTTAATTAGGGTTAAGGGGGTTAGGGCCAAGGGTTAATTACTAGTGTCTTTATGGATTACTATCTTTGTAGGGTTTTAGTATAGGGCTGCATGTGGTACTTCGAGTAGGTTATAACCTGGGTCAGTAGGTCATAGTAAGACTATGACTTTCCCATGGGAGCCCTCTCGAGATGCTGGATGCTGGGTTACAGTGCTAGGACCCAGAGTAGGCCCTTATTCCCTTTTTTAGGGTTCAGGTTCCCTCATAAGCCCCTTTAAACCAAAAAGTGCACCCTTTTTATTCCTAGGCTACTCTTGGGTCTAGGTGTGTAATCTTCCTAAACCCTAAACCCCAAGGGAGGGTGCTTGGAAGGCTACCCCTAAGGTTTTCTGAGCTAGGGTGCAGCAAAATCGTCGAGGACATGTGAGGCTAGACTTAGTTTCTCGAAGTTCATACAGGGGCCTTGGCAATTGCAGTTGAGCTGTGCAGTAAAGTGAGATTGAGACTTTGTCGGTTGGAAGAGCATTCCGTTCAGCCTGTTCAGTGCGACTTGGGGTTTCCGTCGTGGGATGAGGGGGAAGGTGCCAACACTGACGACGATGCTTACTGCTGATGATGGTTTGATTGCCGTCGTCATCGGCAACAGGAGCTGATTATTATCATTGGTCACGGGTGTTGTTATGATACTGATAATTGTGCGATGCTGGCCGTGTAGCTAAGCTAGAGTCGGTATTGTCGGTGATTATTTCGAGAAGGCCATGTTTGCTGGCATAGCGGCTGGGACCATGATTATTGTTTAGCGACACTGCCCAGTATGTGTTTTGTTCGCTCATGTCAGTCCACGAGCGAATCAGAAGAGAAGCCTGGATCCGGAGTGAAGAGAGCATAGCTGGTGGTCAAATGCGACCAGAGCTTGACATCTCTTCTGCTGTCAACCCAGCTTCTCTCTTCGCAACCACCAGCATTGCAAAGCACACTCAATACCTCTCGAAAATTCATGGAGCAAAAGTGGACCCTGAAGCTGGACACTCGCGAGGCCTCGTCATCGCTCTGGCAGACATCCTTTTCCAATTTCCCTTTGAGTCAATCTCCTTTGCTCTGAGCGAAGGAAGGACCAACGAGCTGAGCTTGAAGTCTGCAACAACATTCGAACAACAGGTCTCCTGGTGAACCACGATCAATTGGTAAAGTTCCTGACGACACAGCGCTCCTTCCCATAGGGATCACACTCCAAGGTCAAGCTATCAGAGATCACAGGTGACCTCCTGACTGAGGTGGTTAGCATCCTGACGTCGTGTGGTCTGAATACTAAGTCCCCTGATGCTTTAAGTAGGCCTGTGTAGGCAGCTGATTAAGAAACCATGCCTTGCACCTCTATGCAGCGAATGCGCACAGAGCAACTAACTCAGCGCGATCAGGGGATGGATCAGCTTCCTACATTAGTTCAGACTCCACCGTTTCTATCGTGCCAGAGCCCTGCCCCTAAACCCTAAATCCTGAACCCTAAACTCTAAACCCAAACCCTAAGCCCAAGCCCTAATCCCGAAACCCAAACCGAAACCCCAAAGCCACCAGAACATGGGAGCCTTGACCCGCCATTGCCTAGGACCCAGAGTAGGCCCTTATTCCTTTTTTTGAGACTTCAGGTTCCCTTATAAGCCCCTTTAAACCAAAAAGGGCACCCTTTTTGTTCCTAGGCTACTCTTGGGTCTAGTTGCTGTAAACCGGAAATCGTAGACCATGCGACCCAGCAAAGCCTAAGCCCGGAACCTTGGACTTCACGGGATTTAGGGTCTTGAGCCCGGTTCAGGGTTTAGGGGTTTAGGGTTTAGGGTCTAGGGGTTTTAGGGTTGAGAGTTTAGGGGTTTAAGGTTTTGAGGGTTAAGCAGCAAACCTGAGAAGCCCTAAACTAAAAAAAACTGTATTACCCCAAAGGAGAAAGCTCGAGACTCACTGCATCACCTCAAAAAGGTGAGGAGCCGCGATTGGCTTACAACCGCGTAGCCATGACGTGCCTGGCTTGCAACTATGAGAGTACTGCACTGGGTTGATTGGGTCAGAGCTTGTTAGCAAGTAGGTTGCACGTAGGGTTTGACTGTCGTATAGTCACAAGGCAACTGAGATGAATTGGGTTGGCTGCTGGGTGCTTAGCGTTATGGTGATGGCGTCGATGATGATAACCTTGATTGCGCCGCGGCCGTGAAATACCTTGTGGACTCTGTGCACGTCCTGTGTGTTGTATGCCACTTGGCCCAACATATACAATCTTGACTCCTGGCACACAGCTCGGTACCACAATCTCCATCAGTAATGTCAATCACTAAGCAGATGACCAAAGAGAATGAGGATCAAAACCCTCCTCTGCAAAACAACAAATCCACAAAGTAACTGACACTACTGAACAATTTAAGAATTGCGAGCGAGATGGTTCCTGCTGTCACAGTTGAAGCATTAAACTTCGTCGCGTGTCATGCTTGGAGGATGAGGGGACTTAGTAAGTAGGGTTATAAGCAAGATAACTATCGTTATAGCTACTTACTACCTGAATTGAAGTACTTATAACCCTACTTACTAAGTCCCGTGATCCTCTAAGTGAGGAGCTACTTCCAGCATCGTTCCGCAGACGAGCTGTCGATGTGCAGCCCGGAGTGGCTGCGGGAGAAGAGCCTCACAGAATGACTTAGCCTTTAGGGGTTAAGGGTCTAGGGTTTCTAGTCTACGAAAAGGGCCAAAATTACCAATACTACTTGAGGGCTCGAGAATACTCCGAAGGTGGAGATAGCCGACGCCCCAGTGCAGGCGAAGCCCGCACGTGTGATCAAAGCTGGCCCTCTCGCGCCATAGTCCGCCTTGGCACAGGGCCCTGCGCCTACAGCGAGCAAGAGCTCGCATCCGGGTACGCCGCGCTCAGGCGGCCTTGGTCCAGCCACCACGGCGCGACTTGTTGCGCCTCGAGTCGCACCACAGCAGACCTCGTTACAGGTCGAGTCGGTTGCCGGTCATGGGAAAAGGCTGGGATCAGAACAAGCCAAAGGGCAACGGCAAGCCCTCTGGCGGCTCGCGATGGGGATACTGGCGTGGCTCTTGGGGGAGCCCCTCTTACAAGGAGCAGGATTATGGCGCTTGGGAGAATGCGGAGCCGTCTTCAGCGTTCCCTGCCTACGATGCCAAGGACCGTGCCTCGGCGGTCAAGCGAGCCGAGAAGGAAGTACCCAAGGCTGCTGGCAAAGCGGCAGGCCGTGGGAAAGATGCTCCAGATCCCGAAGGTTACCTCACGGCTGGTCTTCAGGATTATATCAACAGTACACGCAAGGCAGAGCAACGAGTGAGAAACCTCACCGCGACGCGAGCTCAGAAGGTGAAGTTGTGGGAGAAGTGGCAGGAGGACATGAAAGTGTCGTACCTGCGCGAGCTCACCCGTTTCGAGAAAGCGATGCGTACTTTGGATGCAGACCTGGAGGCAGCTGTTGGAGCTCGGGACGAGGCAAGACAAGCGATTCGCCAGCACATCCAGAACGAGGGCCACGTGGCCGTCGACGCAGGCGAGGAGGAAGAGATCAATTGGGAGGATATGACGCGACAGTGGAGGCAAGAACAACAGGAACAAAAGGACCAGGATGCTCCTCGGGAAGTTTTGCGAAGGGCTATGAAGCTGCAGGAGGCGCCTTCTGTGGCTCCGCCCGCGGTGGCCCCGAGTCTTGGAGGCCTCATGACTCCCGAGGCAGCAGCAAAGCTTTTCATGGCGACAATGACGGGACAGATGATGAGTGCCTTTCAGCAGGAGCCAAGGGCGGCCGATGTGAGCATGGCCGGTGCGCCCTCCGCTATGGCCCCCCTGCCATCACAGGCTGCTGGTGCCGTGGATCCGAGCCTTGCTGCCCCATATGTCGCATCGCCTTCTACACGGCATACGGAACACCCTACCAGTCCCAACTTGCCGCCCAAGGGTACTACGGCTCCTCGTCCTCGGCCCAGTCCCCGTCAACCATTGAAAGGTGCACCTCTGCAACCGGTGCATACACAGACGCCAGCCAAACTGGAGTCCAAGTTGGAAGCAAAGCGGGCAGCTCTCCAGTCGGAGATGGAGGCTGCTGCAACAGATGCGGCCCGGGAGTCAGCGGCGCAGGCCACACGGAGTGCCGAAGCCCCGCAGCGAGTGCAGCTCAACGACGACGACAGTTCCGATGTGGAGCCTATGGATCGCGGTCCACCAGGGCTTGCTGGCATGGAATGATGAGTGCGGTCGGGGCTCAGACCGGTGTGGGTGATAGTGACCCTGATGTTCGGCTGGGGGGCGCGGAGACCCTCGGTCAAGAACGCTCGTGTCACTTAAGCCTCACTGATGTCTGTGGCCCCTGGCCCTTCCCTGAGGAAGCGGTAGGATGTACATTAATAGGCCGTCGGTCCATTGATGTACAGCGTTCCATTGTCTGCAGGGGCACCTTTCTTTCGCTGCGGGACCTAATTAGCGACATGCGCTGGGTTTGCGCTTGTTCGTGTGTTAGGTTTCTGCCTGTCTCCTCGCAGGAGCTGTCGGCTCACTGGGTTCGTGAACTCGGCGGTTCCTCCCCGCTTTTACTGCACCCAGGTGCCCGTTGCATCTCTACCTCTCAGGAGCCTGTTGCTTGGGTGATGCTTCTAGCTTGGGTGTTGGAAGGTTGGCGACAGGCCTTGTGTCCTTTTGGACGCTCACTGCTCGCAACTGTAGGGTTTGCTTTGCTGGGGATGCTTGCCGAGGCAATTTTCCCAGGGCATCGGCGGCCCTTCATGAGGTACCCTCCTTTTCGCACACTTTTGCTCCCAGTTGGCTGTGTATTGGCCAAAGTAGGACAGACGTCAGAGCCTGTGCTCTGCTGGCGTATGAGTGACAAGCATGCCCGTGGATGTGTTACGCGAGTCAACAAACGATACGCTGCGCCGAAGCTTACACATTGGGGTTTTTGTAGGCTTTGGCTGTGGTTGTTGCTTTGGTTTCGCATTCCGTACCAAGTGTGGGCTGCCCCTGAAGGTTTTGTGCCAGCACTTCAGGCGGTTGAGCAATTTCAGGCTGCACTCCCAGATGTGTTGATGCAGGACGGGCCTCTAGCTTCGACAGATGATGAGACCCGGACCCTTCTTCCTTTGCCTCAACAGCGGAGTATTCTAGCCTCCTTGGAGCCGGAGTCGTGGCTGGGGGTTACTGTCTTTGCGGCCTGTTATGCCCCTAGGTGGTATGCAGTACGATTTGAGCCAAGCCAGGGGTTAGCTAGCCTTTGCAGTAGGATTGGACGACTCGAGCGCGGCTCCAGGCCGCATCTGCAGCGTGTTGTGCCGGTTGTTCCTCAGCCAAATCGTGGCGCCGCCGCATTCCTGGCGTTTCCTGCCTGCTTGGACGACTTCGAGCGAGTCGCTGTTGTTCTGGACCTCTCGCATGTGGGAGGAGGTGTGTTTGCGGTGCATCTTGCATCAGGTTGCACTGCTGAGGCTTTGCTTCACCTTGTACGAGCAGAGGTCAATTGTGAGCTTGAGGACGTTGCCATACATGTCAATGCAGCCACCGAGCCCACAGATCGCAACGAGGCCCTTGGTGTAGCTCATGGTAGCCTTGTTGTGTTGCTACGGAGGGAGTCTCCTGTGCCTGCACATCAGGATATTGTCTCTCTTCTGCAGAGCACGGACACTTGGGAGCCTGTTGTTGAGCTGAGGGTTTCGAGCGGTGGCCATGCTGTTGCAGTCTGGTTTCGTGATGAATTCCATGTGCTGCAGCCCGAGCGCTTCCCAGGTCAAGATGTCCTCAGTGTAATTGCAGATCGCTTTCGGGTGCCTGCTTGCACTCTGCACATTGCCAGTACGCAAAGCCTCGATGCATTTGCGATCAACGGTGAGGCATGCTGCACCCTTTCAGTCGTTTCCGAATATTCTGGTCCGGCTGATGACGATTTTGGGCAGTACACTGCAAGAGATGTGCTTAGCATTGTCTGTGATCTCCGTCCTGCCGGATTCGTGCCCCTCGTTGTCCGAATGGAAGAAGACTTATGGGATGTTTCTGCCCTTCAACGACGTCTTGCAGTGCCTAGCACTGAATCTTGGCTTTTTGGCTTTGAGGAGGTTCTCAAGAGTGGAAGCTGGCAGGATCCCTGCCTTGCCGTGATCCGCGCTGTGCAACTCTCGGCAAGCAGGCTTGCAGAATCTGCTCTCAGGGCGCAGGACCCCTTTGGTTTGATTGCAGCTGTCGTCCAGGGGTCGCACCTTCTTTCTTCTGGTGAACCTACGCGTGTCGGGGCTCTTTCGACTCCACGGCAGGGTCAGCTCCGCCCCGCCATCGCTTCGGATTCTGAAACAAGCGCAACTGGGTCACGTGGCCCGCCCGTTGAGGGACAGGTTCTTGTCTTGACGGTTGATAGGGCTAGCACGGTTTTTGAGTTCGAGCTAGCAGTCCCGGCGACTATAGCTGAATTGATCGCTGTTGTCGATGAGGAGCGGGCGCCTGCCTTTTACCTCCAATACCCCAACCTCGTTGAGGTTCTGCCACAGCCATCCTCTCGATGGGCGACCCTTTTAGCTCTCCCTGGGTGGACCGCTGCAGCGGATGTTGTCGTCTTGGATACCACGGGTATCGACGGGCGCATCTTTCCGGTTTGCTTTCCACATCTTGCGAGCTTTGCGCGCATTTGCGAACTTGCCGGTCTTTCTCCTGATGGCAATTTTGCTATCTTTCCGTTTGGCGCGCAGGTGCCCCTTGCACAGGATGACGCTGTGCGCATTGTGCAGCACGGCTGTGTTTTCATCAGGCAGCAGGGCGCTCCGCCCCCTGTTACAGGCTCGTTACTTGACATGTTGTCTTCTGCAGCAGGCTGGGATGTGGAGGTCGAAGTGCCGCGCGGACCCGGGGGTCTTCGTAGCAATTTTGCTTGCATTGTTCTTGAGGAAGGAGCGCGTCTGCTTACTCTCAGGCCCTTGCACGGCAGGCATCATCTTGAAGCCCTCGCTGAAGAGTACGGCTTGCCGTTGCATTGGACAACTGCTCAGGCCACCAGGCCCTTGGTGCAGAACGCCTGCCATCAAGGCTACAGGTGCAAAGGTGTTGCGCTTGTTTCCAGCGCTTTTCCCAATGTCCCAGTCCCCCCTGCGCGACACAGGCCGGGGGATTTTGTGATTGCTCTGGACTGCCGTTCACTCTTTCAAGGGTGGCACCAATATGTTGTACGAGACTTTCGCTGTTCTCACTCGGAAATCGCCATGCATTTTGACACTTTTGCACCAGACGGTTTCCTTGTCCAGATTGATGGAGCTAGCTTGGAAGATGACAATTTGATTGTCAGCAAAGGCATGGTCCTTACTCTCACTTGGACTCCGGTTACCCCTGCATCGCAGATTCAAGAGGATCCTTCCGGGCCGCCCTCTGCTGCGTACGCTGCTTCCGTCGACATGCTTGCAGGCGATCGTGATTCGGATCCTGTTAGCGCTGATTATGCAGGTGATCATGTGCTCCCCACCGATGTCCGGGGAGATGAGCGGCGTAGCCGCAGCCGGTCTCCTCTCGGACATGCAGCGGCGCATCTGCTTTTTGCGTCAGTGCTGGCTGCCCAAGGGTCAAGTGCCGAATCTGCACGAGTTGCAAGGGTCCCCGATTTTGATTTTGGTCCGTTCGGCTGGGGCCCTCCCCCAGGATCAGATAGAGGCACAGGTCACAATTGCCCGACTGTTTGGGGAACGAGGTCCATTGCAGCGTCCTGTTCCCGCGGCCTTGCTGCCGGTGCCGGCCCCCATTGCCGGAGGTTGTTCGCCAGCCTGTTGATATCCCTTTCCTGGTCTTTGCTTGCGAGTACTGGCCTGAAACCCTTTCTGTTGTGTTGGCGCCGCCGGTCTCCGTGTTGCAAGCCTTGGCATCCGTCAATGAAGCCCGCGACGGCTTCTATCGAGACTTATTTCCAGTGCTGCTCCCAGTCAATCCGCAACCACTGTCGGGAGAGGGCATCGTTCTTGCAATCCCCAGTTGGAGCTTTGATTTTGTTCCTGTCCTCGTTGACCGTATACACTTGGATGGCCGTATGCACTGTGCCATGATGTCACCTGTCATGGACCGGCTGTCTATTTTGCGAGCCATCGGGCAGGAGCCTAGGGACGATGTAGTGGTTTATGTCCGTGATCACCCTTGGGTCTTGGGCAATGGGCAAACTTGCCCACTCCAGCCGGGAGATCTCATTTGTGTCGCGAGGGTTGACCACGGTGCCATTATCACAATGAGCTTGGAGGATGCTCTCCTCTCGACCGAAGGATGGCTCCCGGAGGCCCCTCTCCCAGGTTCATACGATGCCGCATACCGAATCGTTACTATCACCGAGGAGTTTACGTGGCACCTTGATGGTAGTATAGTCGGTGTCTGTTGCATCAAGTAGCGGAAGCCCTTGGGGTTGCGCATAGAGAAGTTGGGTTAGTTGCCGCTTTGCCACAGATCTGGGATCACTGCGCTGATGGTGTATATTCCCGGACGGTGCTTGCCGCGGTACCCGTTACTGTGCTCGCAGCTGCCGGGGACCCAGGCATAGTCATTGTCGACATGCGACCCATCCTGCAGGGTCTACAGTGGCAAGTTTTGGGTTCTCAAGGTTTCGACCTGGAAGCTTTCGTCCAACGTATGCGACCGCACTGTCCATCCGACTGTTTTGTGCAAGTCCGTGGAGGTACCGTGCGACACACGGCATGGAGTACATTCCTGACCGTTCCATCTGGTGGCGTTCTGACTGTGCACTTTGTTTTGGCAGACTTTGAGAGTAGTGCTACTGATGAGGACGGCCGGTCGGAACCAGGTGATGATGAGGAGCCCGGCGGCGATGAGGATTCCGATGGAAGAGATGCTGGCAACTTTTACAGAGGACAGAGCAGTTCAGGCGGTGCCTCCTCTGGGCCTGCGGCGTCTTCCTCCGAGTACGTTGGCTCAGCTTCACCCTGCGGCGATGGTAGTTGCCTACGCCTCCCCTTTCTTGGAGTTGGTTTGCTGTGCTTTTGTGCGGCGTATGCTGTTCTTGTTGTCGGTCGAGTAGCCATGTGGAGCGCTGAGGAGCACCAACCTGCCCATTCTGCTGGGCATCAACGCCTCACCCCTGTCCTCCCGACAAAAGCAGATGAGCCGCCTGCTCGCAACGACTCCTATGATTTCGCCTTTCCTGCTTACAATTGGTGGTCGGCTTGGTGTGGGTCAGGTGTTGCATGGTTCTTCCCTGGTGTCGGTTTTCGGCCGAGGGCTGGGAGGCGTGCAAGCGTACCTTGGCCAGCGGGACCCGGCAGCAGTTCAGGCGTCCCCTTTCGAGCCCCTTGGCTTTTGTTGTACGCGGCTGGTGGTCTCCTTTTGTTGGCGCGCCCAGTGCAAGGGGTGCAGTTCGTGCCTCCGGTCATCGAAGGAGTTGACAGCTGTAGTGCTGACTGTGAAGTTCGTGACATTGCAGAGCGAGGTTTTGTTGCCATGGTGGCCGTGCTGTCTTACAGCGTGTCCCTACTCCGTGCCGTAGGCGAGTGCCCCTTGTTGAGCGTGTGCTTGGCATTGAAGGTGGCCGCGGTCAGGTGTGCGAAGGGGGCGAGACTTGGCAGGACGCCATTTGCGGCTGGTTTGCTCCAGATGCAGTTGGTCCTACCCTTCTCGAGGTCTGTGTCATGGAGGACGCTGCTCCCTTCTTCATGGCCCGCACTCTCATTGAAGCTGTGTGGGAATTTCTGCATGAAAACAACGCTTGCGTCTTACCCCTTCTGCCAGCGCTTGATGATGGTGCTGACAACGGTGGCAAGATTGAGGAGGCAAAGCCCGCTAGAATTCTTGTCTTGGAGGACCTGGTGCCTGATGCATCGGCCGTGTCAGCAGCAGACGTCGAGATTTTTGATTTGACAGAGGGCCAGTGCGCGTTGCCGTGCTCTGTCGGTCAGGCGCAGACCCTCTTTCAGAAGATTGACTTGCGGCGTGTAAATGCTGTGCCTTGCAATGTTCCGAAGCCGGAGCGTTTTCATGCTTGGGTCGCCGACGGGGCCGTGGGGAGGACACCAGGACCTCATGAGACGCTCGTCCTTACAGCAGACGGCTCCTATAACCCGGACACAGGGGCCGCAGGATGGGCCGTAGTGCTCAGTGCTTCCAGTGATGCGGCTCTGGATGTGGGGCAGTTCATTGGGTGTCTTTTTGGGTCGGTCGTCCCCGCTGTTGCTCCGGAAGGCAATTCTGCATACATTGCTGAAGTGGTTGGGCTTTGGTGGGCGGCCGTGGTTGCTTTTCAGGTCCCGACACCGGTTGCAGTGCTGTTCCGTGCGGATAATCAGGCAGCCTTGGATGGTGTGAGCGGATCTGTGCAAACGCCTGATACTGCTCTGTGCACTGCAGCGAGAAGTTTCCACATGGCTCTGGACATCCTTAGCAATCAGGAGGCCGCCTATCGGCATGTCCGTGGGCATTGTGGCGACGTGGCCAATGAGCTGGCTGACGGACTCGCTAATCTGGGCGCAGTTGGCCACGACCGTGTTGGGCCATTCATGATGTCGCCGGAGGAATGGCTGTCACATGGGGCTGCCGCGGCCAAGTGGCTTCCGCATGTTTGTTTGAGTACTGCACGGCCGAGGTCTTTGCCACAACATCGAGATAACTTATTTGCGTGGAGTGCCCGACAAGCCCCGCCTGTGCTTACTCCTTCGCAACTTCTCCATCCCTTTACTCGGGCCCTGGGGGCCCATGCAGGCACCCCCTCATGCAAGAGTCACGAGTTTATGTGCCGTTGCGTGTCCTTCAATGCCCTGTCCCTGCTGCAGCCAGACGCCCCGGATAAGGGAAAGAGTGACGGCTTGTACGGGGCCGTTGGTCGTGTTGGACTCCTTGCAGACTCGCTGAAAAGTGCTGGCGTTTTTCTGGCCGGTGTCCAGGAAGCCCGCACTCCCGAGGGTTGCAGCCGGCATGAGGCCTACACTCGGTATTGCAGTGGTGCTACAGAGCGCAACTGCTACGGCGTGGAGCTGTGGATTGCGCGGGGCCCTGATTGGCCCATGCACTCGTTCTCCGTCGGGCATGCCGATCCCTGTAGGCTGATTGGTTCTTTGGAGTTCTCGGGGATGGTGCTGAGTGTTTTTGTTGGCCATGGGCCACATCGAGCACACCCGTCGCAGACCAAGCAAGCTTGGTGGGCCGAGTCTTTGAGACTTTGCAGAAACTTCACAGGGCCACCCGACTGGATTGTTCTCGTGGACGGCAATTGCCGGGTTGGCTCCGAAGTCTCGTCTTTCGTTGGCGGACACCAACCTGATCTTGAGGATGAGTCAGGTGCTGCATTCCATGAACTGCTGCAACAGTTGAAAGTTTGGCTGCCTAGCACATTTGCTTTTAGCATGCAAGGTGGAGGAGGCACTTAGTTGCAGCCCATGACTAAGTGTCTCCAGCGATGTGATTTTGTCGGCCTACCGTGCAGCTGGACTGCTTGGGGAGTGCAAGCCTACGTTGACCCGGGCATCTCCTCGGGGCATCGTACTCCCGATCATTTTGCAGCTGTCGTTGAGTGTCACATAGTCTTGCAGCGTCCAAGTGGAGATAAGAAGGTTAGGCGCATTGACCCGGCGGCTGTTCGCGACCCCCAGAACCACCAGAAAATTTCCGGCATTTTGCGAGCTGCGCCTCAGGTACCCTGGGAGGCCAATGTGAACGATCATGCTGCAGTGCTCGTGGAGTATTTGTATGATTCTTTAGCCAGTGCCTTCCCTTTGAGTGCCCGTAGAATGCGCCGATCCTTTTTCTCTGAGGAGGTTGCCGAGTTGCATGCGCTAGTAGCCAGACTGCGCCGTGCCGTGCGCGGTCGCGCAACCGCACTTCGTTTGGCGCGGCTGCGATGCGCTTTCCTCTCGTGGTGTCGAGGCGGTACCTTTGCCGATCTCTTCTTCACAGGCTGGACCTTGCGTTTGCAGGCGGCTCTTGATGTTTTGACGGAACGCTTGTCAGCTGCGGGTAAGCTCTTGAAGAGGTTGTGCCGCCGCGACAAGCGCGAACACGTCGACACACTTGCAGATGATGTTGCCAAAGCGCCAGCAGGCGAGGTGCATGTTGCTTTGAAGCGGTTGCTGCGCCCGCGGAAGTTCCGCCGGCAAGGGCATCAGCCCTTGCCAAAACTCAAAAAGAAGTCCGGCGGGATTTGCTCTTCTCAGGCCGAGATCAACTCGGAGTGGCGACGGCACTTTGCTGAGTTGGAAGGCGGGGTCGTTGTCTCGCCCGAGGACTTGGTTGCCTATGGCCTGCAGCAACAATCCGTGGCTGAGCCGATTGAGGCCTTGAAACATGATGAAGTCCCCGATCTGGTTACCCTTTCGTGCCACTTTCGCAGCGTGTCGCCCAACAAGGCATGCGGACCTGATTGGATGCCTCCAGCCATTTGTCGGGCCTTCGCGTGCCAGATGTCGGTCTTGTTCTATCCCGTGCTGTTGAAAACCTTGGTGTATGCAGCAGAGCCAGTAGGCATGAAAGGCGGCACTTTGTGCAGAATACCGAAGCCAGGAGCTCCTGACCCTGCCGCCGTCACGGCGCAACGCGCCATCCTCGTTCAATCCGTGCTTGAGCGTGTGCTGCACAAAGCGGTCCGAGGGTTGGTAGTTTCGGAGTGGGACCGCCGCGCCTCTGACCTCACCATTGGAGGACGTAAGGGCCGCAGTTATGTCTTGGGGTTTTTCTGTACACGAGCCTTCCTTGAATACACGCGACGGAAATCAATTCCGGCGGCGATCCTGTTCATGGACATCAGTTCGGCGTACTATTCTGTCATTCGGGAGCTAATAACCGGCGGACAACTCGACAACGCCACTGTCGTGGAAATTGCTGCGTCGCTTTCGCTGGCCCCTGAGGATCTTCAGGTTCTGCAAGCGCATGTTGCAGAAGAGCCTTTGCTATGCGGTGCTGAAGCCGGGCCCCTCTTGGCGGCGCTGGCTCATGAACTTCACAGCGGCACCTGGTTTCTTATGAACCAGGATAACGCCTCGGTGCACACGCGTCGGGGTACCAGGCCCGGCAGTATAGTCTCGCAGATGCCCTTTACGGGCTCCTCTTTGCCAAAGTTTTGGAGCGACGAGGGGATTTTGCTGAGGCTGGTTGGAAGCCACAGATCCCGTGGAATGGGAAAAGAGACTTGCGGCCGTATGACGGTCGCGCCGCGCCACAGAAGGCTGTCACGGTCCAAGATCTCATTTATGCTGACGATTTGGCCACGTGTATCGTGGCGTCCAAGGCTGCTTGTCTCCCGGTTGCAGTCCGCAGCGTTGCTAGTGAGTCGATCGATGTATTGGCTGGCCATGGCCTGCGGGCCAATGTTGGACCTAAGAAGACAGCTGCCCTGCTCTCCCCAGTCGGAGAGGGATCCAAAGAGGTCAGGAGGCAGGTTTTTTCCAGGGATGGTGGCCGTCTTGCCGTCTTGCGTGAACAAGGTCCCGGAGTGTGGTTGCAGGCTGTGTCTCATTACAGGCATCTAGGATCATGCATTTCCTTTGACGGCAGTATGGCGGCGGAGATCAGGGCTCGGCTGCAGTCGGCAAGGGGGAACTTCCTTGAGGGGAAGCGCGATGTGTTCTGCAGCCCGCGCATCCATTTGCAGCGGCGCGTGGGGCTGTTTCGGACTCACGTCCTTTCTTCCTTGTTTGCGGGTAGTGGCGGATGGCCGCTCTTGTGTAAGAAAGGATGGAGCTTACTCGAAACGGGCTACTACCGAATGCTGAGGCAGATGCTCCGCATTCCGCGGGAGCATGATCAGAACTGGACCTACGAGCAGATTGCCTCGGCCGCCGGGCTTCCGGGTCTGGAAGGGCTCCTTGCCCTGGAGCGGCTGCGATTCCTTGCCCAGTTGGTCCGGAGCGGTCCGGACGCGGCTTTTGCGCTTTTGCAGCAGGCCCCAGGGTCACTGCGAGCCCTGAGCACTGCTGAGGCTTGGCTGCTGGCTGCCGTTGGCACCGTTGGTAGTCCAGGCAGCTTTGACACACATTGGCAAGAGTGGTGTGCCATCATGAGCCAGACCGGAAGATGGAAGGGTTTGCTTCGTCGGGCAGAACAGTGGCATGTTCGCCGCATTAGTGCTCTGGCAAGTTATCAGACTTTTGTTCGGGCCCACTGGGACCATGCTCCAAGGGAGACAGTTGCGGTTGACCGTGTCCAACATGCGTGCCTGTTGTGCAAGGTGGCCTTCAACGACTGTCATGCGTGGGCCGCTCATGCTGCCAAAGTCCATAAGTTTCGATCTCGAGCCAGACGGTTTGCGCTCGGAGGCCGTTGCCAGGCCTGCGCAATGACATTCTCCAACAACTTGCAGTACAGGAGGCATTTACAGGTTTCTTTGATATGTTGTCAGGCCATCGAGTGCGGGTTTTCGGGGTTGTTTGATGTTGTTGCGCTTCAGCGGGAGCATTTGCAAGGGCCTGCCACGGCCGGCGTTGGCCCTGGACATCTCCCGCCTGTGGAACCGGCGGTGTGCACGCAGACTCCAGGAGCGGCAGTGGGACTCGACTGAGCAGGCTTTCGATGAGGTAGTCTCTGTTATTGAGCCCCTGCCGGTTTTGCGCAACACAGTGACCAAATGGATCCAGGGCATTCCCGTTGGTTGCGAGAAGACGCTGGCAGAGGACGTGTTGCTTGGTCTGCAGGCCGATCTTTGGTGCACAGCTGCCTCCAATGCGCCGAGAGATAAGCACGACCAAGCTTTCAGTTTTCGCCCCCAGCATGTCCCGTTCCCTTGTGCCTGTCACTCTGCAGAGGGATTACACCTCGTGATTGGCCATGTCACGCTGCCAGCAGATACGGCGAATGGATGCATTGTGCGAGCTGATTTTCATGCGGCCCCGCCTGAGAGTAGAGGGTTTGTAAGGGTTTCCCTAAGAATTCCCTCCCCTCCTCTCCCGTGCAGGACCTTGTGGGAGCCTTGCTCTTGCACCCTGAGAGCATTCGGTGCTTATCGGCAGTGGCTGGACTGCACCTTAGCCTGGATTTCGTTCTCGATTCGCCTCTGCAGGCTTGGCTTGCCTTGCCACGTCGACTGTGATTTTCCCAGGAGTTTAGGTGACGAGTTCGCCAGTTGGCTGGAAGAGTCTGCCCGACTGACGCCTGAACCGTCACCGCTGTGTCTCTGTTTCACTTGAATTTGTCTTGCAAGAGGTACGCTCTCGGAGAGCTTTGCACCTTCCGAAATAAAAATAAAATACTACTTGGGGGGGAGTTGCTTACTTTTAGAAGTACAGTATAATATGCCCCAAACCCTAGTCTAATTATAAAGGCCCCTACATTAGAGGCTTCGTGTTTTGGTGTTCGGGGCTTAGCTACTGAGACGAAATTCCTGGGGTGTTGCGCTTATGGAGTACATCGCACCATCCCGAACCTGACATCCCGTTCAGCACGGTGTGGGTTTAGTACAGCGCATTTGCCCCGCAATCCACATGCCAAGCCTGCAACCTGAAACCTTGACCAGAGCTCCCCACTACCCTCTATCCGGCTTTCAAATCTACTGAAGACTATGATCTTCCTACGGTACCTTTCCCCACTACAACGGGCTACAATTCATGCAAGATTCCTTTACCCATCATGGAGTGCTAGGCTAGAACACATGAACATGTGTTAGACGTACCTCGCACGGGGTCTTGTGGCACTCTGGATTTATTCCCCCCCCCCGACAGCTCCGTACTTTGGGACACCAAGTCTTGATGGCTGGTTCAACAGCCCTTGGATGTTAAGCACCCGAAGGTGTAGAGTCTTCTCATAAACTCTTGACCCTGAATCGTACCCCCTGAACATTCTTCTTCACTTTTTGAGAATTGCCCGAAAGGTTCCGTACAGGTAGCTTTCTGTGAGGCACTTATGTACCCTCGTACCTTCATCTAGTTAGAGTTGGCCCGTGGGTTTGAGTTTACTATTCCCTCAGACGCACTCCTCGTACGGTCTCTGGGAAGAATATGTAATCAGGGAGCCCGATGCCCCATAATTTGATGGAACTACAGCCCTAAACTCCTAAACCCCTGAACCCCTAAGCCCTAAACCCTAAACCGTGTTTATTCAAACATGGTTTACCGTATCCTGCGCGCCTCCGAAAGTTCCTCGCAACGTGATGCTGTTCTCATACGGAAGACCTTAAATTAAGGGCTTTAGGCCAGGACGCCCCACAGGCCCTTTCATAGAGCTCTTACGGTCCTTAATAGTGGGTAATTGGGGTGAATTGGAGGGTAGTTGGGGGTCCAGTGGGCTTCTTAGTGTAACTAATACTTATGCAGAGTCACAGGTATTGTGGACGTAAAGTTATCGTTAAGTACTTGTAACTAAGCTGATGACCTCCTTGCCAGGCCCCCTAAACCCTATAAACCCTAAACGATCGTTTTAACTGCGCCTGCAGTAGGGATGGGATGCGTGTTTGACGGCCGAGTTTGAACTCACAGACCCAGACAAAGTCAATCTCAACCGCCCCAGCGTGGTTTTGAGATTTGGGGTTTAGAGTTCAATATGGGTGTAGGGTTTAGGGTTGTCGGCATAGGGCAGCGCTAGTTAACAGTAGCAAGCCCGGGTGGGCGCTGTCTCAACAGCTTCGATAGTCGACATGGGCGATCGGCTCGGATGCTGATTGCATAGCGGCACCCCGCTATGCCCTAAACCCCTAAACCCTCAACTCTTAAGCCTTACTTAGAGGGATGCCAGCAACCCTAAACGCCTTGATTGAAGGAACAAGCCGCAATTCACACGAGGATCTTTGTGATTCGACGATACGAACCTTCGTTCTTCAAACCCTGCAGCACGTATGTCCTGAACCCAACCCCTTGACCCTGACGGAAGCCCTGACACCCACAAAACCCTGAATTCCTGATGATAACACCGAAGCCTGAGCTCCGGAGCCGTAACATAGGAGCCTAAATAATTACCAATACTATGTCGTTGGTTCCTTATTATAAGTACAGTATATAATGTGCCCCCAAACCCTTTTCTAACTATTGAGGCCCCCATATTAGTCAACTGCTGTGCTTAAGGAACGTATCGGTGATCTTGGCGCGCGCCACGCACATCGACCGTCTTCGGAAGCGTGTCTCCTCTGCCTAGATGCTATGTAGCCTAGCTCTAGTACCCCACCCATATATCCTAACTCTTTAGTGTAAGGTCGTAACCAGTCTTGTACTCCTATACCAAGACAAGGCCCCTATACCAATGCCTGGTTAACAATCAGGCCTTGTAAATTTTAGATCAAGCCCTTAAACTACACTAAACTGTCAGGCTTTTCAGGACTGTTTTACTCTTCCTTGTTTTGGCTTATGGTTTCTGTTTGGGGGGATTTCCACACATCTCTTCATTGCTGACCTTCTAACCACAGGGACCATACACACTACCATTACGGAGTTAGATCCCAAAAGACCATCCTCGTAATGGTTTTGGGGGCGTAAGTCCATAATGGCAGTATATATGGGTGGTTGTCAAAATTGTGGTACCTTTTCGGGTCCCTTATATCGTACGGCACCTAATATTTAGGGTACCCCAAATAGGGACCATAATTTTGGCAACCACCCATATGAACCCTCTTGGAGAGCAATGCATCCTCGAAGATGCTGCAAGGGCTCAAACGCAAAAAGTTCCTGGCCACTGAGCCCCTCAGTCTTGTAGACCTTTTTCGTCGACCTGAACCTCTCCAGGCTGAATGTAGGGTTTAGGATTTAGGGTTTAGAGTTTAAAAGGTTTAGGATTTAGGGTTTAAAGGGTTTAGGGTTTAAAGGGTTACTGGTTTAGGGTTTAAAGGGTTTAGTGTTTACGGTTTATAAGGCCTATGGTGATGTGCATGAGCCTAGAGAGTTGTTGTTTAAGGTTCCCAGATCAGAGGCCAATACCCCTTAATTAAGGAATATAGCTTAAATCTCAATACGAAGCCCCATATCATTTAAGCCATATTCCTTAATTAAGGGGTGTTGGGCTCTCTGGGTTTGGGGTTGGTGGCGTTTAGGACCCCATGCTGACTCTATCGAACCAAGAGTAGGGTGTACCATGTGCCGAAAAGCCCACTGGTAGGTCTGGTACTAGAGCTTGGGGCGTTGTGTTTATTCGGGCTTGTGGTTTTGGCATTGACGTGCTGAGGGGTGGCCTATGTGGGTGACTCCGCTTCCGGGGAGCTGGAGTACGATGAGTGCCTTGGTTAGGTTTTAATTGGGGCTCAGAGTTTATGGGGTGTACGTGCTTAGGGTTTTCAGGGCTTTAGGACGCTAGGGCCTACCTTAACCCGGAATAACCTACCTTTTTAAGGACTTATATAAGGAAATCATAATAAGGAAACCTAAAAAGGTAGGATATTCAGGGTTAAGGTAGGGCTTATAGGGTTTTAGGGTTAACGGCGGTCGGTTTGCTGTTGACTCCGGGTCTTCCGGAAACTTTACTTTCCAACACCCATTACCCAGTCTCGGTCAACCAAGAATCGCGAAACCTTATCCCTAAACCCCAATTGATCTTCACCTTGACCGCCCAACTACCCTTTATTCTCCAAATACCCACTATTAGGGACCATGAGCCTTATGGCTCTATTACAGGGCCCTTGGGGGGGTCCTGGCAAGGTTCGGAACGGTTTGTGCTTGTGTGTTGGGTTTGAGGCCGGAGGGTGCGCCTTAGGACCCTCCCGGCCCCAAATTTTCAGAAGCTCCCATATGGGTGGTTGTCAAGCTTATGGTCCCTCAACTATACCCTCTATTATAGTACGGCACCTAATATTTAGGGTACCCAAAAAGGGATCATCATTTTGACAACCACCCATATACATCCCCTCACTTAGTGGGTTGCTAAAAGGGATCCTCAAGGATTGGCCCGGGCATATGACTCCAAGAGGGTCTCCGAAGCATCGGCGGTCGATGGCCCTCCCAACCCCATGCAGACATAGTATAGGGGCCTTCCTACAATTACCTATACTATTTGGGGTGCTCCTGATTATAAGCATCGTATAATGGGCCCCAATTTGTAAGGCCGCATTAAGGCCCAAATATATCGAGCCTGTTATCTAGAGAAGTACGCTGAGAAGCTCACCTGAAGTCTTGGGTTTGGAACCTTAAACCCTGCACGACCGAAGCACCTAAATGTAAGTCCCAACACTTGCCCGTTACACCAGCCCCTCCACAACCCTACACCCTACACCGCAAGCCCTAAACTTTCAGCTCCCTAAACCCTAGTACCCCTAAGCTCTAAACTCCCGAAACCCTAAACCCTAATTAAGCCCCTAAACCCCTAAACCCGACCCACGTCGAGCCGCTCAGGTTGGTTTTAGCCACAGGGAGCTCCCCCTTCGTCCCTCCTGTACCTGGCTTGAAGACTTCAACACCGGGCGTCTTCACGTACAGGACTGCCCGCTCTGAAATCTCATCTGACATTGGGGTCAGGGTTTAGTGATTGGGGTTTATGGTTTCGATATTCCGAGGCTCTTCAGATGTCATTAACTTCTTGTATGATCTACATCTTTCCAGCCGTTCTACAATCGCCAGTCCCAGATCGTCTCCACTCTACACGGTGATCTTGTACCGTTTGTTCTGAAGCCTGGAACCTCCCTGTCGGCTTTGAGCCTCGGAACGCTAGACCCCGTAATCCTTCGGGTCTCAAATGCTGTCGGGAGGCTTGTGTAAAGCCACCAAGACCCAAGACGTATCGGTAGATCCCTGTTGTATATAATGGTGCCTTACTATGTTGGGTACTTGAATTGGGACCCTAATTTAGAGAACTACCCATATCCTAAGACACCTTGACGACAAGAAACAAACGGTGCTACCGTTTCTTGCGTGAGAAGTCCTTTCTCCCGTTGTGGGAGTTCAGAAGCTTTCATGACAGTGTAGTCTTAAACCACATAAACCCCAAAAGTCGGACACGGAATATGAAGTCTTTAAGAAGGTTAGTTTGACCCTGAACCCCAAGGTCTTAATCCCGAACCCTAACTTCCAGTGCTATGAGCCCTCACAAAAAGAAACAAAAGTGTGACACAGGACTATTGAGGACATGGATGCAATCATCGCCAGGCAAGTGAGGGTTTTGAGTTCGAGATTGAGTCTGAGGGTGTAGAACTCCGAAACCCTTAAAACCTAAACCCTAAGGGAACTTTTAAAGGTTCGCTGAAAGGTTCCTTGCAGGCTTCCTTGAAAGTAGCCCATTAAGGGTTGATGGAAGGGTTGATTTGCCGTGTTCCTTTCAAGGAAGCCTCAGAGGGGTGGGCTACTTCAACTTCCACGGAGCCCATAAGCGTTCCTTCAGGGGTTCCCTTTAAGTGTTCCTGGAACCCTTTAAGGATCCCTTAAAGGAACCCTTTAGGTGTCGTTTAAATGAACCTTAGGAGCCCTTCATGGGCATCTTCAAAGGCTCCTTTAAAGGAGCCCTGCAAGGAAGCCCTTAGGGTTCCCTCTAAGGTTCCCTTTAAAGGAACCCTCAAAAAGCAGTAAACCCCAAACCCTAAACCCTAACCCTAAACCCAAAACCCAAGGACATCCTCAAAAAGCGCCGGTGCCCTTTCCGCCCAGCTCCCAAAACCCTAAACCCTTGTAGTACCCCTATAGATCCCTTCGATGGACCCATAACCCCCTATGGTTACTAAGTCCCATGATCCTCTAAGTAGACTCTATACCCTAAACCCTATAGATCCCTTTAAGGAACCCTATAGATCCCTTTAAGGAACCCTATAGCTCCCTTTAAGGAACCCTATAGCTCCCTTTAAGGAACCCTATAGATCCCTTTAAGGAACCCTATAGAGATCCCTTTAAGGAACCCTATAGATCCCTTTAAGGAACCCTTTTTGTCCCTTTGAGGAACCCTATAGATCCCCTTAAGGAGCCATGTTCCTCTAAGTACGGGAGCCCAGGTCCCAAGGCCGGCGCCGCGCCGCCGTCATCGGCGGAGGCCTCCTGGGCCTCGAGGCCGCCAAGGCGCTCTCGGGATCTCTAGGGATCCTTTAAGGGATCTATAGGGATCCTTTAAGGGATCCTTTAGGGATCTATAGGGATCCTTTAAGGGATCCTTTGGGGATCTCTAGGGATCCTTTAAGGGATCTCTAGGGATCCTTTAAGGGATCCTTTGGGGATCTCTAGGGATCCTTTAAGGGATCCTTTGGGGATCTCTAGGGATCCTTTAAGGGATCTCTAGGGATCCTTTAAGGGATCCTTTGGGGATCTCTAGGGATCATTTAAGGGATCCTTTGGGGATCTCTAGGGATCCTTTAAGGGATCTCTAGGGATCCTTTAAGGGATCCTTTGGGGATCTCTAGGGATCATATAAGGGATCCTTTAGGGATCGATAGGGATCCTTTAAGGGATCCTTTAGGGATCCCTAGGGATCCTTTAAGGGATCTCTAGGGATCCTTTAAGGGATCCTTTGGGGATCTCTAGGGATCCTTTAAGGGATCCTTTAGGGATCTCTAGGGATCCTTTAAGGGATCTCTAGGGATCCTTTAAGGGATCCTTTGGGGATCTCTAGGGATCATTTAAGGGATCCTTTAGGGATCGATAGGGATCCTTTGGGGATCTCTAGGGATCCTTTAAGGGATCCTTTAGGGATCCTTTAAGGGATCCTTTAGGGATCTCTAGGGATCCTTTGAGGGATCCTACAGGGATACGATAGTATAGGGATCCTTTAAGGGATCCTCTAGGGGATCTGTCGGGATCCTTTAAGGGCTGCTATAAGGGATCTATGGGGTTTGGGGATTTCGGGAACTCTCATTTGGGTTCGGAGTTGAGGGGTTGGGGTTTAGGGTTTGGGGTTTAGCATATTGCTTTAACTCAAAGGGTTTAAGGTTTAGTCAAAGGGTTGGGGTTTCTTTGGTAGGACTTGCTAGTATGGTTTGGACAGGGACCCCCCACTTGGACCCTGTGGGTAAGGTATGCTTCTAGGATTCTTTGAGGAATCCTTCAGGGGATCTCAGGGGATGATTCTAGGGTTCTTTAAGGGGTCCTTTAGGGGATCTCTAGGGATGATTCTAGGGTTCTTTAAGGGGTCCTTTAGGGGATCTCTAGGATGATTCTAGGGTTCTTTCAGGGTTCTGTAATGAAGGGCCTGTCAAGGATTGAGAGTTTAGGTTACAGTGTTGGGGTTCTACGAAGGGGTTACGGTGCAGGTCAAGATTCAGAGTGCCAGGTTTAGGGGTTAAGAGTTTGATTTATGGTCTTGGGATGGGTTTGGGTTTTTTGGTAGGGTTTATGGTCTATTGCCTTTAGGTTGCGGGTTAAGGGGTTACAGTTTCACCGTTATTTGGGGTTTTCTTTAGTGGAGCTAGGGTCCAGGGCTTCCCTGAACCTTGTAAAACCGTTTTCAAACTCCTTATGTGGATTACGGTTTAACGTGGTGATGACGGTGATGGTGAAACATGTTCGGTCAGATTGGTTATGCAGCGTTCAATGTTGATGTCCAGGGCAGGCAGCCCAGATACTCTTGAGAACGAGACCGAAGCTCCAACCCCCATATGGGAGCTTCTGAAAACAGGGGACCTGGATATAGTACCCTAAATAGTAGGATTCTTATTATAAGGACCCTAAAACAAGGTACCCCTAATTATCGGAAACCCATATGTGTTCAGGGCTTAACAGGAATCATTAACAAATGCAGGAAAATCCAGCCGGGATGCCCTTAAGCCTAGATCCTGAAACCTAAACGTAAACCCATCAATTGGACAAACCATGTAACCCTAAACCCAAGCTCCCTTAAAAAAGCAATACTTACTAAGTCCTACGAACCCTAAACCCCAAACCTTCAACCCCAAACCGTACTTTGTTGGTACCTGGAGCCGTAGGGAATGCTGGAGCCGTAAGGAATGCAAGTTATATCTACTTATCACGGTACTTTAAATGTGTACTTAGTGTACTTACTAAGTCCTACGATCCTCCTAGTAGGGAATGAAAGATGGAAACCGAGAGGCGCTCTTGGACCTGAAGATGAAGGTTACTGCAGCTTGGACCCGGCAAGCTCTTCAGCCCGGCCCCCCACCTTAACAAACCAACAAGGTATATACTTACATATGTGTGTAGTTTCATTTATACTATATGTAGCGACATATTATGTGTATAAGTATGTTTTTTCTATATGATAAGCGCGACGAGAGAGTCTCTAAACATGCAGGTACATAGGGCTCGTATACAGGAATCGGCTTGGTGCATGCGATTATCTGAACATAATATTCACGGGGGGCTAGGATTTAGGGTGCTGGGTTCGGAATGATTGAAAGAGCGCAACTGAAACTATTCAGTCTCCATGCTTCCAGTTGTTGAGGGTCTCAGCATAGCATCCGTCGTGTAACAGCTCAACCCCCAATCTTCCTAGACCTTGCATTACAGCACCTTGTCTGGAGAGCCCAAGAAACGGTTAGCATCTTATGGTAATGTTGGTTTGGGCACGTGAAGCGTTACTTAATTTCCATCCGTCACCTGATACTCCATATGTTTTAGTACTCGAGGTCCTAGAAGCGGCGCCCATCCTCATGTCAGCGCAGCTGGACAAGGTCGCAGGCCAGACCTTTCATTTGCAACACGTGAGACGGGGTGTTGAGGCAGTAACGGTATGAGGAGTAGGACGAGAGTAGGAGGGCGTCAGCAGCGGTAGTAGCCGTAGCAGTATAAGTAAGATAACCATAGCTATGTCTACTTATAGGCATAGTTAAGGTACTTACATCCCTACTTACTAGGTCTCATGATCCTCTAGACTCTAGCTAGTTTTACTGCAATTCCCCCGTAATTCCCACAACCATTGAGGTAAGCCTTGAGCAATCCCCACTACAAAGCCCACAGCTCAAAGCTAGCTGGAATGCTGAGCCCCAACCTCACTAGGTGCCCCGACCTCCCAACATGCTTGAATGAAGCAGTATGGGAGGCCTTATTTTGGGGTCCTTATAATAAGAATCCTACTTTTTTGGGTACTATTTTAGGGACCCCTATTTTAACTGAAACTCCCATATACCTTAAAGCATATGCTATTTAGGGGGCCTACTATAATTTCAGGGATACTCCTTGAGAAAGGGATGTTGTGCGTTCAATCATGTTCAAGACCCCACTGCAATTGGTGGGCATTCCTTATCGAAGGAGCCCTGAACGTGAAGCCTGGGACCTATAAACTACCCTTAGTAGTATAGGGCCCCAAATTAGGGGATCTACTTTCTAGATCCTCCCGGGGGTCTGGGAACTTGAAGCCTTGGACAAAAAAAGCAGAAAAAAGTAGGGGCAGCAGGCTCTTCGGATACGATACGCTCGAGCACCCTGACCCTCGAAACCGCGGTCGTCTTCTACAGCACCCAAGGCCATCCAAGCCCCCCTTCCATCCCAAAACGAACATAGAGTAGCCTGAATCCTGAACCGTATAATTTAATGAGCAGAGTCGCTGAATCTGAACCCTAGAAGGGCGGCTGCTTGCAAAGCGGCTGGAGAAGTTGGGCCTGGAGGTGCCGGACCTGGTTCCAGTGTTTTCTGCAAATCCAAGCCCGGAGAGCCCCATACCCCTTAATTAAGGAATACCTAGGGTTCCTTAAAGGGATCCTTAGAGGGATCTATCAGGGCTCTATAAGGAACCCAAACCCTTCAGCCAAGGCCATGACGCCACCGAAAAGAACGCCTCTGGCAACTCTAGAAACGCTTGAAGGAATCCTTCCCAGAGACTCCAATATCCCTTAGTTAAGGAATATTCCTCAAATCATATAAGGGATCCTACTATAGTTTAAGGTATGTTCCTTAATTAAGGGATATTGGAGTCTCTGGGTTGTAGTGTTGTTGGGGTTGGGTACGGCCTGGCAGGTTGGGGACTGTTAACTAGGTTTGCAGGAAGGGGGGGGTTTTCTCTGGGTTTTCCAGAGTTTAGGGTCCGGGGTTTTGTGCTCTAGCAGTTGTTGTTTAGTTGTAACTGGCTTGTAGGTAGTTTAGTATTTCATGTGTTTCTTTTGTTTTTGCTACCGGATGCTAGAAGATTTACTGTTTCGCCCATAGTGGTAGCTGTGTTGTGTTGGTACTGTTTGAGGGCTTATGGGGCTCACGTATCAAAGTTGTTATCCTCTCCTTTTGGTGTTATGCCAGCATATGTCTTGAGGTTTATAGGAGTTCATTCCAGTGCTTGAGGGGTGGAGGCAAGCCGCAAGCCCTGAACTCTAAACCCTAAGCTTTATGCACAAAAATGCCTAAACCTTAAAACCGCCCCTCTTCAACAAACACACAGCCCTCGAAGGTTGGGACCCAGGATTTGGGGTTGCACAGGCTGCAGTAAAGCTAACTTGCAAGTTCTCCGAATCGTCCTACTAGGCACGACTAACACGACAACTACGACATGCCACGAGTTACTACGACTATTACGCCCACCGCTACGACGACAACTACTACTGCTGCTACTACTACTGCTACTACGCCCAAAATGGTCGGTGTGCACTCCTGGGCCCAGCACCATCAACCCAAAACGTAGAATCATCATCAACCTCGTCATGCTAAACCCTGAACCCCAAACCCCAAACCAGCATCATCGTCATCATCATCATCCCCTAAACCCTAAACCCTGAACCCTAAACAACAAAATCCCCCTGAATACTTAGACTGTCGTCGTCAGCAGCAAAGACCGAGCACAAATGCAAATATCGCGCACGTAGAATCCTCGAGACTGTCGTCCTTTTAAGACGCGAATTGCTCGTCCGCGTAACTGGGGCAACGATTGCCCTCCTCTGCGCACAGCCGGGTTTGTACGCGCCTGCCAGCAAAATGTAGCCCTCCCGAAGTCCGCAGACCAAGTGCGCGGGCAAGGAACATTTTGCGCGTACTACTACTACTACTACTACTACTACTACTACTACTACTACTACTACTACTACTACTACTACTACTACTACTACTACTACTACTACTACGACTACTTCTACTACTACTACTACTACTACTACTACTACTACTACTACTACTACTACTACTACTACTACTACTACTACTACTACTACTCCGAATCCTACTTGTATTCCTACTGCTACTGTTACCGCTTTTGCTATTGCTGCGGCTCCTGCTCCTATTGCTACCTCCACTGTCACTTCTACCCCTACTCCTGCAGCGACAATAGTAACTGTTGTAGAAGCCATGATGTTGCTACTAGCAAGGATGATATTGAAGTATGATGCAGGCTCGTATCTTGGTTGTTGATGCTGGTTATATTAGCAAGTGACGTAGTACCGATGATGCCAACTATCACATTGCAGAGCCCTGAGGTCAGGACGGGCGTGAAGCTTCAGGAGATCCTGTCCAATGGTGAAGACGGCGTGAGGTACGTGAAGTTCCTGGAGGATGACCAGGCCGGCAAGCCCTCTTTTCAAGCGTTAAAGGCTACTCCAGAAAGTTGGAATATGGATTAATGGTAGGATCCCCTATAAATTACCTTAAAGGGGTTACGATAATGATATTCCAACTTTCTGGCTTCTACTGTAGAGGTTCGAGGTGCGACTTTTTTCTCGAACTATAATTCCGGAACTCAAAACACTTCAGGCTCTATCTTGGATTACTGAGCTTGTTTCTGAAGTGGCATATGGTTTGAGAAGCCTTGGGCTCCTAGGGTCAAAATATTTTGGCTTTATCTAGTCCTGGTTATCAAAATTATGGTCCCTTTTTTGGGTACCCTTAATAATAGGTGCCGTAGTATAATAAGGACCCAAAAAGGGACCAGAATATTGACAATCACCCACATACTATTTGGGCACTTGGACCCTTACGGGTAGGACATAAGCTTTCATAGCCATAAAACCCTTAAACCCTGGCCTACTTAATCAAGAACGACATGAACAGAAGTGGTGTGTCTTTGCTCACCGGAGCCCCACAAGCCGTCAATTTCAGCCGCTTCCCAGCCAGCCCAGTCCAACCCCACCGGTCCAGTGAGCTCCAAGCCCAGCCAGCCTATACGAAAAGTCCAGACCAGCTCCCCTCTGAGAGCCCAACACCCCGTAATTAAGGAATATAGCTTGAATCATACTATGAAGCCCTATATAATAAAAGCCATATTCCTTGTTTAGGGGGTATTGGGCTCTCTGGGTCCGGCCCCCGCATCCCCGCACACCCAGCCCAAAAGCACAACCTGGGCTACCCATAGGCCCCATAGTGGTTCCTTTTGGGGCTCATATGGGGAATTCCGAAAATCAGGGCCTTTCTTATTTTGGTGTCCTTAAAAATCAGGATCCTACTATGTAGGGTACTGTAGGAGGGTCCCCTTGTCGGAAACTCCCATATGCAGAATGCTATAAGGTAATCCCAAAAAGGAATGACTATAAGGCCTATGGGTAACACTTTCTACAAACCTTAAACTCAAGGCTCGGCCACCCACCTGCGTGGGTGGGCGGCACTAATTGCACTGTCGCAGGATATTTTCGCCTATGCGCCGTTCCACGACAAACCCTCAACCCGAAACCTTTACCATGCACTGGGGCTTCCGAACCTTGAATTGTCAACGCTCAGCCGCTACTCCCACAGCATTGATTACTGAACCCTGAACCCGGAGGTTTTGGTAATCAAAACGAACCCAAAGTCAAAGCACTCTCTTTAGGGAGTACTTGGACGCGTTGAGTAAGCCTGCCACAATAAACCCTTACGTGGGTTTTGTTGGGCAGCGTGTAGGGTTTAGTTCAGGGCTCAGGGATTGGGCTGTATAATATAGCTAAGTCGGAATCTTTCGCAACCAACAAGTGGTGCCTGCACCCTGAGCTACTGATACAGTTTGCTCGAGCAGTCTTTCCAACCGCGACGAAGTGTAAGAGCCATTCGGGGTGTTGTGGGGATGGGACCACTGAAGCTGTACAAGCCAGACAAGAGGTTCACCATGACAGAAGACTCCCGCAAGCCAGTACACACAGATCTCGCAATCCCATTGCGGAGCCCTCAGATGACCACATACAAGAAGTCTCGAATTCACAAGTTGTAAGATGCCATGGTCTTGCAGGTTTCGGACGGCTGTCGGGGATAACTCGAGGAGGCTTTGGGGAGTTAGGATTGAATACAGCGCACTTTAGAGTTTCAAGAACGTTGTGGTGTATATTATGCCGCTAAACCCTAAACCGCAAAACCCTAAATCACCCTGAGTTATACCAGAACTGTATAGATGCCGAACTGCAATCCTGAAAAGGAAGTTTTCTTGGAAGTCGACGTCCTGGTGGTTTCCTGCGGAATCAGGCCAGCACGAGCGTACCCGCGCATGCTTCAAGCTTTGCATTCAGAGTCACTCAGAAAGACCAGTACGCCTGAATGATGCAGCCTTATACAAGCTTGGTGCCATACTGAGGACCCTCTTACAGTCTCAGGAATTTCACTCACTCAAAGGTATGAAGCTCGCTGCCTGATTAAGGCCTGAGGAGTAATTACAGGGCTAGTTTATGGTGTTGGGTTGGGTTTTGGCATAGCCGTTGGGGGTAAATGTGCCCGGATGCTATATACTTGTGCCTGCAAGTTTCTAAACAAGGACTACGTTCAAGCCAAAGTATATGGTACGGTTGATGATACAAATCCTGCATTCCATTGAGGACCCTAAACTGTGGGGAATAATGCTATATCCCTATTCTGGGTAATGCAGGATTTTTATACCACCAACAGTATGGATGCTGGGGGGTAGAGCTTCGGGCTCAATTCATTGAGAACGTCCCTCGGCGTTAGGCGGGCCTTTGCATGGAGACCCTCCCCAAATTTCAATTAGCGACCTGCACAGGAGACATAGTCCCTAAACCCTAAACCCTAAACCCCTAAACCCTAAACCCTAAACCCCTAAACCCTAAACCCCTAAACCCCTAAACCCCTAAACCCTAACCCCCTAAACCCTAAACCCTAATGTAGGTTTTAGGGCAAGGCTTGGGGCTTGGTTGTTCGGGTTTACGGTTTCGTTTACAGTCGTTTCAAGCTTAGGGTCTAGGGTATGACATGACGAGTTGGGGGTCACAAACAACATGACATAATGTTTGAGACCTCCAGCAACTCTTGGCCCTTGTACTATATTCACTACCTACAACCGCAACTCAATGTGTTTCCTATAAGGGTCATAGACCCTGAGTTGTAGCTGCAGCATCTTTTTACTCATGGAGCGCCCCCACGATTCACAGCCTCGGGACGAAAACCGTCAGTTGGGAGTGTACTATAGGGCCCTTAGCAATTAGAATAATAATGTTTGGGCCCCATTAAACTATATACTTAATAATCATAATAAGGAACCCCCAGATAGTATAGGAAAGTCTTAAGGCCCTTATAGTAGGTTCTTTCGGTTAGGTTTTGGTACTTCGGGCGCTTTAGGACTTCATGACACAGGGTTCAGCAGGGTAGCTCGGGGGGTTGTTAGGTTTGCTAAGCGACGGAAGCTGCGAATTTAGGATCCTAAGGCTTACGCAGTGCGGCATCCTTCAACTTTGGAGTGTTAAATCCCAGCTGAACACACGAAAGCGTCCCAACCAAACCACGTAACCCTGGAGCCCCAAACCTTAAGCCATTCAACCCCGAACCCCCCCAAGGCTCCCTATACCTATATAGTGTATAAGCGGGTTCCAAGCCTGGCAAGGCCAACTGAGAGACGTAGATCCCCCTGAGAGCACCAGACACTAAGAGCAAATTCCTATGCTAAGACCCAGAACCACTACAAAGTCAAAAGCGATGGGTTTAATGACAAATCCTTGAATCCTACGCCGCAAGCCCAAAGAGCCTCCAAACCCTAAGCTGTAAACCCTAACCTAAGCCCCACAAAAGAGAGCCCCCAACTGCACAGGCCGCGCGACGAGCTGGCACGCGAGTGTGGTTTGGATCTGGGCACCTCCGTCAGACTTTCAGTTCCCCTGTCAAGGTTCGGTTTCTTTAGCGCTTGACTTTTTATTCTAAACTTTCATAGCTTAGGTTGCAGAGGTTTAGGAATGGGGGGGCTCGGGGTTCGGGCTTCTAAGTTTGAGGGCTTGGGGCTTAAAGTGTAGTGGTTTAGGTTTATTGGCTGGCTTGGCTTTCGGGGCATTGGGGTTAAGGCTCGTTGGGGCTCTGTGGAAACGCGGACATACAGATGCAGATTGGCGGTCTAGCTATGGGTAAGCCCTCAACCCCTCAGCAGCCTAAACCCGAACACACACACACATATGTATATATACATATAATATAGTATATATACATATATGTATGTATGTATGTATGTATGTATGTATGTATGTATGCATGTATGTATGTATGTATGTATGTATGTATGTGTGTACATATATATATATATATATATATAGGTTTGTTGCTCCGTGATTCATGCGTTTATAGTTCGCTAGAAGGTCTCAGGTTTCTTACAGGGGCCCTTAGAGCATGTTGGCGCAGTATTCCCAAAACCCTAAACCTTAGACAATGGGTGGTTGTCAAATTAAGTTCTTTTTTGGGTCCTTATTATAATACGGCACCTAACAATAAGGGTACCCCAAAAGGGGCCATAATTTTGACAACGACCCAAAGGATCTCAGAGACACTGTCGGGCTAGAGTTCCCCAAGTCGAACGTTTGTACGGAAACCTCAGGGTTTCATTGATGGATTCCGGATTAGGGTTTAGGGTTTAAGGGTTTAGGGTTTAAGGGTTTAGGGTTTGAGGGTTTAGGGTTTAGGGTTTAAGGGTTTAGGGTTTAAGGGTTTAGGGTTTAGGGTTTAAGGGTTTAGGGGTTTAGGGTTTAAGGTTGGGAGCTACAGACCCTGAACCCTCAGAGGGCTCTGCTATCCGGGTTGTTTGAGGCATGTGAGTTCTGGGTCGAATCTTCGAAAAAGAACCACGTCGAGTGCTCTCATCAGAGTAATGGAAGAAGATGGCAGGCGTATTGAAAATCATGAACTTACCTTCAAACTCTAAGCCCTAACGCCTCAACAGTTTACCTACAAAGATCTACCTTTTTCGTAGGGTCCCTATAGATTCGATATTAGGGTTCCTGATCAGAACCTACAAAGGAACAGGATGTGGCAAGCCACGCACTAGCACATAAAGGAACCGTAAAACCCTGAACCAACCTCAGGCGAACGTGGTGGCGTGGCTGTGGACTGCTACATGAGGTCCTCCAGTGACGCGAGCATCTACGCTGTCGGAGAGGCCATGACGATGCCTTCCTTCACCTACAACACCTCGAAGTCAGGGTTCACGGCTCAGTATACCTCCAAAATCCATGAACCCTCAGCAATTATTATATGCATGCTCTTATCACAAGCTTGACAGCAGAGAGGCTCGAAGCTTAATTAACGATAGCCGTGTAATTATTACCCTAAACCCTTTACAGCCTATCAAGCCCCATCTTTTAATTAACCCCAAATAGCCGCCTTAAGTCCTATTCTCCGGAAATGATGATAAAGAGCCCCGAAAGATTTGTTACTTGGGTGGGTTAAGTAAACCCTAAACTTCCCCAAAACTCTACAGATCCTGCAGCAACCCGTCGCACCCTCGTCAAAATCTTTCAAACCCTCATACATCATACACCCCCTTCAAAACCTACACATCAAACCTGCAAAACCATCCATGACAAGCCCCAGGGCACTTCTAAGCCTCTCCCCCGCGATTCAGAGGTTTAGGGTTTAGGGTGTTTTCCTAAACCCTAAGCCTCTTTATTCCCCTAAACCCTACACGCCTGGACCTTTGATAGGGTGTACAGCTATCAGTTTACCCATCGGCTCGATAGTAGTTCCTTTTCGGGGTTCATATGTAGAACCTATGAGGTAATCCCGAAAAGGAACTACTATGGATCCTATGGGTAGGGCTTGGGTACTGCCCCCACTCAGTAGCAGTGGGATAATACTCATAATGTAGATATCTTAGGACCTTAATGGTAGCCCTATTTTTGACTGGTACCGTATGGGGGCAGTACCCAAGGTAGGGGGACCCTAAACCCTAAACCCTTATAGTACCCCTATAGATCCCCGTAAAGAGCCCTTTCGATCCCTTTTTGGAGCCCTTTCTTGGCGTTCTTCTGGTTGGCTCTTTAGACTTTAACTTTTTGGGTGTCTATATGAACTCAATAAGGAGGTTAAAAGTTTCGGGTTTAGGAGGGGTTCAGAAGTCAGCCAAGCTTTGTAGGGGGACCCAGAGCTTCGAAAGCCGAAGGTGGCGAGCCACGAGGGAGGCATGGTCTACGGGCTCTGGAAGCCAGGGGCAGAGCAAGCCGAGGCCCATTTTAGGCTTGAGGGTTTTGAGGGTTTAGGGGATTTAGGGTTTAGAGTTTTGAGGGTTTGGTTGAGGGTTTAGGGTATTTAGGGTTTTTAGGGTGTGGAGCTGAGCGGTTTTCAGGATTTAGGTTTATAGTGCCACTGCTCCCCGAACCTTCAGCTATTCTCATCAGGGCTTCTTTGAGCTTACTTAGTCGGAGAGCAAGTAGCCTTTAACCCTTTACGGGTACTGGAAACCCCTGTATAACCCCACAGGTAGGTTGACCTGTAGTTCGCTTACGATGCTGGACAAGTCAAGTTAATTCCCTTAACTTGATCCTTGCCTGAAACAGAAGCTTTTAGGACTCAGGGTATTGCAGCAATTCAACAAAGGCCGTTGTTCCCTGTCAGGTTTGGGGTGTTGGGATGTTCGGATTCGGCATCTGTTTCCGGGTGTGATGTGCGATAGTTTTTAAAGTTTGGGGTTTCATAAAAAAAACTGACCAGCGAAACGTGTGCGAGAGTCCATTGCAGATGTAAGCTGCTTGGATTTATGCCTTCGATTGCTTGCCCGAGAGTGGCCAGAATGGTGTGGGCAGAAACCGATTTCACTATGTATGCGCAAAGAGTTGAGGGCGGGATGTCGGATTCAGCATTTTCGGATTGTTGGATGTCTGTGTAAGGTTCGTATCCCAGATCGTAGCCAGATGTTTGTTGCATACCTTCAAGAACATCCCTTTTACTAGCATATGGGTCACTATCTCCTCTCAAGGGATCTTCCTGGAACATTTACCAAGGTATATTGGCAGATACAAGCAGTACCTTAAACGTTACCTCCAAACCAAAGGCCCAAGAAACGCAGAGTAGTACTTGTGTTGCTTTGTTGGTAGTGTTTTTTGTCTCACAATCTCCAACACATGTTTTGCTTGCCCCGTAAGCCTTGAAGCGCTGTAGACACTAACCGAAGGACCCTAAACCCTAAAACCCTAAACCCTAAGCCCTATTACTACCATTCCTCCATAAAGGAGTCAAAGTTCTATGTGCGGTTTCATCGAGGAGTTTGAGAGTTTCTCCTCCTCAAAGCGCTTTGCAGGTGCTGGCCGGCACCCTTGCCAGCCCCTCCGAAGGCCACGTGTTCCTTGGGGACCTCGAAAAAGCGCTACAAGCCCCAAAAACCCAGGGTTTAGGGGTTAGGGACCCCTGAACCAAGCTACCACTGCGCACTTTTGAGCTGAACCGTCGGCCGTGGGGTCTGTGCACAGACACCGCAAAATCGTTGAAAGTGTTATTGTCAGTAGTTGCAGCTAGCCTAGAGATAGTCAGGATACCCCTAAACACTAAACCCAAAACCCTAACAAAGCCCTGAACCCTCAACCCTCAAAACCCTGAACCCTCAAAAACCCTAAACCCTCAAAAACCCTGAACTTTCAAAACCCTGAACCCTCAAAACCCTAAACCCTCAAAAACCCTGAACCCTCAAAACCCTGAACTTTCAAAACCCTAAACCCTCAAAAACCCTGAACTTTCAAAACCCTGAACCCTCAAAACCCTAAACCCTCAAAAACCCTAAACCCTCAAAACCCTAAACCCTCAAAAACCCTAAACCCTCAAAAACCCTAAACCCTCAAAAACCCTAAACCCTCAAAAACCCTAAACCCTTCAGGGTTGTGCCAGCCTCAGCCCTCAATCTGAAGCAGTTGCCGGAGGATGCTGGAAGTGTGTCTCCAACTCCCATGATACTACGGTGGATGATAAAAAAACCTGCATTACCCATAATAAGGAATACACCATCATTCCCATAGTTTAGGGTCTTTAAGGTAATGCAGGATTTATATCATCAACCGTATGGACCATGAACCCCATTTCGGGTTTAGGGTTGAGGGGTTAGTGGGTTAGTGCACATATTCTTGTTTTGTAGGAGGAGAAGTGCTTCAACAACCCTAAAGCTTTTGAGGTTTCCGCTTGCGCGTGCGTCAGCTAAGGGCTCAGAGCATACGAAGAGTTTTCCTTACAAGCGGATTAGAACCGCGAGGGAAAACTACTCGGTCGGTAGTTATTCTGAGGACGTGCATCTTCAACAACAGCCACCTCAAACAGCCCCTGTCAGAACCCCCCGAAACCCAAAAGCCATGGCCTTGTAGGGGTTCAGGGGGTTCCTCTGGCCTTTGATCAGGGTCATTGAGCTTCCAGGGGAGCAGATCCGCAAGTGCACCGTGAACTCCACACACTGACTTAGGGCTTGGGCCCAGAGATTAAGACCGAAACTGCAAACTATACACCCTTAGCCCCTGATTGATTAACCCTAAACCCTAAACCTTAATCCTAAACCCTAAGCCCGGTAGCCTGCTTCCCTAAACTTTGTCATTGTTGGGTAACATTTTACATTTTTATGGGTACTTAAACCCAATAAGGAATAAACATGTACATTTTTAATCCTATCTCAACAATGAACTAGTAAACCCCGGAACCTTGATGCCTAAACCCTGAATCCTGAGCCCGAATACTCCCAGGAGTCTGGGCGTAGGGCGTCAATCAAACTCCTTTGCCGTAGGTCTCAAGTATCACGGCAGCGACCTTTCGACGAAGTTGCGACTCGAGTGGTTTAGAGTCCTTGAATTTTGGGGAAGGGTTTTCCCAGGAGGGGCTTCATCGAACCTCCATGAAGATGGATAAGTGGACGAGAGGATCCTTGCGAACAGTTATGAGTGTAATATGCAAGGAGGTCCGAATAATCAATCCTCGTGCCCCTTGTCGTCCCTGGGTTGCCTTCTTGTGGGGTTATTGTTCGGCAATAGGGACCTCCGCAAACATGTTTTATGCGCACCTCCTCGGGGCGAGTTGAGATTGTTACCCCTACATCCATGAAGTGGAACACCCAGGGACGCCTTTGACGCCTGCGCATGTAGCATTCCGAAGTCCATATGCTCTCATGGAAATCCACAGAGAAACCCAACATCCCAACCCTAAACCCGAAACCCTAGGACTTTCACCGCACTAACTCTCAACCTCAAATCCGAATCCGGAGCACCAAACCTCTGAGGTCCACGTCCAAGTGCCCAAATAGTGGGGCTTTCGATCACAAAATCCATACTCAGGATGGCTTGGGGGACCTAAAACCCTACTATTTGGGCAGACCAAGATCGCTACAACCCACCTCCACCCCACCCCCACCCCCACCCCCACCCCCACCCCCACCCCTACCCCCACCCCCACCCCCGTGTGCGGCTTAAACCGGGTTTATTTGGAAGCTGGTGCTTGCACTCTAGATAGGGAAACAGTGACCTAAATCCCTTATATATAAACAAGAGCCAGCTTCCAAATAAACCCGGTTGGGGGTCCCGGGCGGGGACAGGGCCGGGAATTAAATAATTTAAATAATTTAAATCCTGGCCGGGGGGGTTCCCGGGGGCCCCGGGCCCCAGGATTTAAATAATTTAAATAATTTAAATCCTGGGGAAGGGCTCCGGATTTAAATTATTTAAATTATTTAATTCCCGGGGCCCTGGACCCCCGGGGACCCCTCCCCTTCAGGATTTAAATTATTTAAATTATTTAAATTATTTAAATTATTTAATTCCCGGCCCCATTTAAATAATTTAAATAATTTAAATAATTTAAATAATTTAAATCCTGGCCGGGGGGGTTCCCGGGGGCCCCGGGCCCCAGGATTTAAATAATTTAAATAATTTAAATCCTGGGGAAGGGCTCCGGATTTAAATTATTTAAATTATTTAATTCCCGGGGCCCTGGACCCCCGGGGACCCCTCCCCTTCAGGATTTAAATTTAAATTATTTAAATTATTTAAATTATTTAATTCCCGGCCCCATTTAAATAATTTAAATAATTTAAATAATTTAAATAATTTAAATCCTGGCCGGGGGGGTTCCCGGGGGCCCCGGGCCCCAGGATTTAAATAATTTAAATAATTTAAATCCTGGGGAAGGGCTCCGGATTTAAATTATTTAAATTATTTAATTCCCGGGGCCCTGGACCCCCGGGGACCCCTCCCCTTCAGGATTTAAATTATTTAAATTATTTAAATTATTTAAATTATTTAATTCCCGGCCCCATTTAAATAATTTAAATAATTTAAATAATTTAAATAATTTAAATCCTGGCCGGGGGGGTTCCCGGGGGCCCCGGGCCCCAGGATTTAAATAATTTAAATAATTTAAATCCTGGGGAAGGGCTCCGGATTTAAATTATTTAAATTATTTAATTCCCGGGGCCCTGGACCCCCGGGGACCCCTCCCCTTCAGGATTTAAATTATTTAAATTATTTAAATTATTTAATTCCCGGCCCCATTTAAATAATTTAAATAATTTAAATAATTTAAATAATTTAAATCCTGGCCGGGGGGGTTCCCGGGGGCCCCGGGCCCCAGGATTTAAATAATTTAAATAATTTAAATCCTGGGGAAGGGCTCCGGATTTAAATTATTTAAATTATTTAATTCCCGGGGCCCTGGACCCCCGGGGACCCCTCCCCTTCAGGATTTAAATTATTTAAATTATTTAAATTATTTAAATTATTTAATTCCCGGCCCCATTTAAATAATTTAAATAATTTAAATAATTTAAATAATTTAAATAATTTAAATCCTGGCCGGGGGGGTTCCCGGGGGCCCCGGGCCCCAGGATTTAAATAATTTAAATAATTTAAATCCTGGCCGGGGCCCTCCCCCAGGATTTCAATTATTTATACTGTTTAAATGGGGCCGGGAATTAAATACCACCCCACCCCACCTACCCTCCCTCACCCAGCCCTGCCACCCACCGACCCTCAGCGCCCACCCAGCGTCCCAACCCCCCCCCACCCACCCTTCCTCCCACTTCACACTCCCTCCACCTCCTGCCCACCCTACCTCCCAAACACCCTCCCACCACCCTCTCACCCACCACTTCAAGGGCTAGGGATCCCACACATCTGCGGGCAAAATCTGGCGGAAGTGATCCGCCACCGAGCAAAAAGCCTGTAAATACCGCATTAAACGAAGGGCCAGGGATTTCACACATCCGTTGGCAAAATCTGGCGGAAGTGAGCAGTCGGTACCTCCGCCAGATTTTGCCAACAGATGTGCGAAATCCCTGGCCCTTTGTTTAATGCGGTATTTACAGGCTTTTTGCTCGGTGGCCGGTGGCGGATCACTTCCGCCAGATTTTGCCCGCAGATGTGTGAGATCCCTTGCCGTTGTTTTAACGCGGTATTTACAGGCTTTCTGCTCGGTCGCGGCTCGCAGGGATCAGGGGGACACCCCTTGCGCCCTGTGGTTTTCTGATCTGAGTTTTCACAAGACCTTAGGGGGACACCACTTGCGATCTATGATTTTGGGATCTGAGTTCTTACACAACCTTCCCTCCACCTCCTGCCCACCCTACCTCCCAAACACCCTCCCACCACCCTCTCACCCACCACTTCAAGGGCTAGGGATCCCACACATCTGCGGGCAAAATCTGGCGGAAGTGATCCGCCACCGAGCAAAAAGCCTGTAAATACCGCATTAAACGAAGGGCCAGGGATTTCACACATCCGTTGGCAAAATCTGGCGGAAGTGAGCAGTCGGTACCTCCGCCAGATTTTGCCAACAGATGTGCGAAATCCCTGGCCCTTTGTTTAATGCGGTATTTACAGGCTTTTTGCTCGGTGGCGGATCACTTCCGCCAGATTTTGCCCGCAGATGTGTGAGATCCCTGGCCGTTGTTTTAACGCGGTATTTACAGGCTTTCTGCTCGGTCGCGGCTCGCAGGGATTAGGGGGACACCCCTTGCGCTCTGTGGTTTTCTGATCTGAGTTTTCACAAGACCTTAGGGGGACACCACTTGCGATCTATGATTTTGGGATCTGAGTTCTTACACAACCTTCCCTCCACCTCCTGCCCACCCTACCTCCCAAACACCCTCCCACCACCCTCTCACCCACCACTTCAAGGGCTAGGGATCCCACACATCTGCGGGCAAAATCTGGCGGAAGTGATCCGCCACCGAGCAAAAAACCCGTAAATACCGCATTAAACAAAGGGCCAGGGATTTCGCACATCTGTGTTGGCAAAATCTGGCGGAAGTACCGACTGCTCACTTCCGCCAGATTTTGCCAACAGATGTGTGAAATCCCTGGCCCTTTGTTTAATGCGGTATTTACAAGCTTTTTGCTCGGTGGCGGATCACTTCCGCCAGATTTTGCCCGCAGATGTGTGGGGTCCCTGGCCGTTGTTTTAACGCGGTATTTACAGGCTTTCTGCTCGGTCGCGGCTCGCAGGGATTAGGAGGACACCCCTTGCGATTTGTGATTTTGGAACTTATTTGTTATAACAACCTTTAGGGGGACACCACTTGCGATCTGTGGTTTTCGGTTCTGAGTTTTCACAAAACCTTGGGGAGACACCCTTGCGATCTGTGATTTCGGGATCTGAGTTCTTACAAAACCTTGGGGGGGACACCCCTTGCGATTTGTGGTGTTGGAATTCATTTGTTATAAAAAGCTTTAGGGAGACACCCCTTGCGATTTATTGTTTTGGAATTTGTTGTTTCAACGAACCCTTAGGGGGACACCCCTTGCGATCTGGGTTTTTGGGATCTGAGTCTGTACAAATCTTGGGGCGACACCCTTGTGATCTGTGATTTTATCTGTGTTTTTTGCAGAACTTCAAGGAAAAAAATTTCTTGCCGACGCAGGGGTAGATGGAGCTCTCTTGTCTTTCGTGAAGTTGAAGGGGCCTGTCTGCTGTGCTGAGATGGACCTCTCTCCCGTCTCACTACATGGGAGGAAGCTCTCAATCATTTCTTGTGGAGGATGAAGTAGAAGACTTTTCTTTTTGGAAGCAAGGGGAGCCCTGGCTTCTCTTGCTAGGAGCGAAGTCTCTTCAATCTTCTTAAGATAAAAGCGACTTACCAAGAGGTAAAGGCTCTCTCTGCTCAAATAAAGCTCTCGTCGCTTACCAAGAATAACTTGGAGTGAGCTCTCTTCCTGCTTCACAGCAGGGTAAGGTAGAGGGCTTGGGCTTCTCGTCTCGTTTTGAAGGCCACGGGGAGGACCGGCCTTTCTCTTGTCAAGGATTGAAATTTGGAAAAGCTCTATCCTTCCTTCCTGATCGTACGCTCCCTTCCAAGTTTTTTTCTCGAGGAGGAGATGTTCAGGAGCTGTCGCTCCTGACGAACAGAGAAAGAAGTTTTCTTCTTATCGCCAGAGAGGCAGTCGGAGCTCCCTTCTTTCTCGTGATGCGTTGTTCTTTTGCCACGAACAACCTTTGGGGACTGTTTTCTTGCTTTGGAGCATGAGGTCTTTTCTTTTGAAGGCTGGCGACTGAGGAAGGTATAAGAAATCTCCTCTAGGGAAATCTGCTCTTGCCAAGAATAACTAGGAATGAGGACGCTCTGTCCTCACCTCTTGAGAGATATTTCTCTTCTATCCCTTGGAGAGGAAGTGGTGGCAATATGGAGAAGTTAGAAGGGTTTCTTTCTTGATTCAGAGGGTGGGGTAGAGGGCTGCTCATGTCTTATTGAAGGCTGAGGGGAGGATCGGACTCTTCTTCTGTCGATTGAGAGAGCTCTGTCCTCATTTCTTGAGAGCTATCTCTGTTCTATCCCTTGAGGAGGAAGAGGGGACGACAAGGAGCTCCTCTCTCTTCTTGTCGACTAAGAGGCAGCCGCAGTTCTTTTTGAAACTGGAGATGCTTTGAGCCCTGTCTTCTTCGACTAGAAGCGAGCTCCCTTCGATTCTCTTCAGAGGAGATGGAGACCTACCAGAGAGGGAGGAGCTCGCTGCTAGAAATCAGCTGAATGACTTGGAGGGACTCTCTCCGTGTTTTCGTTGAGGGTTGGGGGAATCCCTACCGTTTCTTCTTGAGCGTCAAGAAAATAACAGGATCTCTTTCCACTGCCAAGAGAGAAAGGAGGTATCTTCTTCTTGTGCGTATGCTGTTTTCCATCTTTTGAAAAGGTACGGGCAGTAATCAGGATCTCTTTCCACTGCCAAAAGGAGAAAGGAGGTTTCTTCTTCTTGTGCGTATGCTGTTCTCCATCTTTTGAAAAGGTAAAAGAAATGCTCAAGATCCAACCCCTTATGAAGAGAGAAAGGAGTTATCTTCTTTCCGACCGATGGGTAAACGGAGACCTTTGAATTCTCGTGAACTTGGAGGGGCCTGTCTGCTGGGCTGAGATGAAGCTCTCTTGCGTCTCATTACATGGGAGGAAGCTCTCAGTGATTTCTTGGGGAGGATGAGGTAGAAAATCTTTCTTTTTGGAAGCTAGGGGAGCTCTGTCTTTGTTGCTAGGAGCGAGGTCTCTTCAATCTTCTTAAGACGAAAAGGCGACATACCAAGAGGTAAAAAGGCTCTCTGCTAGAAGGATGCTCTCTTCTGTTGCCACGAATATCCTGGAGACTCTCTTCTTGTGTTTTGGAGCATGAGGTCATTTCCTTTTGAAGGCTGAGGGACGACCAGATGTCTCTGTTTGAAAATTGGGGGAAGCTCCACCCTTTCTTCTTGAGTTGGGGGGAGCTCCACCCTTTCTTCTTGAGTGTATGCTCGCTTCCATTTTTAAAACGGCGACGGAAATAATCAGGATCCCCTCCCCATATCAGGAAAGAAAGGAGATCTCTTCTTGCCGAAGGGTAAACGGTGCCCTCTTCTTTCTCATGAAATTGGAGCGGCCTGTTTGCTTTGTTGAGATGGCGCTTTCTTTTGTCCCATTAGTTTGGAGGAAGCTCTCAGTCTCTTCTTGTCGAGGATGAGGCAGAGGATTTGTCTTTTTGAAAGCTAATTCAGAGCATGGGGTAGAGGGCTGCTCATGTCTTGTTGAAGGATGAGGGGAGGATCAGACTCTTCTTCTGAAGATTGAGCGAGCTCTGTCCTCACTTCTTGAAAGCTATCCCTCTTCTATCCCTTGAAGAGGAAGAGGGGACGACAAGGAGCTCCTCTCTCTTCTTGTCGACTAAGAGGCAGCCGCAGTTCTTTTTGAAACTGGAGATGCGTTGAGCCTTGTCTTCTTCGACTAGAAGCGAGCTCCCTTCAATTCTCTTCAGAGGAGATGGAGACCTACCAAGAGAGGGAGGAGCTCGCTGCTCGAAATCAGCTGAATGACTTGGAGGGACTCTCTCCGTGGTTTCGTTGAGGGGTGGGGGCATCTCCGCCCTTTCTTCTTGAGCGTATGCCCTTTTCCATCTTTTGAAAAGGTAAGGGAAGTAATCAGGATCTCTTTCCACTGCCAAGAGAGAAAGGAGGTTTCTTCTTCTTGTGCGTATGCTGTTCTCCATCTTTTGAAAAGGTAAAAGAAATGCGCAAGATCCAACCCCTTATGAAGAGAGAAAGGAGCTATCTTCTTTCCGACCGATGGGTAAACGGAGACCTTTGAATTCTCGTGAACTTGGAGAGGCCTGTCTGCTGGGCTGAGATGAAGCTCTCTTGCGTCTCATTACATGGGAGGAAGCTCTCAGTGATTTCTTGTGGAGGATGAGGTAGAAAATCATTCTTTTTGGAAGCTAGGGGAGCTCTGTCCTTTCTTGCTAGGAGCGAGGTCTCTTCAATCTTCTTAAAACGAAAAGGCGACATACCAAGTGGTAAGAAGGATGCTCTCTTCTGTTGCCACAAATCACCTGGGGACTCCCCTCTTGTTTTGGAGCATGAGGTCTTTTCATTTTAAATGCTGAGGGATGACCAGATGTCTCTACTTGAAAATTGGGGGAGCTCCACCCTTTCTTCTTGAGCGTCCTCCCCTTTTCAAGAAAGAAAGGAGGCCTGGGCTGGGTTGCGGCTTGGGCTGGGACTGGGCTGAGCGCGCTGGCTTACTCCAGCTCGCCGGTACCAGTCAGCCTGCCTTCCTGGGAGAGTCTGTGATTACTCCAGAACCCGAGTGTGCCTGCTTTCCTGGGAGAGTCTATGACTACTCCAAAACCCGAGTGTCAGCTTCCAAATAAACCCTATTTAAGCCGGCCACCCCCCACCCCCCACCCCACCCCCACCTCTTTACCAAAACAAAGACAAGCCCAACCTGCCGACTCGAGGTTCCTTCTCGACACTGAAATGAATCTCCTGAGGCATACACAATCAAAAGCCGCCCCACATAAAAAAAAAAAAAACATACAAAAACACACACACACACACACAAAAGCACTCATTAGGAACACAAGCCATCAAGCCTCCTCCAAACCCTGAGGAAGCTCTGTAGACATGCCCAAAGAAAACCTGCCAAATCTGCCAACCTCCATGCAACCCAAAGATAGCCAGAGAACCCAGTACCCCTAATTGAGGAACATACCTTAAGTCGTAACATAAGACCCCTATAATTTAAGGTACACCCCTTAATCAAGAGGTATTGGAATATCTGGGTAGCCCTGAACAAAAGCCCTAAACTCCTAAACTCCTAAACCCTAAACCCTAAACCCCTAAACACTAGACCCCTAAGCCCTAAACCCCTAAACCCTGAACCCCTAAACCCCAAAACCCTAGAACCCTGAACAAAAGATGCCATAAACCCTAAATCCCTAAACTAACCCCCCTAAAACCCAAAACCCTAAAACCCTAAACAAAAGACGCCATAAACCCTAAATCCCTAAACTAACCCCCTTAAACCCATAAACCCTAACCCCCTAAACCCTGAACCCCTAAACCCCAAAACCCTAAAACCCTGAACAAAAGACGCCATGAGGAAGCTTTTGGGAGTGGATGTCGCCACCTTCGGAGCGAATGCCGAGCTGCTATGGCTGAAAAAATCAAGTCGCTGCTGTAGTCCTAATCTAGGGTTTTGGTTTAGGATTTAGGGCTTTTTAGGGTTTTAGGGGTTTAGGCTAGGGGTTTAGGGTTTTAGGGAATCTATACTTAGGGGTACTTAGAAATAATTTTCAATTTTTGGTTATTATAAACCCTAAGAAATGGCTAAAATTTTAATTTCTGCTGGGGTTCTAAGTTCAGTATAGTATAGGGTGTAGGGTTCTAGGGCTTTAGGGTTTAGGGGTGGGTACCAAGCCGGGTTTTTGGTGAGTTTCTGAGGGTTTTATGGAGTTATTGCAATGGGATTTCAGAAGAGCTTCATGGGTTGCTAGAGTTTTAGGAGGGTGTTAGTGTTCGGGAGCGTTGACAAGGGTTCCGAGAAGGTTTGCACGGGGTTTACTATAAAGGACCTAGATTCCCCAGCCCGCCGAAAACACAAACTCCTGGTTGTAGCCCAACCCACAAACACCGACTACGAACGGAAACATGCAGCCCCTGAAGCCATGTTTGATCCCTGCAACATTGCGCAAAAAGCCGATGCAGACATATGAAACCATGTGTAGCTAAGAAACCCTAAATTATTAAAGCCCAGGAGTAAGTTTCCGTATTGCATCCTCTGCGACAGTAGGACTTTTCTTCCAAACAGCGTAAAACTTGAAAACCCTGCAAAACTCGGCTTGAGAAGCACAATCGCCGCAAACCGGCTTGTTTGGAAGAGCTCATAAAAGCCACAAGCAGCACTGTCAAAACCATCGAAGCCGGGAAAAAAAGCCTCAACAGCGCCCTAGATTCTAGATAACCTGTAACGAAAGTCCCTGGAGCCGTACATAACCACGGAAAAGCTTCTCTTAAGCCCTAAAGATGCTTCATTACATATGAACCCCCACAAGGAGCCACTTTGGGGCCTATGGGTAGTAGTTTTGAAAAAGCTCCGACGCGCGAGGTTCTGGAAGTCTCGCATGTTCGATCTTGAGGATGGCCAGCAGGGGACCCGTGGCTTCAAGCTGCTTGCGTACTGTCTGGATTTTGGGGTTCATTGTGTGCGTGTGTCTGTGTGTGCGGTTGTGACAAACAGAGGGATAGAGAGAGACAGAGAGAGAGACAGAGAGAGAGAGAGGGAGAGGGAGAGGGAGAGAGAGAGAGAGAGAGAGCGCGAGAGACCCTTTGTGAGTGTGTATTTTGTTTGTAATCACCCGTTCGGACCCACGGAATGCCGAGGAACATCTGTGTGACCACCGCCCTGGACGCCACCGCCGGCAGCTACAGCCGCTGGGCAGATATTGCGATACGGGAATACACTGGGGGTATACTGGGGACTTGTAGCGGTATACTGCCATAAGACAGGTGCCTCGAAAGGACCCCTGATTGAAAACCAGCCGACCCTTGCAAGACTTATTATAATATTGAAACTGTCGATCCCCTGTCGGAGAGATCCGATTACGTTCAAAGCACTGCCTGGCTTAAAGATACAAGGGACCATGTAGTATGTATGTAGTATGTGCTTTGACCCTACTGCACCTTAATAGCAACCTTGAGCCCGATGTATATAAGACATAGGTAGAGGGATCCTACCTACTCAAACAAAAAAATCCTTTGTCCCATACACTATAAAAACTCCCGAAGCTATGTAATGTAGAATCCCGTAAAGGCCCGACATGATCCGCCGATCCTGGCCTCTCTAACTTTGCCGACAGACCAAGGAAGCAATTGCTCTGGGGTTTAGGGTCGATCTCTCCAAAATCCCTCTTACTGCAGTTGATCCTAAACCCTAAACGAAGAAAAGAAAGTTCTTCATTCAAGAGGAGACTTTCCTGGATTACACCCTAAAGCCCGAAGCCCAAAATCCTAAGCTCTAAGCCCTAGACCCTAGACCCTAACCCCCAAACCCTAAGCCGCAAACCTAAGCCATAAACCCTAAACCTCAAGCTTGTCTCAGAAACCCAGGGAAGCTCATCTTCCGTCGGTGTCCCAGCGGTTGCCGCCGTCTTCTCGGCGGTGTTCTGGTGAAAAGCGTGGAGGACTTTGGCGCTTCTAGCCTTAGGGTTTAGGGTTAGGTTTTTGGGGTTACGGTTTGAGGGTTTTAGGTTCGTTCCGGCATAGGGATGTAGTGTTTTAGGTTCGTTCCGGCATAGGGAGGTAGGGTTTTAGGTTCGTTCCGGCATAGGGATGTAGGGTTTTAGGTTAAGGGTTTAGGGTTTAGGGTGTTGGGTTTAGGGTCTCGCAGATGAGCATGTCAGGCTTAAGGATGTACGGTTTTAGGTCCAGGGCTCCAGGACTTGTGGGTTCAGATTCGGTTTAACTGAGGGGTACTTAGAAATTAATCCCTAAGAAACAGCTAAAGTTACAATTGTTGCTGGGGTTCTAAGTTCAGTATGGACCCTAAAGTTAGCCCACCGCCCTAAATACCATTGTTTTCGGGAGTGTCAGAGACCCAGACCCTACGGGTTCAAGTAGTCCTTGTTTGTGGTTTTTGGTACCCAAGAAGGCCCTAAAGTCCTATAATAGGGAGTACTTCTGTTGATGATTTAAATCCTGCATTACCTCAAGGACCCTAAACTGTGGGAATTATGGTACATTCCCGATTATGGGTAATGCAGGATTTATATCATCAACTAAACCCTAAACCCTAAACCCTCTCTGCCAAGGCAACCGTTGGACCCTCTGGGAGAAAGCCTGAGCCTCCTATGATTTAACGTGTGTTCCACCCAGAGAGCCCAATACCCCTTAATTAAGGAATATAGCTGAAGGCCTAGGGTTCCTTGAAGGGTTCCTTCAAGGGATCTAGAAGGGTTCTATAAGGGAATTACGGAATATGGCTAAAATCATAATATGAAACCCTATATAGTTTAAGCCTTATTCATTAGTTAAGAGGTATTGGGCTCTCTGGGGTATCGGGGTCCCTCGCTGGGAAGGACTACCAGTCTCTTTGCGACCTCGCGCGCTGCGGTCGCGAACTTTGGGGCCTTGAGACAGCTGCCTGCCTGATGATAGCATCGGAGTAGACAGCTCTTAGCGCTGCAGATGTTGAGATGCCGAACACACACACACACACATTGAAAAAACACACATAGAGAAATAAATATATACACATACATTCATGTACACATATATTAGTGTATATACACATTTATGTGAGAGAGTAAAGCACATCAACACACGGCCCAGGACTCGTTAAATGCCCCTCCAGTAAGTCTCCAGGTCATAGTGAACCTCTAAGCCCTAAACCCGGAAAAAGCCCCAACCCCTAACCCTAAACCCTAAACCGTAAACTTCTATACCCTAAAAGCCCAAACCCCATAACCCTAAACCTAATTAAACCTGCCTAAACCGTAAACTATAAAACTTAAACATCCCTAAACCCTAAGCCAGCTCCACAACCTTAAGGCTCTATGTACCCATATAGTACATACTCAGGCCTTAAAGTACCCATACAGGGGGACCCCGTTTAAAGCTTAAGTACCTACTATAAAGGTACCTGGAGCCTCTGGGCAACCCAGGTCATGATGAAACCCTAAACCCAAACCCCTAAATCCGAACCAATACCCCCTAAAACCTAATCCCTAAACCTTCAACCCTAAACCCTAATCCCTAAAGCTTCAACCCTAAACCAGCTCCGCAGCCCAGGTCATCATGACTCACGGACCGAGAGCAAACCCTGGACAAATCGAGGAGCAGGCCGGGGTTTAGGGGCTAGAGCTCTTTGTTGTAATCTGTTCCTTTAAAGGGGTCTATAAAGGTTACTATAAGGGGTTCCTTTTAAAGGGATCTATAGGGTTTAGGGTTTAAGGAATAGGGTGTAGGGTTGAGGGTTAGGGTTAAGGGAAAGCCTTATAACCTGCACCCAAGCCCAAAGGGTCCTAAGTACCTATATGGTAGAATGTAGGGTTTCTATATTAGGAATTACCATTATGATTTGGGGAAGTATCTCCCATAACAGTACCTACAGTAAACCCCATCAAGTTGGGAACCGGATGAAGGCCAAATAGTGCTGGGATTCCCTATGCATCACTTTTAAGGATTGGGGCTATGGGGTTTCCAACTGTTTGGGCTTCTACTGTAGAGCTCTTTGTTGTAATCTGTTCCTGCAAAGGGGTCTAGAAGGGTTACTACAAGCGATCTATAGGGGGTTCCTTAAAGGGATCTATAGGGTTTAGGGAATAGGGTTTAGGGTTTGTTGTAGTCTAGGTTCTTCAGTAGTACCCTGTTGCCCTTTCAATTCCGGGTTTGTATCAAAAGCGAGTCCCAGGAAAAAAGGGTACCTTTATTTACAGGGGACACCGCGGAGCCTAGTAATTACAGTTTATTGTATCTCGAAACTCGATGGGATTTGTATAGGCTCGAGGCCTCTGTTAGATAGTATTACCCTGAAGCTTCTCTTAAGCTTTGGTGTTTAGGGCTTTAAGGTTTAGGGTTCAGGGTTTAGGGCTTGTTTTCGCACCAGGCGCATCGGCAGTGGGTTTAGGGATTTACAAAGAGTTCAGGGCGGCATCCCAGTTTAAATACTGGGGCTGTGTCTCTGAGGGCCGCAACACGGCAATGCCGATGATCCTCCTTGTTGAGGGTCGTGGAATGGATTTACCAGGCGTCTGCAGCAGCTCAAACCACACCGGAGGCTCCTGAGGGCTGTAGTCTTAGCAAATGCTATGCTTGCTACCGTGAGGTGTGCTTATTTTGGTTTAAGTAAATTCTTGGCTGAGTCCATGTAGCATTCCGAAATAGCACCGTGCTGGTGGTAAGTTCACCCCCCCAAAAAAAAAGCAGCTGTGATGACTAAGGCCCCCACAAAGGGGAGCAAACCCGACTTTAACCTGGGCGGATGTTAATTATGGGCCCTTTTCGGGTCCCTAATATAGTACGGCACCTAATATTTAGGGTGCCCAAAAAGGGACTATACTTTTGACAACTACCCACCTGCCAGGTGTATCCTTCTCATCTTCCATTGGACGCCGCGGCCGCAGTGGCTTCGGGTCCACCGCGACGAGTTGTCATCGTCGGCCACGGTCCGCGCTTTGGATTTGGACCAGAGGCCTTTGTTCCCAGACCTTCCAATATCCCTTAGCTTAAGAATAGTCCTTGAATCATATTAAGGACCCTAACATAGTTTAAGATATTTCCTTAATTGTGGAATATTGGAGAGTCCGGGCTTAAAGAGGTGAACCCTAAAAGCTTAAAGCCCTCAAGTTTACTGGACGTTTCTGCGCAGGTATGACCTATAAGCTCCAAACCCCCGCTAAACCTTAAAAGCATCGAGAAGACCTTAAACCCTAAAGTAAACACTCCCTAGGCATCAATGCGATGTAGATGCCATTTTTTTGATTCGCTACCCATGGTGGCAATCCTACAAAACAACGGAGTCTGAAAAGCAGAACGAGGTACCCTAGAAGCCTCCATACTTGCCTAACCCCATGCGTTCAGAGGACCCAATTTTTAGGAACTCTGTTTTATAGGATTGTAGTTATGTAGGTTACGATTTTGGAGAGTATATGATTATGAGGTACTTGGACCCTTGGGGTAAGTGTTCCTTGGTGGCGTCTGCTATCACGACACGCCAACGACCTGTTTAAAGGATCAAGCTGCCTACTACATTGTAACGTCCAGGTATAATATACCCTAGACCCTAACCCTAAACCCTAAACCCTAAACCCTAAACCCTAAACCCTAAACCCTAAACCCCAACCCCTACCAAACCCGAAACCCCAAGCTTGAAGCCTAAACCCTAAGCCCCCAGGGTTGAACCCGAAACCCCAATCCCTAAACCCCAAGCCCCACCACTCAACCCTACCTTATCCCGCAATATAGCCTACCTTTTTAAGGACTTATAAGGAACCCTGAAAAGATAGGAGTTTCAGCGTTAAGGTAAGCCCTAAACCCCTGAACCCTACACCCCTAAACCCTAAACCCCAAGCCCTAAACCCCAAGCCCTAAGCCCTACGCTTAAACCCTAAGCCCTCCAACCCTGAAGAGGATTCCTCGTGCAAGCCCAGGAGCGGTCACGCACTCATCCAAAACTTGGTGGAGGCTCACGAAGGGGCTTTTTAGGGTGTTTTCGGTGCTTTTTATGGCTTTTAAAGACTTACGGGTTTTAGGGTTTGGGGTGCCGAGCGGGCTTTTTAGGGCTTATAAAGAATTGCGGGTTTTAGGGTTTGGGGTGCCGAGCGGGCTTTTTAGGGCTTATAAAGAATTGCGGGTTTTAGGGTTTGGGGTGCCGAACGGGCTTTTTAGGGCTTATAAAGAATTGCGGGTTTTAGGGTTTGGGGTGCCGAGCGGGCTTTTTAGGGCTTATAAAGAATTGCGGGTTTTAGGGTTTGGGGTGCCGAACGGGCTTTTATAGGGCTTATAAAGAATTGCGGGTTTTAGGGTTTGGGGTGCCGAACGGGCTTTTATAGGGCTTATGAAGAATTACGGGTTTTAGGGTTTGGGGTGCCGAACGGGCTGTTTAGGGCTTATAAAGAATTACGGGTTTTAGGGTTTGGGGTGCCGAACGGGCTGTTTAGGGCGCATAAAGAATTACGTGTGTTAGGTGCCCGTTTAGGGCTTTTATACAACGCAAGAGATTATGTTTGCTAAGTCCTATGGTCGTTTGAGCATCAGAGCTGAATGTGCCTCTAAAAGAGCCCTCAGATAAAGCCCTTGTGCAACCCCACAGGTGCACGATAGGCCGTTGGCCATCACGGTCCTTTGCGAAGAGCCACGTCTGGCCTACAACCGTGTCTCCATGACGCGCCTCGGTGTTTGTTTAATAGAGGGTGTGGATAGTGAGTTTCAATGTCCCTGGTACTATGGTATTCCAACTTTGAAATAACTGTGGTTGCCCTTTCCCCCACCCCCAAATACCATACGAATTCTGTCGGCTTTCTCTCTAGGTCTTGCCCATTCCTGAGACCATAGAACAGCACAGGAGGCAAGGATGACTCTCGCACAACTTTCAAACAACCCTGCAACGTCGTGCTACCTCCTTTCCTTCGAATCCTAACCCCGAACCCTAAATCCTCCACCCTAAACCCTAAACCCTAAACCCTGAACCCCTAAACCCTAAACCCTAAACCCTAAACCCTAAATCCTCCATGTGCAACCCAAACACTGCACCGAACACCATTAAAAAAACAACAACAGAGCAAGCCTAAACTTCTAAAACCAAGCCCAATGCCGTAAGCCGGTGTAAGTAGCACTCAACTTCCGAAGGTCCATCAGGTGCATGAGCCTGATCTAGGAACCTGATTTAAAAGCCTTGGGCCTTAATTCGCGCTCCTTATAGCAACCCTATTACTTTGGTTTTACAGGCCCATGGTTTCGTAATCAGGGTTCCTACATTCGCCGTTGAGGCCCATGTCGTATATACATTGGCCTTGGCACCCAATCGGGAACCCCTGTCAGGCACGAGTATGTGCACAATCTAATTGACGGTTCAGCCAATTCTAATCCTCGTTCAGGAGAATGTGGGAAATTCGAAAGCGTACTTCAGCTCCGATCTATGGCACGATCGTTTTGTTCGCGACATCTGCTGAGGAGCTACTTCCAGCACCGCTCTGCCGACGAGTTGTCCCTGTGCAACCTGGAATGGCTTGCAGACAAGACCCTCGGTCCTTTTCACAGTTGCCCAAAGAGCCTAAGGAGCTAAAATATTCGTACTATACGTAAGTTGTGCATCCCCTCTAAACTCTATGATGTAAAAGATACTTGTCCTTGTTTCTAAAGGGCCCTAAACCCTGAACCCTAAACACTTTCCTCATTGGCGGGCCCGGTTATGGCCATGGGTTGATGAATCTTGCTGCAGCAGATCAACAAGTGGGTGGAAACCCTAAACCCTAAACCCTAAACCCTAAACCTTCAACTCCAAGCCCGCTTATCGTCCCCTCATCCACGAACACTGAGCTTCAAAGCAGCAAATTGATCCCAGAGACTCCAATACCCCTTAATTAAGGAATACCTAGGGGTTCCTTAAAGGGCTCCTTAAAGGGATCTATAAGGGGTCTATAGGGGAATTAAGGAATATACCTTAAAATTATAATAGGATCCCTTATATGAGTTAAGGTATATTCCTTAGTTTAAGGGGTTTTGGACCCTCTGGGATGTCATACTGTAAGTCCTGAGCCTGAAGCCCCATCATTTCCGCACACAAAAAAAGATCCTGGAACAGTGACTCCTCCTTGGCGTTCTTCTGGTTGGCTCTTTAGACTTTAACTTTTGGGGTTTCTATATGGACTCAATAAGGAGGCTAAATAGTTTAACTTTTAGGAGGGGTTCAGAAGCCAGCCAAGCCTCGATAAGGAATGTCTCTGTCATCTTCGCTCGTGCAACGCACATCGACCGCGCCCAGAAGCGTGTCGCATATGCCGGTGCATCTGCTGCAGGTGCCCAAGCGTTGTTTAGGCTTTTGTTTGTGTTAAGGTTTCTGGGATTTGTTGGTAACTGGTAAAGTGTCGGTTTGCACCGTCATCTGCCAATGCACCTTGGCCACAGGATACCCCTTTAACAAAACCTGACCGGGGTGCTGCCGTTGTTGTATACAGAGAGGCTTGGATGGAGGTATGCCGGGATGTTTGGAAATACCCTCAAACCTAAACCCTAAACCCCTAAACCCCTAAACCCTAAACCCCCAAACCCCTAAACCCTAAACCCCTAAACCCCTAAACCCCTAAACCCTAAACCATACGGGATGTTTGGAAATGGACCCTGCAGTTGAAATTCGTTCGGCGGACCATTGAGCGGTTTGACTTGTTCCCTTAAGGGTCCAAGTGCCCAAATAGTAGGGTTTCAAGGTGCCAAAACCATTCAGAGTATGGGTTTTGGGACCTAAAGCCCTACTATTTGGGTACTTGGACCCTCTGGGTTCGACATCCAGGATTCAGTTCTTGTCGCAATTAAGTGGCGTGTGCGGGGCAACGTCGTAGGTTTAAGACAAATTCCGGGCTACCGTTCTATAGATTTGTAGGGTTGTGGTTCGGGATTCAGGGTTTCCTGCGTGCTGGTTGAGGGTTCATGGTCAGCTACCGAGGATACCTACCCTTTTCCTAGCATAAACTTAAAACTTGCTTATGTTGTCATCTCCAAAGCCTGGAAGATTAAAAGCTTCGAGCTTGATTCAAACCTTGAGTGTGGTTGTTTATGTGTACGTTTAGGCAAGAGTGCACGCGTTTTGTTGTTTCTGGCTGTTCGGGTTGAATAAGAGGGTTTGGGTGTCTTAAAACCACAGCGCAATAACCCTGTTTCCAAGCCTCAACCCTTTGCCCTCCGAACCAGCCTTGTCCTTTTTCATGGTTCCGCCAAAAGAATAAACAGACCGGCTAGTAGACCTTCTTAAATAATTCCTGCTAAGGGATATATGTATAGGCCTCTGTCTATTATTTCTAAAAGGACAAGGCTGCTCCGAACCGTAAACCTGAAGAAGCTTCCATGCAGGCGAGCTCGACTACGACGAGCTCGTGCTGGCCACGGGCAGCTCGCCCTTCGTGCCGCCGGTTCCCGGGCTGGCGACCTCGACTCCGGGCATCTTCCTCTACAGGCCCTCCCTTCCCCCAAGGGTCCAAGTACCTAATAATCATATACTCTCCAAAATCGTAACCTACATAACTGCTATCCTAAAACCGAGTACCTAAGTATTGTTTTTTTGGATATTTTGGGTTCCTGGCTCTCTGGACATGTTAACTTCAGCCTCTGCACGCTACTTATTTAGTTGAAAACTGCTAGACCCTTTAGAAAGCCGTAATACCTTGAGGGCTTAAAGTCCCTATACGCTAAAGCTGTGAATGCTTATCAAGCTGGAACCCTAAGCCAATAAACACGGGACTTAGTAAGTCAGGTTACACCTACCTAGCATACGCAGATAAGACTACAGCTACCTTCATCACAACCCTACTTACCAAGCCCCCTGATCTTTGAAGTAAGCCCCTAAGCAGTATAAACCCCTTGAGCCCTGAAGCCACCCACATCGATTGCGCCGGCTGCGAGAAGTTCAAAACACAGCCTAGGATGCCCAGTAGTACCCTTATTCCCTTTTTGTAGTCCTAGGTTCCTTATAAAGTTACCCAATACCAAAAAGAGAGGCCTTTTTATTCTTAGGTTACTGGGTATCCTAGAAGCTTGTATCCTCAAGTCCTACGAGCCTACCGTGGTACGTTCTGGGCCTCGGGTTCCGGGTTTTCGGATTAGGATTAGGGTTTAGGGTTTAGGGTTTAGGGTAGGGCTCAGGGTTGAGGGATTCTCTGCTGCATCTGCTGCCTCTTACGATCCCACCTCGAGCCTGCAGCTGACAAGGTTTTGCTGCTTTAAGCAGCGCTCGCAGCCTAAACCCGAACCCTACTACCCTTGGCATCCAAGGACTCGCATATCAAGGTTTTTGGGCCCGAAGACCATCTAGGATGCCCAGTAGTACCCTTATTCCCTTTTTGTAGTCCTAGGTTCCTTATAAAGTTACCCAATACCAAAAAGAGAGGCCTTTTTTTTTCTTAGGTTACTGGGTATCCTAGTAAGGTTTTTGGGCCCAAAGACCATACCGTATTAGGCTTTTGGGCTATGTTGATGCCCAGGACTATGCTTTCAAGCCGAAAGTCCTAAACCCCACAACGACGCACCCTGAAAGCCCTGGACCATGAGCCCCTATATGGGAGGTTCCGAAACTTAGGCGAACCTTATCAGGGTTCCTTAAAGGGTTACAATAATATAAGGGTACTATAAGGGTTCCTTTAAAGGGCTCTATAAGGTAGAGGTTCCGAAAGTTAGGGGTGCCTTATTTGGGGGTCCTTGTCGTAAGGATCCTACTATTTAGGATTAGGGTACTATTTTAGGGTACCCTATTTTCGGAAACTCCCATATCCGATATCTCTAATCCGACCCGAAATCCTGCCAGGACGATCGAGGACATGGATGCCATTATCGCGAGGCATTCATTCGGTTCCGGACTCTGCGATGAGTGAGTGCCACTACCTTCAGGAAGGGATCTATAAGGGTTCCTTTAAAGGGATCTATAGGGTACTATAAGGGTTTAGGGTTTAGGCTAGGGTAGTCGGCATTTTATCGTGCAAGGCGTTGAGTTTTCTGTGGTTTCAGAGTTAGGGCGCAGGGCTCGAGACACCCCAGGAACTACGCATACACGCAGCCTCAGGCCCATCCAAGGCTTCACAGCTCTTCAAACTTCAGGTTGCAATTGTAGTTGCTTGTGATGCCTTCCCGCGACCCTGAACCCCAAACCTACATCGCATGCACCCTAACCGCCCTAGCTTATAGCCTATGCTTATAGTTTCAGACCACAGAGCCATCAGCTCAAACCTTTCACAACCAACCTACGAGCCCGGAAGCCCCCAGGGCCCAGCGACAGGCATCTCAAGGCGCTGAACACAAGGGACAGACAGAAAAAAACTAACATATACTTAGAGGATCATGGGACTTAGTAAATAGGTTATAATTAGGGTTATAAGTCCCCTAAGTGGGGTTGTCCTAACTATAACCTACTTATAACCTTACTTACTAAGTCCCATGATCCTCCAAGTAGTAGTTTGGATAGGGTTCTGGGGTATGCAGTTTAAGATAAGGAGCTGTTAGGAATAATTAAACACAGTGAAACCCTCGACTAAACCTTCATAACCTAAAATGAGCCCCAAACCCCTGAACCCTAAACCCGAAGCCCAAAGACCCCAAACCCTAAACTAAACCCTAAACCCTAAACCCCTAATCTAAGCCCTAAACCCAAAGAGAAAGACCTAGTAGTAGAGTAGGAAACCTTTAACCTTTTTTGGGTAGTATAGTCCCTAGATACCCAAAAAGGTTAACCTTTAGTTCCCCATGATACCCGACAAGTAGGAAAAAGCACGCAAAGAATCGCCAAACCCCTACAGATCCCTTAAAGGGAACCCTAAAGGACCCTTATAGTACCCTTTAAAGGGACCCTAAATCCCAAGAATAGGATTGCTCAGGCCCTAATATCATAGTACCCTTATGGATCCCTTATAGTAACCCGTATATAGACCCCCCTTTCAAGGGACCCTATTCTAATTCTTAAGGCTAGATTCTGCGTGGCGCAAAGAAACGCCAGGGCTAAGTAGGAAAAAAGGCTTATAAACTTAAACCCCTATAGATCCCTTAAAGGGACCCTTATAGTACCCTTTAAAGGGACCCTAAACCCCAAGAAAAGAAAAAAACGCGAAGAAACGCCAGGGCTTCCGGATGCCGCCGGGCTGCAGTCATCGGAGGAGGCCTCCTGGGTCTGGAGGCGGCGAAGGCGCTCTGGGGATCTCTATAAGGGATCCTTTACGGGATCCTTCAAGGTATCTATAGGGATCCATTAAGGGATCCTATAAGGGATCCTTTAGGTTTTGGTTTGGGGGTTTATAGGCTTTAGGATTTAGGGTTTAGGTGGTTTTCTTTGGGGGTTTATAGGGCTTAGGGTTTGGGGAATGTGATTTAATTTGAGTTACCATGGTAGGGACGCTTTTGGGGTTTAGGGTTTAGGGTTCAGGGCTTTCAACTTAACCAAGATAAGGACACTTTAGGGGTTTAGGGTTTAGGGGCTTACGATTTAGGTTTCGGGTTTAAGGTTGTGTTTTTGTGGGCTGCTGAGGGTCAGAAAAGCGGTATTTAATATGTCGACAATGGCTCCTTACCCTAAACCATCAAAAGGGTTTGTCAATCAAGGGATGTAAATAGTTCGAGGTTGGCTCCTGGAAAGGGTTTCTGTAAACCGGGGTTGCTTGAAGGTTTATAGGGTCCTTGATCTGAATATAACAGGATTTCGTGGTATAGTGCACTGGAAGGTATGAAGGAGACCTGAGGAATACGGTTCGAACTGTTGTACGGCATTGGTGCGAGCTTTGTGGGGTGCAGGTTAAGGTCCGACAGCCTGTCTAATAAGGTTGGTGAGGTTTGCGGCTTTAGATTACGGCCTGACCTGAGTTAAGAGTTTTCTGTTTCAGGGCTTATGGTTTCAATTCCTACTCTATCTAAAATGAGAAACTTGATGCACAGTGCGTTCATGAGACTTCTGGGGCTTCTCGAGTCTTTGATAAGATGAGGTTTTATGGTGTTCAGAGGTTTTGGCATCAGGGCTTTCATGGTGTAGAGACTTGCGGAGTATGTTGAAACTTGAAACGTTTACTCCTAGGATTTAGAGTGTCTGCTTGGGTTTGGGAAAAATTTGAGATCACCTCAACCCTCAACCCTGTTTAAGCTTTTGGTGCTTCCGACTTTTCCCGGAACTTGGCGGTGGGAGGGAGGGAGTGCTGCGTTGTTTGGAAGTATGTAGGCACCGCCAATGCGATCCGAAACCCATATACCCCCTAGGCCCAATAGAGCCCTCCAGAACCCTGTAGAAACGTATAGCAAGCTTGCATAATTAGCAATTGCTGGGGTCGGAGTAGTCAGTTATCAGAAGTGTCCCCTACAGTTCCTATATGAGCGACGGCTTTTATTTGCGTTTATACGACAGTACTTTGAAACGAGATACCTCCGTGCAGTATTTTTGTTGTCGGAACTAGCCCTACTAGGGGAACGAGATAGGGGCACCGCTTCAAACGAGATCAAGTATATCTAGTACTAACGATACTTGAACGAGATCGACTTTTTCTGCCAGTACTTAACATGATGAAACGAGACAGGGGCACCGCTTCGAGATAGCGTAATTAGCCCAAGCAATAAATAAACGCAGTGGCTCTAATATAGTTATACCGGTGTTCTAACGATTGAAACCTTTGTGTTATTGGTCTGAGCTCATTGACATTTACTTGGCATCATACTGTAGACTCCACCATTGTTCAAGTGCTCTTCCGTATTAATTCATATTCATTTAGTGCATGTTGGCCTTGACCTTGCTGAAGCTGTAAAGGCGCGCAGAGAGTCAGTTGCAAGTTAGGAGTTCGGATGCGTGTAGTATATATCCCAAATTCGGATGCGTGTAGTATATCTCGCAACAGAGTTCCTAATGAATCCCCCCTCCCAGCCGCAAACACCCTGTAAGCCCACACGCCCCACTCCCGCCTTAAAGTACCTGCACAGGCACCGTTTTAAATGCTTAGGTATAAACTATCCCTCAACCTACCAAAATACACTTTATGTAGGGTCTCTTTGGATCCCGTATTGAGTTCTACAGTAGGAGCCTACAGAAAAGCGGGTTCTGGCATAGGCACACGGAGCCTTACTTACCTTTGGTTAGTAGGGAATGGAGCAATGGGGTACAATTATAATATAACTACTATTGCTACCATTCTTGGACTCCCTACTAACCAAAGGTAAGCTTAGCGCATGAGGCCTTGCTGGACCTGGGTCTGGAGACCCACGTCCTCGAGAGTGCGACACATTTGATGCCTTCTCAACTGGATGCAGCTCGGTTTAGGGTCTAGGGGCCGGTGTTTCGGGTTTAATTATGGCTAAGGGGTCGGTGTTTAGCGTTAAGGGCTTACGGCTTGGGGTGTAGGCGTTATAGGATTTAAGGCAGTTCGAGTGCGAGGGTTCTGTGTAGCGTCTCTATAGGGGGTCGTTTAAGAGATCTGCAATGGTTCTATGAGGCTGCCACAAGGATTCTATAGGGCTTTGCAAACTACGGTTTCTGCGAAGGGTTTTATCTGTGGTCTTCATTAACAGGTGTCCTTGTTTGTTTTGTGTGGGGGGGGGGTGGTGAGGTGTAAGGTTTTGATGCTGTTACAAGGATTTGTTTTCAATTGTATAGCATTCTTTTTAGCCAGGATGTGTACAGTAGTTTGCAGGCTGTGAAGTCATGTGGTCTCCCCAGTACAGGGATAAGGGATCGCAAGAGGAGTGCGAGAAGATGGACCTCGGAACCTTGTATGGGAAGTTCTCTAAAGTAGGTTCCCTTTTCAGGTCCCACAAATAGGACGGCGCCTTATACAAAGGACCCTAAAAGGAACCCTAATTTGGAGAACTCGCCGTATCGCCGAAACCTCAATCCTGACTTCCCTCGCTGTACATTTCATAAGCCGGATCTCCCACATAGAGGAGCAGAGGGTTTAGGGTTTAGGGTTTAGGATTCAGGGTTTAGGGTTTAGGGTTTAGGGTTCAGGGTTTAGGGTTTAGGGTTTAGGGTTCAGGGTTTAGGGTTTAGGGTTTAGGGTTCAGGGTTTAGGGTTTAGGGTTTAGGGTTTAGGGTTTAGGGTAGAGGTAAAGATGATAACAGAGGTTACCTCGTGTTCAGAGTCTAGAGTTTAAACTGACACATTCCTAGTTTCCATCAGGTTTCGGGGATTCACATCTTGGGGTTGCAGCCGAGGCACTCCATAGCTGTCGGGCCCGGCACTAACTCAAAAATCGTCAATATCCACCTTTTTGAGTTCACAACCCGCAACGCCCTCAAACAGTTCCGCCAAAATGACGCTTAGCTGCTTAGCCCGTGAGTCCTGAAAGCCTTTAACCTTAACCCTCGGGACCACCTAAACCCTAAACCCTAAACCGTTCTACTCTAGGATGCTGCCTGGAGCCGGCCCCTGGAAAAAGGAGCTTAAAAAAAACAAAACGTTCTGCACCAAGCGAGGCTGTGGCGGGAGATCTACTCAAGCGCCATATCGAAGTGCTCGGATGCAGTGTCCACACTGCCGTGCAGCTGCAGGACGTGCTGTCGGAGGAGGTCGGGGCTTATCGCGAGGGTCCAAATACCATAGGGGCTTCAATTAATGATTGCTTATACTAGTTTGGGGATTCCTTACTATAATTATAGTACAGGGGACCCCAAAACCCTATTCGAATTATCAAGTCCCCTATGTTAGTCTTCATTTCTGGCTGTTAATTGGCCCCTAACAAGGACCCAAAGTCCACCAGTAAGGAGTACTTGGACCCTCAGGGTTAGGGTTCAGGTTTTGGGACCAGGGTTTCGTTTGATGCGAAAACCCTCGGAAGTTTCGGATGCTGGGGCATCCAACTCCTGATTAGCGTTCAGTGTCTGGGACTTGTCTTGGCGCTCGTCTGGTTGGCTCTTAGGACTTTAACTTTTTGGGATTCTAGATATGAACTATAGTCAGGAGGCTAAAAGTTTAACTTCTAGGAGGGTGATGGAACCTGGTTAGAACACGTCTGGAACCCCTGGCAAGAAAGCCCCTGACAAGGCCCTGAAGCTCGAGCCTCTGAAAACGTTTGTATAGATCCCTGGACGATTTTGTATAGAACCCTTGTAGAACCCTCAAAATCGCTTGCGACAACCACATACCCTAGCGATTCCTGAGTAAAACTCTATACAGCCTTGTCTTGTAAAAGTCTGTGGCGACTTTGATCGCAGTTCGTCAATGCGAACCCACATCGGTCAACTGTCGAGACAAACAACCATGAAGCGTGTACTTCATCAAGAGGGCAGTGGCGGGCATTGCGGTAAAACAAGAAAACAAGTCAGTGCACAGAATTGTGCTCATCTGGGAGGGTACAGTAAAAGCCAGAAAGTTGGAATATGATTATCCTAAACCCTTGGTAAATTATAAGGTATGCTACCATTAATCATAATCCATATTCCAACTTTCTGGAGTTCCCTTTATTTCGGCTTGCAGGTGAAGGTTTTGAAACAGCGATGCAAGCACCTTCGGGGCCGCCACACAAGAAAATCAATTCGGATAACTATTCCGAGTGGACGGCTTTTGGTCATAGGAGGCCAAAAGGGGTTTTAGCCTATGGGGGTTTAGTAGGGATTAGGGTTCCCATAATAGGGTTCAGATTAAGGAATCCCTACCCCAAGAATCTTAAACCCCCCCTTTTGGCCTCCCATCATGTGGAACTGATCTCAAACTATGGGGACTCCTGTCCAATTACAGCGCAGATGACGATATGGTGCACATGTTCGATGCATTTCAAGTCTAAACCCTAAACCCTAAACCCTAACCCCTCACCCCTAAACCCTAAACCCTAAACCGAGAAGAGCAACTGAGGGGATGCTTTCACGACTGTGATGTCAAATGCGTACGCCCAAGCAGACGTCCCAGCCCGGTATAGAACTCTGCAAAACCGATTTTGGAAGTCGTTTAAGGCCTGTGTATAGACCCTTTTCAGACCCCTTTAAAAACAACGCCGATATAAGACCCAACATAACCTTAGGACACCCCATACAACCCTTCTTAACCTTCAAGGGCCCCCCAGAAGGAACCTTAAGCCCGTAAACCGAGACTCTAAACCCCAAAGCCCACAATCCCCTTAACCGAAACCCCAAAATCCTAAGCCTTAGGCAACCTCGAAGCCTCTAACCTCCTAAACCCCTCGAGCCTAGATCTCCTAACCCCGAAACCCTAAACCCTTGTGGCAACCTCCAAGAAAACCCCAAAACCCTAAGCCTAAACCCCATAAAGCTTTAAAGGCCCTGCTCTCTGTGCTCTTTTGGAGGCCGGGGTGTATGCTTTGCGCTATGCGCAAGATGGCCTTCAGATGGAGTTGGACATCGACCTCCTGGCAGCTTTACCTTAGGGTTTAAGGTTTAGGGTTTAGGGGGTTTGTTTAGGGGTTTAGGGTTGGTTGGAGGGAGTTTTGGGCGGTTTAGTGCGAAGGGGTTTGGGTTTTTAAGGGTCGGGGCTTAGGATCAAAGGGGATTCTCTAAACCCTACGGTTAACCCTGAAGGTTTTGTTTGATGAATCCTCTTATCATAATCAGTCAAAATTGCCCAGAAGGGTGCGTGTGTGTGTGGGGCTTTGGGTTTCAGGTGTTGCGTATTCTTGTACAGTGCAAACACAGCCATCCAACCCTGAAGCCTATGGTTGTACTATCTGAGCCTTCAACACCACTAGCATGTCAATTCAAACCCTAAACCCTAAACCCTAAACCCTAAACCCCTAAACCCTAAACCCTAAACCCTTAAACCCTAAACCCTAAACCCTAAACCCTAAACCCTAAACCCTAAACCCCTAAACCCTAAACCCTAAACCCTTAAACCCTAAACCCTAAACCCTAAACCCTAAACCCTCTACACCGGATGCTTCAAGGTTCTGGGGACTTCGTTGGTTTTGGGTTACAAGTACCTTAATTAGGGTCATATAAGTAGTTAGGGTTTAGGGTTTAGGGTTTAGGGTTATATGACTCTATTTACTATGTTTCCTGAACCTCTTAGTAGGGTCCATGAACCTAGAGCTCATCTGCCGACATCCTTGAATCCTGGCCCGGCAAATCCGGAAGATATCACCCTGAGTGTCCAGGGTTGCAGTTTAGCCCCAAGGGTCCAAAGGACCCAATAATTAGGTACTCGGTTTTAGGATAGTAGTTACGTAGGTTGCGATTTTGGAGAGTGTGATTATTAGGTACTTGGACCCTTGGGGTAGGGCTTTAGGATTAGAGTGTTCGATTTAAGGATTGTGGCTTCGAAGTTTTGACGGCGAGGGCGCTCAGCCATATTGTACCTATGTTGTGTATAATATGTTGTTTAGTGTTGGCTTCAAACTAGCAATGTAGGATCTTCCCTAAGCACATATATATATATATATATATATATATATATGTATATACACATATGATTTATGTGGGCATAGTACACTCTGTAACACCTGCCGAAGGATTATACACCCCTAACATAAGCCTCAGGAGACACCCTGAAATGCACATGCACTCTTAGGGAATATGTACTGACAGGAGCTTGCAGTCTATGATAACTGCGCAAACCTCGATATCCACCCGCGACTCAGGTAGTGTCCTGCGGCATTAGGCCGTGCGGGGGACGGGGAAGGGGGGCGTGGCTTGCTGCTTAGAGTTCAGGGCAAGGAAAAGCCACGCTTGCTACTGACACCGCATGGAACATCAGTAGCTTCATACCCATAAAGTAAAACACCGGGAATCCCAGCGAACCCCAAGAGAGGTTGCAGCAAAAGTTCTGTTTAGTGGAGTCGTCTTGTCCGCGAGAATAGACGAGCCTCAATGAGGTAGCCCTGACAGTCCTGAGCCGGCTGAATGCAAAATGGAGATGCTAGAACTGCCTTTACCCTGATTATCTTACCCTTTTTAGGCTTCCTTGTTATGATTTCCTTATATAAGTCCTTCCTTAAAAAGGTAGGTTATTCCGGGTTAGTGTATGTGTGACAACAAAGAAACTACACAAAGTAGCTGCAGTGGTAGAGAACAACTGTTTTCTGTTGACCTTGTCGCGTGAAAGGTGGTGCAGGACAGGGTCCCCATGAGTCCAAAGGACCCAATAATTAGGTACTCGGTTTTCGGATAGTAGTTATGTAGGTTACGATTTGGGGGAGTATAGGACCCTTGAAAAAGGTTCAACTCTCCGAAAGCCGTGCCGAACTTAATCCAAAATGCAAATGTTGACAGACACATGTTGTTGTTGTTGTTGCCGGATGCCATTCTTTGTTGAGCCCGGGAATATCTGTCTCTAATGTAATACTAACCCCTAGGCCCTGCGTTCAACATATAACTTGTTTGAATTTGTTTGATGTTGAATTGAATTTCTCTGCCGCGGTTTCGGAGCGGCAAAAGGTTTGAAAGAGGGCCTGCTAAGGCCTACTCCGCAAGATCATGTCGCATCAAAGCGTGTAGCTGATGGCTTCGTCATCACAGTGTAAGCGAAGTTTCCTTGCGTGCGAGGTTTGGGAACCTCTGACCCTAAACTGCTGGAGTTTCGAGAATCATGACTGCCTGGAGCAAAATTGACCGAACTATGCTTCTAGGACCCAGAGTAAGCCCTTATTCCCTTTTTTAGGGTTCAGGTTCCCTTATCAGCCGCTTTAAACCAAAAAGGGCACCCTTTTTATTCCTGGGTTACTCTTGGGTCTAGGCTTTCAAACATACCCGTCTTCAGAAAACATGGTTGCCAGAATCTCCAACATGTGCTCGTTGCTGGTTCTAGGTTTAGGGTTCTGACTACGGAAAATTCCTTGACTTTGAGGAAGCCCTACTTGGGAGTTTCCGAAAATAGTGGACTAGTGGACCCTAATGTAGTAGCCTAAATCGTAGGATCCTTATTATAAGAGCCCCAAAATAAGGTACCCCGAATTTTCGGAAACTCCCTAAACCCTGAGCCCTATAGATCCCATATAGGAACCCTTATAAAGGATCCCATAAAAGGGAACCCTAAGGTAGCCCCTAGTTTTCGGAACCTTCCATTCTTAGACTGGTGAACCGCAGTCTGCTTTGCCAGGCCGCGGGACGAGCTGGCGCGGAACTGTGGTCTGGAGCTGGGAACCTTGGCCAGCAATAGGGCTAGCCCTAAGGGTCCTAACAAATTGGGGAACCTCAAAATTGAGGGTTTTTGAGACCTCAAAGAGACCCAAGGACTCTCCCTAGGACATTCCGGACCCTCCTAAGGAGATACCTGGACCCTTGGGGAGGATTGTAGAGGTTTTTGGGATTGCGGTTTGGGGATTGGGGTTTAGGGATTGGGGTTTAGGGTTTCGGGATTGGGGCTTAGAGCTTTGGGGCTAAACTAGAAGCCAGAAAGTTGGATTATCGTTATTCTCCTGCCCTCAAGGAAAAGTCGAAGTAGGGGATCTCCGCACTACTAATCCCCGCATGATCCCGTACGCGACTCTACGGAATATACAGGGCAATACACGGAATGGGTTTAGGGTTCAGGGCATTCTCACCGTCGGAAATCAAGGAGACAGGGCCCTAAAAGGGATAGGAGTGGAATGGAGGGTCAGGAGACTTGGTACGTAGCATACTGCGTAAGGTAACTATAGTGACATCTACTTATAGCCCTAAGAATCAGGCTACTTGTAACTTATAACCCTACTTACTAAGTCCCGTGATCCTCCAAGCAATATCTATAAGGCCTTATCCATGGCTCAGGCCAACGCGGAGGGGTCAAGGTGGACAGTTGCCTCCGGTCTACCAGCGATGCCAACATCTACGCCGTTGGCGAGGCTGCCGGTCTCTGGGCGTAGGAACATGAGCGGCCCTAAACCAGTTTAGGGTGCAGGGCCTAAACCGTAAACCCTAAACCCTTAACCCTAAGCAAGCGCGAGCCTACCAGGACCCCCATCAAATCCTTTGGGGATATCGTAAATCTGAAGCCGTAAGCGTTGAACCCTATACCTTAAACTATCGGCTTGCAGAGGGCAGCTGGGTGTGAGGCACCTTAAACTCTGAAACCTTAGCATTTAAACCCCAACACTCAACCCAAATGACATATAGGTCTCAATCGGAAAAACATCGTCTCGCTTTGCAGTGCCTCAAGAAAAGATGCTATATCATGCACTTTGGTATGTGGCCGGTGATGGATGGTCACTGCCGGGCGGTGGGTTAAACACTCCCAGAATGCCGGAGTGATCACGAAAGCATCGGTGGCTGTGCTGCGCGATAGCTTCTGGCTGGAAAGGGTTTTGGGGCCGATTATACTACTATAGTTAGGTAATTACTACGGCGCCTTCATGTACGCAGAGCGTGGGAGACATTCCCCCGGAAGACGATCGGAGCCAGTGTATCTGCTTGCTCGAGTTCATGTTAACGTTTAGGATTGAGGGTTTAGGGCTGTGTGTTCTTCCTAAGGCTGGGTCAGACCCCGAAAGCTTGTGGTCTGAAATCTGATGAGAAACCAGTGGAGCCCAAGATGCGGAAATTTTGCGACCAGAGAATACTGTTAGGACAGGGTTTTTTTACACTATAGAACAACCACTGGTTTAGGCCTCTATATGGAGCAACATTGTAGGTGTCGAAATCTCCGGATATTGTTCCAGAGCCTTACACGCCGCTTATAGCATTGCAGATGTCGGTTTGTGGTACAACAAGTGCCTGGCATAGCATTAATCTCCACTTGTACCAAAATACACCCGGCAAACCTACTCTGATTATCCCTAAACCCTAAACCCTAAACCCTAAACCCTAAAACCTACTCTGATTATTAGCCCCCCCCCATCTTACGCTGCAACCCCTGAACTTCTGAAAAATATCATCTTTTTTTCAGGAGGAAGCGTCTACGGAAATCACAACATGGAGCCCTGAGCTTGAAAGATGTTTAGGGGGGGGGCCCTCACAAAGCCGTATCCCGGCGCTCCAAGGGCATTCGGGCTCATATGTTTGTCTTCACGGAGGGTTTCGATGTCATTTTCCCATGCGTGGCCCGACAGCGATTGGCGGGCTTACTAAGATCGCGATGCAGGATCGACGATGTCTTCTTGGATGTTTCCTTATGGGTCTCTTGAGTGTTGTTACGATGCTCACCTCCATCTTGATTTGTGTTGCACTGGCCGGCTTAACTGTTCTACCGCATATTTAAACAGTACCTGGTATTGTTTGTTGCAATTTTAGTGTCGCTTGGGGGTGTTTTGAGTTGACTGTGGGTAGCTGGACGTTAGATTCTGAAATCCCCGTTTGGGTAACGGTGTTTCTCAGTCCCCAACCCCTAGACCCTGAACTATACCTGAGACGTAACATACGCCCTAGCTAAGCCTTCTTTCCTAAGCGCAGGTGGCCAATCACGAGGGCATGGTTTACGGGCTTTGGAAGCCAGGGACAGAGCAAGCCGAGGCAATTGGCTGTTTTGGAGGGACTTGCGGGATCTGTAATGTAGGGGATTCAATAGTTAGAATAGGGATCTATAAGGGTACTATAATATAGGGGCCTCCATAATTAGAATAGGACTTGGGGCATGATTATTGGCCACTTCGACCCTGCTTAGGATGTGGACCTGGTAAAGACTAGTTTGCTGCTTACCTCGGGAAACGAGTTGAGAGTGCACTAGGAACAGGCCGCCGGGTTCAGGAACCGGCCTTACAGATTAGGCTCCGGTTTGGCTCCTTCTCTGTTGATCAGGTTTCGGGTTGAGGACGATTGAGGGCATAGTCCAGTAATTATGACTCTACACACAAAAGCCCAAACCCTACCTGAAATCGCCCATTCTGATCTCCTCCATGGGGGGGCCATGCATCATATGCAGACATATTCGCTTATGCCTACCTACCACTCTTGTGTTAGCATTCTTAGTATGTCAATATTACTAGTGTTGTGCTTCTTCTTGGTCGTTTTATTATGTCCCCTGCTCTCTTTACTGTTACTGTTTTGTTTGCATGATTGTTGTTACTGTCTTGAGGCTAGTGAGACTGTGAGCTGTGGGCGCCATAGAGTGCCATGCAAACTCCAAGATGCGTTAACCTTGCTCTCTTGCATCGCTTTCCGATTCCGTCATTTCAAGGCCGGACTATGTCCTACCACATTGGGCCAGAGCAGAGGATCATGCCCTGCACATTAGGGCGTGGATGCCACGCTCATTTAAACATGGCCTGGAGGAGGAAAGGACAGCGCCCTTGAAAGTTGCACCTTTGCATCCCCGATACCTCATGCAACGGGGTGGAAAAAATGTGGTGCCAGCAACTTGTGGGAACATTTCAGAGTGGACCCTGGCGTTGCCGACTTGATCCCCGACACGGAAAGCTAACACCGTGCTGAGGGTTTCGAGGTTTCGGGCTCAGGGTTTAGGAATCAGGGTTTAGGGTTTAGGATTCCCACGCTAAATAATAAACCCGACTTTTTTGGTGGTTTATAGGTTCCAAGCATCCAGGAAGTGCCGGAGAGATGGTTGCCATTGGTCATACTGAAGCCCGGCACCATGTACCTTTAACAAAGTATATACACAGGCGCTAAAGAGTTTGGGGGTTAGGGTTTTGGGGCTTACGGGTTCTTCATATAGGTACTTGAGGGCCAAGGTCTATGCTATACGAGCACATGGGCCCTTAGGCGCCGCCACGACGGGCTGCTCCTACCTGATCTTCCCCTAGTATACTTGGGTTGAGGATTTAGGGTTCACCTCCATTCCCACCCAGACCCCCAAACATCCCCAAACCCCAAGCCCTAAACCCCGAACCCCCTGACGGTCACCCCTATTCGGGTTTAGGGCTCGCACGGTCTGGTCCATTATCATCAGCTCCTCTCTGTTTGCGACTATCGTGCTTGTATGAGTACCCCAAACTACACACTACCGGTGTCGCCGCTGTTAAACTCTAAGCCCTAAACCCCAAACCCCTAACTCCAAGCCCCAGGCCCCAATCTCTGAAGCCTAAATCCTAAACTCCACCCTCAAATGCCGTCATAAAGCCCTTATACAACTTTAGGGTTTAGTGCTTAGGGGGAGCCCTTACAGAGTCTTTGAAGGGAGCCCTAAACCCTGAGCCCACGAGCCGGCCGAAGAGCAAAAGCTCTTGTGGGCAGGTTCTGGCTGGCACGCTGGCTAGCCCTTCTGCAGGCGGGTTCGGGTTTAGGATGTACGGACAGTTTATGCGCTAGACCCATATAAACTGAGTAGCTGAGTGGATACACTTTACACTTTTTGGGATAATATTACCCACTATAAAACTGGAAGTGTACACTTTTGGGGGGCTTGTGAACTCAGCTGCTAAGTAACCCAAACCCCAAGCTTGACCTTAGGATTTCCTAACATCGCAGACTCTCGGTTTTGGGCTGTGTTGGGTTGGACCCAGATCTGAAGAACACAACGGGCTTGTCCTAAACCCCAAACCCAAAACCCCTACACCCCAAACCCCAAACCCTAAACCCCAAACGCTAAACCCTAAACCCCAAACCCTAAACCCCAAACCCTAAACCCTAAATCACAAACTCTAAACCCCAAACCCTAAGCCGGAGGCCTGCGCTACCACGGCAGCGACCTTTCGACGAAGCTGTAGCCTGGCTTGTCGGGCTTCGGAGCAGTTCCCAGGGACTCCAATATCCCTATAAGATCCTTACGGGTTCCTTTAAAGGGAACTCCAGAAAGTTGGAATATGGATAATGGCAGGATCCCCTATAATTTACCTTAAAGGGATTATGATAATGATATTCCAACTTTCCGGCTTCTACTAGAAGGGATCTATAGGGTATATTCCTGAATGATATTGGAGTCTCTGGGTTCTACTGTAGGGGTTTATGGGTGTAGGGTTCGGGGGTTTGAGGGTGCAGGGCTTCAGGGGTCTTAGGGTGTAGCCTTTTGGGGTTTAAGGGTGTAGGGGTTTAGGATTCAAGGGTGTAGGGTTTCGGTAATGTGGGTTTGCGTTAGGTATTTGGAGCTTTTCCTTTAAGCGCTCCTTTTATGAGTGCTTCGAAAGGTTGCTGTAAGGCTGTAAGGCTTCCAGGGTGTAGGGGCGTTGGGGTGTGCAGGTTTGTGGTTTAGGGGTTTAGGGGTTTAAGGACTTATGTAGCAACTGTGTATTAGGGAGTACTCTTGCAGTTCAATTTAGCAAAGCTCCCAAACCTTAAACGTAAATCCTTCCGGATCCCTTAGCGCTACACGCTAAGCCCTCAACCCTCCTCAACTCCTTTGAGGAAGCCCTTGAAGTATTCTTCCAGACAAAGACTTCATCAGAGTGACCCCTCGATGGTTTTACCAGGGTTCCCTCAAGGGATCCAGTAAGGGTGTCAGAACTGAAAGAGTACCTTCAGGGTACTAAGTAGGGTTCCCTTTAAGGGCTGCCTCTCAGCATTTTCATAGGGGTACTTCAGGGTTCCTCTCTATGAGAGTTCTGTAACCAGAATGGAGTCTATGAGCTTTCAGAACCTTTGATCACATCCCGCATTACGGCGTTTCTAGCTTCTCGGAGAGTTAGCAAGGGATCTACGCTGGCAGTAGCTATGTCCGACTTGCCGGTATGGGGCTTTCTGCGGCCCACGCCCAGGTGGAGTCGTGAAGCCTAAGTTTGAGGTCTAAACCCTACACCCTGGAGCCTATACACACCCTGAAGTCCTATTTATAAATCTTTAATACCCGCAGGGCCTCAGCCCTAAGCTGCAGGTCCTAAGTCTTCCCCGAGCGCGCATGCACATGGACTAAACTGCAAGTTGCGATTGAAGCACGTACATGTCTTTCATTGTCATTCAATCAGCACATGACGTAAACCCTAGGCCCCATACATCTTAAACCGAGCTGAACCTATAAACCCTAAACATTAACCCACGGACCCCTACCTGCTAAGCGACATAGCATGCATTGCAACCCTTAAAATCGCCCTTGTAGCTTCGCATTTGCCACCGAGTGTGATTGTGGTTTTTTAGAATGTTCATAGTAAGCGCTTCTGATAGCCTTTATATTTCAACCGTTATAAAAACTCTTGAGAGTCGCACCACACAAGAAAGCCGCAAGGAAATTGCTGGGTTGCGGCGTGGCCTCTTTTGGCGAGTCGGCGTCTTTCTGGCAGAGCCGGATCTTTGAGGCACCTTTTTATACAAGACCACATGTTGTTTTTTACGTGTCTTGCATATGTGTTGTTTGTTTTGTTGTTCTGTGTTTGTTAGTCTTCTTTGCGCAGGCGGGTTGCATAGGGTTTGTGCACACCGTGCTTTTCCTTGCAGGTGGTGAAGGATGACGAGAAGCCCTCCATTTGTGCCGCCGGCCCAGCGATGGGGTTTTAAGATTTCACGGTTTCTGGTGTGAAGCCACCTCTCTGGGTACCCTAAATATTAGGTGCCGTAATAAATTAAGGACCCAAAAAGGGACCATGATTTTGACAGCCACCCACGTAGAAGTTTGACTAAAGGAGGTCAGTCTGGTCCAAGTTTGGTTTGAAGTTACACCGAACCCCGGAAAGTGGTAACATGGATTAAGGATGATGAGAGCGAGGGTCCCTTATGTTTTACCTGAAAGGCCTGAGGGTATTAAAGTTCCAGCTTTCTGGGTTTGCGGCGGTTGCAACTCGATGGAAAGATTCGGAAGTTAGGCTTTTTGGGCTCTAGGGGACCATCAAGGGTTCTATAATTATCGGGTTCTATTAGGTCTTGTATGAGTGTCCCACAAGGGAGCAGGAGGTCGGGGCTAGGCTCGACCCTGAACTGCAGCACGTTTTTGTTGAGACGAAACCTTGAACGTTGAACGCTCAACTGTGAAAGGAAATGGCCCGGTACTACCCTGAACATCTGAAACCGCTACAGAACCCAAACCCTACATGGAATACTACCCTGAAACAACGTGCGCTAACACTCCGCTCTGACACCGCTGAAGAAGACTGAAGGGAAGTTGGGAGTCTGACTAATTAGCCCTGTTCTCGCCGGATAGTCCCACAGATCTCTGCTATGATTTAGCCGCGAACTTCAAGCCCCTAGTTGAACCTGAATTCCCTGAATGCCACGCAGCAACTGTTGCAGGAACTCTTTTCATACATGAATGCCTCCTTGAAAAGCAACCTATTCCAATTATGATGGTCCCTATCGTTAAACCATCAAAGATTCCAAACTCAAACCCAGGTCCGGTCGGTTCTGGACGTCTCTTCCAGGACTGTTAAGGGGGGCTTTAGGGTTCAAACCAGGGTAACCAGCGTAACCAGCGTTTAGACGTTTAGGGTTCAAGGCTTAGGGTTGAGGGTTTAAGGGTTCCTTCCAAGGTTCTTTGAAGGGTTTAGGAACCTTGAACTCTGACTCAAGCATTTGATGCAACCTCTAAGACTCTGTGGGCAATGCATTGTTCTACCCTCGTTTTTGGCCAGCCTGCGTTTGCATAAAGTATCCACCCAGTTAGCCCAATACGCCTTAATTAAGGAATATAGCTTAAACCATAATATGAAGCCTTATATGAGTTAAGCCTTATTCGTTATTTAAGGGTATTGGGCCCTGGGGGCTTTAGGTACGAAGTCTCAAGAGCCCACATCCTAGGCCCTAAGCCACAATCCTAGACCCCGAAACTCTAAACCCAACAACGCCTGTCGTCCGCTTGCCCTGTCTGATACAGATGGAAGATTCAAAACGTCGGCGCACATGCTCAAGGCTACCTCCCTTTCCATGGCCCGGATGCCATTTGCAAATCCGATTGTCGGATATTGGGAGCACATGCCCAGAGAGCCCAATACCCCTTAAATTAAGGAATGTAGCTTACACGGCTTACACCAAAATATGAAGCCCTATATAATTTAAGCCATATTCCTAATTTATCGGGTATTGGGCTCTGTGGGCACATGCTCCTCTTGGAGGGTCGTGGGACTTATTAGCTGGTCCATTTTAGGGACTTGTAAGTACCATGACCCAATTAGGGTCCCTTTTAGGGTACTCATAAGTTTGCTTACTAACCACTTACTAAGTCCCCCGACCCCCCAAGCTGAGTCCGGCGTAGCGGAGCGCGGCAGAGACTGCAGGGGGATGTCTCGGCTCGTCCTCGGCGCTTGCTGGAGCCAAGATGCTTTGAGATCAGGCTGCGAGTATACCTCTGCATGGGTTTACTTAGGGTCCAGGGTCGAGGGACACTGAGGGTTTAGGGTTTAGGGTTTAGGAATCTAGAATGACTGGAGTTCAATAAGCCCCTCCCCCTCCTCCCGCTGCTCATGCGCAGGCTTGTCATGGGCTGTACGAGGTTTCCTTTTAAGGTTTCTATGTGGATTACAAGAATAATAGGCTGCTACTACAAGGGTTTAACTTAAAGGGGCCCTTACAGAAGTCGTGTGTGCGACTGCATGCTCCAACTATAGCCCAGAATCCGCGAGTCGCTAAGACAGTTTAGGCTTTTAGGCTTTCTAATAGGGTCTCGGGGTGTTGCCTTCAAGGATTCAAGGCTTTTCGTGCACAGGGTCAAGGGTTGGAGGGTCCATCGTCCAAGATTTGCAGGTTCATGGTTTCGAACTCCTCGTTTGGGCTTTTATCACCTAAGATACTGCTGGAGTCATGGTTGAGGGTTGAGTTGAGGGCTTTGTTCGGGGTGTGGGGCTGCCGCGGAATCCCACGAGGTCCCCAACCCTCATGAAAGTCTACGCAGAAGCCCGTCTAGAACCGCAACCAATTAATTAAGATGATAAAGACCTTTCAAAAGCTTTTGACTCTATAGTTCGAAGTCCCAGAACCCTAAACCGTAATCCCTATGCAGGATATACCGGAAGCTGGTCTTCAAGCGCCTTCCTGGGGGAAGTGTGCGCCTCATGGGTGGCATCCTGGTCAACAGCACAGAGGCCGCGGGCTCCCCTATGCCGTAAGCGCTGAACCCGAAACTTGCAAACCTAAACCCGAAGCCCTGAACCCTAGGCATCTTGAACTCCTGTTAGGGATTAAGTTCCGAATCTCTAGTTCAGGTAGTCCCCCCATTCCATACCCCCCAACAACCCTTAGAAATAGTGCAGTTTCCTACAGTGATTTGAAAAAAAGTTCTTTCATCAATGTAGGTAGGGGCATCTACAGTAGAAGCCAAAAAGTTGGAAACCCAATAGCCTCAATCCTTAAGAGTAATGTATAGGGAATCCCAGCACCATTTGGCCTTCATCCGGTTTACAACTTTATGGGGTTTACTGTATATAGATTCAGCATCTCAAAGATTCTGTCGGACATGAAAACAACTCGGATCCTGGCCTCCCCATAAGGACATTCCACATTCACTGACCCATATGGGTAGTTGTCAAAATTAGGTCCCTTTTCGGGTCCTTATTGTAGTACGGCACCTAATATTTAGGGTACCCAAAAAGGGACCACAATTTTGACAACTACCCATATGCCATATTGTCAGGAAGCCCTGTATACACCCACCAATACACGAGTCAAGCCTTGCATTAAACCCTACACTTTAGAGCCCGGAAATCGCCAGGCAACGGCCTCACAAAAACCGTGTAAACGGACCCTTACAGAAACCCCTTACAAGAACCGTTTTAGACAGGAACCCTCATAGGAGCATTGAAAGAAGCCTGCTTCACATGAGATCTCATTAAGATCATGCCGTCATAGGGGGTAGGGGGTGAGGCGGTAGGGGGCTTTAATGACCATAGTAAGGACGTAGTAAGGCCTATCTAAGGAAGTATAGTCCCTCCCGCTAAGGGTCCCTATGATGCCGCTGCGCAGGACTTCCCGAGCCTTTGTGACATTTCGCGCTGCGGCAAAGAGCTGCGACTCGATCGAATTCGAACCGAAGAGCCCGGGCCTGTTCTAGAAACCTCGACTTGTCTGTTAAGATACTGTTCCTTAGGCTGGTATAAGTATGATAAGTTTAGTATTTCATATCCCCAGAACCATTTTCTGAGAGTCAATTATTTTATAACCTATTTACCTAGGCGTTATGACGTGGGTAACTTAGGGCTGCACAAGAGTGCGAAAGACTAGGGTTTGAAGGGCTCCTGCGGTTTTGTAAGTCTTTACACTTTATACTAGGGTTTAGAGACTATAGGGTCTCTCAAATTTAAAGTAACACGGAAGCTAAACAGGGGTCCCCCTGGACGACTGCAGGTGTTGTTGGAGCTGGTCGGATGTCCGATGTCCGTGCTAGTTTATGGGAGGTTTAGGGCGCAAAGGCTTTACGTTGTGGGCTTGATAAAGATCTATTTGAGCATCGTACACCACCCACACGAGGTTAGGCCTTGGGGTAGTGGCCGAGGAAGAAGGGGTGGAAATACGACAAGCTCAGGGAGGGATTGATGTGAGCCTTAGAATCGGAAGTCAAGACGTGTAGCTTAACCGACTCCTCTTCGATTCGTTTGATGACCATGGAAGTGGACTGGGGCGGCTTGGAGAGCACAACCAAGGGAAATGACGCCGGAGACACCCTTCCTGGCTCTCCCCCCTTAGACCCCTTGGAAATCCGGGTGCAGAGCAGGCAAAGCAGACGGCAGTCGATGCCACAGTCTGGTGGAACCGGAGACGCTGTCGGTTGTGGCAGGCCTTCTACAGGAGCGAAGTCCGTGTTCGGAAGCGAAAGTCGTCCGAGCAGTGGCCTAGGAACGCCGCAAGACCGAGGAGCGCCGTGCTCGCAAAGCCAGGGCAGAAGTCTTGCCAGGACAAGGGTCTCCATCATGGTCAGCTGAATCGCCGTCATCATCATCATCATCATCATCAGCACCATCATGTTGAGCTTAATGTGCGTTTTTGCTATTCCGACATCTTCATCGCCCTCAGAAGCAAAACTCTTTCTCTCACACACACACCCACACACCAAATCAAAGCAGCCACGAGCAACCTCATCTTCATCAGGACCTTTGCGAATGTCAATGCTGTCGAGTCATTACTGCGAAACTAAACCCTAAAACCCTCAACTCTGAACACCGTCACTGTCGTCATCGTCAGATGGTATCAGTTCCTATGCAGCGTCACAGCAAGCCCTCCGTTTAGCCCCAGGGTTCGTTTCAGGGCTCCTTTCAAAGGTAAAACTAATAAGGGTTCCCTTAAGGGTTACAGCCGGGTTTCCTTTGGCATAGAATAATCGGCTGCTTGGGGACATGAGTTCTCAAGTTCCCAGATCGTACACTTGTAATTCTTTGGGTTTACGGAATTAGGGCCCAAGGCGCAGGCCCATTTATGCACAAGGTATCCTTGCAGAGCACAGCGGCGTCCCTTTTTTCAATACCTGTCACAGCCTAGAACCTTGCGAAAGCTTCGGAAGCGGGTAAGCACTGCAACGGTTGATGATATAAATCCTGCATTACCCGAAATAGGGAATGTACCATAATTCCCATAGTTTAGGGTCTTTAAGGTACTGCAGGATTAATATCATCAAGAGAAGCACCCTCAGAGAGTCATCTTCGGGCCTTTCCTCGTAAAGACTGGCTTAAAGAACCAGCTGATAATTACTTGCTTAGTTACTTGGTTAATTAAGTTAATACAGTTTAGTAGATACTTAATGGGTTCTTTGTCTAAGTATATAGCTGATGAACTAACTAATTATGAGTCAACTAACCATTCGAAACTGAAGGTGCCCTTTACCTGGGCCGAGGTAACAACCCACAACTCAACACAAGAAGTGTCCTAAGCCCGGTTTGGACCGTAATCCAGGTGGGGCTTAGAGCCAATGGTACTGGCAGAGGGACCGAAGGTGCCGGGGGGAGGGAGCACATATAAAATAGGGGCTTAGTTTACAACGGATTCATGCGGTTTTAGGGCTTCGCGTGCGGTTTAGGGAGCAGATGGCAATGGCCTAAAGTAAGTGTTTTAGAGTCCTGAGCCAAAAGCAAAAGCAACATCTCTGAGTCAGACTCTAAGCCCGAAGACATGAAACCTGGGGACCTACAGCCGAATGCTTGATACGCTACAGTAATCCCCATAAAGTTGGAGACCGGATTAAGGCCAAATAGTGCTGGGATTCCCTATACATTACTCTCAAGGATTGAGGCTATTGGGTTTCCAACTTTTTAGCTTCTACTGTAAACTGTGAGACCTCCCCTATCCCAAAGCTTTGGGCATTGCGGCATGGAAGCCGAGTCTTCTGAGGAGTTTAACAGTGACTATTACAGACCTACTTCTTAGTACGTAAGGTTCCTTCAAGGGCGCGTTTAAGGGATTCTACAGGGGTTTTGTTAGGGTTGGGAGGATGTAGTAAGTAGGGTTATAAGCCATGTAGCTAGTTTTATATCTACTTATGAGCCTAATTAAGAGCTACGCATATCCCTACTTACTAAGTTTCCTGGAGCTTTAAGTAAGCCACAACAAGCCGGGCGAACGGAAAACAAGACAGCAAGTGGCAATGCTGGCGCCCGGGGCTCCCCTTCTTCTTAGAACTGGAAGAAGTGTACCTCTGAAATTAAGGGGCTACTGGGAACTAAGATTGGAAATTGTTCGTATCTTAAAACAACACACATTACTAGTCCCATGCTGTTATCATTATCAGCAGAAACTATAAAGTACTCCATCCCTACTCTAATCATTAAGCTCTCTACATTGCTACCATCCGGGGTCTAGCAATGCTTCGGGGAAGGACAGCAAGTGGACGGCGTCCAGGAACCATGACGCATGCGCTCTAAACCCTATCCCTAAACCCCAAGTCCAAGAGCGTGCCACAGTTCATGCCCGCAAGAATAAGCAACTGAGAGTCACACCAAATACCAGACCACGGGCTCTATAACTAACTGAATGGGGCTTTGTGATGTAGCCCCACGCGAACTGCACCACCAAGACCAACTCCCAAAGCTTTAAGCCTTAACCCAAAAACTGAACCTAAACCTAAAGCCTAAACCAAAAAACTGACTACCGAAGCTCACCCTCACCCTATACCCGGGTCCTGAAGCTTCATGCCCTGCAACAGTCAATTCCTCAACCGAAGCCTTCAAACCCCAAACTTCAAACACTCCACCCGTAAACACAAAGCTGAGCAAACACTGTCACACATACACCTAATCAGTAACTATATCAATAGCAAGAACCGCAACCACTCGCACTGTTCACTGACAAGTGGTAGTAGTAATCGTGATCACAAAGGACCATAACAGTAGCAGCAGTGTGTCAATAATACCAACAAGGGTGGTAATGACAACATCGGCCATAATAGCAATGTTCATTACCGTGGGAACAATGAAAACAAGATTTAAATAACAATGGCTAGAGCATGTTTATCAAAGTAGCGGCTGTTGTTCAGGCCATGCCCGGACAAGTTGAACAAAGTATTCCGCTCGCACGGCTCTAGCGACGCAGCGCCCAAGCAGGAGCAGCGTTTTGTGGCACCACCTGATATCATCTAAACGCTTAGGGCATGGTCTAGGTTTCTTCAGGAGTATTGTGGGGTCATGGTATAGGGCTTGCTGAGATCTTCTGATGATTTTGTTGATAATTTACTGATCTTAGGGCTCATTTGTTGTTATTTCGTGATTTAGTGTTCATGGGTCTTAGGTTTTAGCTTTGGTTGTAGTGGGATCTAGGGTTTATTGGTTCAGGGTTTGGTGACTGGTGGGATGTGCTAAACTTATGGGTCTTGGGGCTTAGGGGTTATGGGTACTTAGGATGAGTTGTCCGGTTCTCAGAGAGGGTGGAACCCCAGACCTCAAATGTCTAAAAGTAAATATGCATGAATGAACGAGTTACGACATGATGCCTAAATATTCCTGGGAGGGCACCCATGATCTCAGAATCATGTGTGGCTGCATCCTGAACCTCCTTGTGAAAGCCCTTGGGGCTTGGTGTCTCCAAACAACACACCCCCAGCGTCCGGCCCTGCCTACTGAACCCTCAAACCTGCAAAACCACAACTTGCTAAGGGGGACCTTTCTTCGCACACCCTGACCCTTTCTTCGAAGAGTCTAAAGGAACCCAGAACTTACCCAACAAGGTATCCTACCGTTATCTGGGAGACAGCGAGCATTTTTCAAACGTTCCGCGTTGGATCCTTCAAGGATAACAGAGTTGGGTTAAGAAGCCGGATTGTAGATTGGATGCCTCCGGCAGCAAGCCCACACCCAAAGAGCCCGACGGCCTTCAATGAAGACATCTACCCTAATCCAACCTAGGACCTGGAAATCTCTCTGTCGTTGTCCCAACCCAGGCCCCTTAAAGGAGTTAAAGACACAGAGTACTGAAGACATGCTGTATCTTATCCCCATTCTCTAAGCCAGATATTTTATGACACCCGTTTGCTTACCTTTGGTTAGTAGGGAATCGCAGAATGGTAGTAATGGTAGTTATAATTGTACCAGAATCCTCCATTCCCTACTAACCCAAGGTAAGTTTGGTGGCTTTTCGCTTAACCCTATATGAACCTTAAGACGGCAACTGCCGAGGCTTCGCTTAACCGTAAACATCCCTAACCACTAGGCTAAACGTAAAAACATCCCTGAACACTAGACTAACCTGAACCCACAACCCTAACTTGCACCCCAAACCCTTCCCTGAACTTAATCTATCTAACCCTAAACCCTGAACCCTACCCTAAGCCCTAAATCGTAAACCCTAAACGTCCGCAAGGAGGTGGCTTGCCTCGAACATTTTCCACGGCCTTCGGGATTTCGCGCCTGTGGGCTTGGGTCTCTCTTCGAGCTCTTGCAAAGGTTCCTTAAAGGCTCCCATAAGGGTTCTAGTCTAAAGGCTGCTTCGTTCCCTGTAAGATTCCGCTTTAAGGGTGCCATGGGGTTCTATAGTAGGGTTCCCTTTAAGACTCTAAGGGTACTATGGGGTTCTATAGCAGGTTTCCCGTCAAGGAGATATGCAAGGGTTAGCTTCAGGATTGCGTAGTAGAAGATTCGGGGGGGGCTCCTGGCTTCATTGCTGGGCTTGGAAGGTATTTGTGAGTACAAGGAAGGCGGGATTTAAAGATGTAGTCGCTGGGAGCTAGGGTTCAGGTCTTAGAGCTTTGTGGGGTTCAGGGCCTTTGGGGTTAAGTTTTAGCTAGAGGTCTATGGGTTTTTGGGTTCGGGGGGTTCAAGGCTAAGGCTAAGGATTTAGGCTTACTGTTTTAAGGTGCTTTGGGGCTAATTAAGGGGTTTAGCTTGGGTGGCTCTAAGGGGTTAAGGATTTTGCGGGTACAGACTTCAGAGTATAGTATAAAGGGTGTTGGCACCCTGGGCGTCTCGGGGTCCTAGATGTAGAGCCTATCGAAAATAGGTCTGTGCTCATGCAGAGCAGGTAGGTTGAAGTAAGCTTCGTCAGGGACGACAAGGAATCCTGTGCAAATCACTCCGTAAACGCTTTTCCTGCCACCTACAGAGCAGTCAAATTTCCATAACCCAAGGCTGACACAATAACATGAGCTGTCGAAATACGGTTTCTTCTATTACTATATAGTCTTATCATGAAACCGTCGTTCTTCTTCTTCTTCATGATACCCATTATCGTGGTTATGATTTTTATTTCCATTAGATGTTTAGGGGACATTGGTCCTCGTCTGTCGAAGTTCGAGAGAGGCCCGGCATCTTCTCGAGGATTCGAAGGAATGTTGCGTTCTTGTTAAGGCATTCATGGTCTAAGTTACCCTAATAAGGAAACCATACAATTCCCTATATATGGGTCCTTATTATGGTAACTTAAGTTAAACCCATCAACGAGTCCAGAATGCGCCGTTGCGGATCTTCCGGCACCAAACCCACGGAATTGCCATTGGAGTATATAAAGGGAACTCCAGAAAGTTGGAATATGAAATAATGGCAGGATCCCCTATAATTTACCATAAAGGGGTTATGATAATGATATTCCAACTTTCCGGCTTCTACTGTAATGTAGAAACCCGATTAAGGAACCTTGGGCCTGAATTAGAGTTCTTTGTATGAACCCTACTATTTTCCTTAAGGACGAAATGAACCTCAAAAGGTTTTAAGGTTCATATACCTTATAGGGATTCATAGTATAAGGGTATAGGACCACTACTTATGAGGGTCATTTGGTCCCCAAGGTTGGGGTTATGGAACATAAAGGGACCTAAGTATATCTAATCATAGTCATAAACCTTGAGGAACCCTTGAAGGAGTTCATAAACTCAAGGGACCCTTAATTTGAAACGCTGCGCGTCGTCCGCCTCGGCCCGGCTGTAAACGCATGCGGTGAGCCCCAACACATAAAGATGCTACATTGCAGTCCCGTGTCGTCGAAAACTCCAGAAAGCTCGCACCTGTCAGCGAGCGGAGGGAGGGAAGGGTGGAGGGGGGGGGAGGGGGGGAGGGAGGGGAGGGGGGGAGGAAGGGGGGGGAAAGGGGGAGGGAGAGCGGGGACTGCCTACAGAAGACCAGAGAATTCACCACCGGATCGACACGTTTCCATTTTTTAGGGGGGGGGGGGGGGGGGCCCCCTTTTTTGGGGGTGGGGTCACTGGCTGGGGAGGGGATTAAGAGGTGGGGAATAGAGGAATCCGAATAGGAACCTCTGACCGCTTCGGCCGGGGCCGAGGCGAATTAAAGGAACTCTTAAACCCTAAGGAACCCTTAGAGGAACTTCAGTATACACTTGAAGGCATTGTGATTTTCAAACTCGTCGGTACGCAGTGCGTTTCTGCAGGAAGGACGGTAGTTGAGGGAGTGAAGAGTACATGGAACCACGGAGCAGTCTCGCACAGAAGCCTGACACCAGGCATACCCAGGCAACCCTAAAAGGTTAGCCCTAAAAAGGGTTTTAGGGTTTAGGGTTCAGCTTTAAAAAGGTGTTACGATTTAGGGCTTCGGGTAGGGTTTCGGGTTGAGGGTTCAGGGCTCAGCTTTAACGCGAAAACGTACTGACATTCTTCTCTTGTCCTCGACCGTCTCTTGCGCACAAGCAAAGTTTAGTTTAGGTTCTTTTTCTTGGCCGTGCCTGAGCACTGCCTCTCTTCGTTGTCGTTCGGCAGCGGGCAACTCCTTCAATTGGTCTTAAATCTTACTTCGAACGCCAACGGTGGGAGAACCTATACCCAGAAACCCTAAACGCACTGACTTGCAAAGCTCGCTACATGTCAGACTTTCAGTGGTTCGTTTGCCAACCAACATATTTCCTATCCGAAGTGATACCCGGCGGGTAAGCAACTTTTAGCATTTCTTGGGAACCTGCATTGAATAGAAACCTCGACCCTGCGGATAGCCCCAACAACCCGCAACCCACTCACTTACCTTTGGTTGGTAGGGAATGGAAGAATGAATCGAAACCCGCAACCCTACTACACAATGGAGAACCCGGCCATGGACATCTAAATGGGCATTCTTTTTTCGAGTCTAGTTTGGGAACACGAGGTTGGCCCTCAAATCGATTAAGCCTCGCCTGCCGGCGACGATTGCCATGATGCCGCCTTTCCAAGAAACGTGGCGATGGCAGAACGTTCAGCAGTTTGGGTTTTCGGGGTCATTAATGTCCCGAGCCGCTACACCATAGGCCTCAGACCCTAAACTTAGCTTTTGAACAAAGTTCCTTTGTAATGTAGACCCCTTAATAATCATGTAATCAACTCCCTTCCCTCAACAACAATAAAGTAAGGCCTCTCATACTATAGATCCTAACATTAGTCAAAACCCTGCAGGCCCTTCTCAACTTCTCAACTTCAGTCAGCGAGTGTGGATCTGATGGCTTTTAGGTTCCAAGGGATGGAGTTCTTAAGCCCGAATTCCCTGAAACTTGAACCCCTAAACCCTAAGTCATATGCGTTGTGTAAGGATTCTTATAATAGGCTGTACTACGTTGTAGCTGAGTAGGGGACTGCGACTGGCTTTGGAGTTTAGGCTTTAGGAAGTTTAGGCTTTAGGGTTTAGGGTTTAGGCTTTGGAGCATGAATGGAAGTTCAGGGCTCAAGTTTGTCATCCACGCTCGGCTGCAATGGTGGCCGGGCAGCTTGCAACTTTTGCTGTACAGAATTCGCGCCTCGTGCTTACGAAGCTGTCTGCATCAAAGGGCTCCGAAGGTGGTATGCAGGTATTATAGGGGCCTACATAGTTACCAATACTATTGCGGGGGTTCCTCGTTATGATTACAGGATAATGTACCCGAAAACCCTATAATTAAGGGCCCTATATTAGGTGGGCAGATGCCAAATATGGCTCCCCGTCTAAGGGAGTCTTGATCTTACTTACCTTCATCCCATCTGGTGATGCCCTTACCTGCAGTCAAACACTCAAACATATGAGCTGACAAAGCGTGCAGGGTTCCATCTCGGAGCTGTCAGAGATCCAGAACACGCGATACCCCCTTTTATACGATCTGTTCCTTTCACACTAGATGGATCTTGAGCATGGCCCAATGCACGTGGCTCCATTAACCGCTCCTAAAGCTAAGCCCTAAACCCCTAACCCCTAAGCCCCTAAACCCTGAACCCCTAAACCCCTAAACTTAACCGCTAACCCTGAACCATAGATCCCCTAGCTCCCTAACCCCTAAAGCCTGAACCCCAAACACTGAATCGCCCGAAGCCGCCTGCCCCAAACTCCAAATCTTACCGAGCTCTAGCCATGGACTTCTCAACCCAACCCGTCAATCTCTGACCTCCAAACAAATACTGTTAGTTGTGATCGTTATGATGACTGTGGGTATGATTATGATGCTATGGTTATGGTTATGACATGTTATGACTGCGAAAGCATGCGAGTGATTATGATTACGGTTGATTTGTCAATAGTATTATTACCAGTATGAAGATCATCATATACTGATGCTGCTGCTGTTGTTGTTTTCTGACATGTACCCAACACTGTCACAGTGGTGCTGTCCAGTGGTCCTGGGCAGCAGATCTTCGTCAGTTTTTTTCAGACAGGTTGTGTACATTGCCTATTGTGTACATACTCCTGTGACCAAACGATTATACACTATATAAGCCCTAGACCTCTGAATCCGCTCGTTGCCGTCTGATTGCAGTTGGAGTTGGGAGATGAGATTACGTTGTTAGCAGGTACTGTTGCGCTGGTGCGGCTGCGATGCCTTGCTGCCTCCCATCACCACACCCGAGCACGCAGGTATGCTCGATTTTTGCAGTGTTCTTTGCACCAGCGCTTCAGTGCGATTTCTGAGAGCGTAGCTTGTTCCGGACCTTCAAGCCGTGGAAACCGAATCAGCTCGAACACAATCAGAACCTCAAACGGCTTACATACTGGACCGCCTTCTAAGGCCATACATGCCAAAGCTCTACAGGCTACTTTCAGAATCATTCAGAACCAAAAAGAGTGGATTCTGGGATATCCCAACCTTGTGGTTTTTGTTTAGATATGTTTGGGTGTCCCTAAAATAGGCGAAATTTAAAACCAGAGCTTCATGCAGGCCGGGCGCAAAGCAGCTGATGCTGAACTTGAGATTGACGCGGTCCAGGGCCTCCCGAGATAAAAAAAAACCTTGGGTCTTTGTTAGGGCTCTCCATATGGATCAAAATATTTTGGGATGAAAGGACCAGGGTTTCTTAATCAGGCTTCTACATTAGCATTGCAGCTTTGAGGCGGTTGGTGGATGCTCTTTGAGTGCTTCTTTGGGTATGGGGTTTAAAGGTATAGGGTTTAGGGGTTGATAAGGTTTAGGGGGTTTAGGGTTCTTGGGGATGCGTGACAATTGTGGAAGTGACTGGGACTCTGTGGCTTCTTTGAGCAGATTCGTGTGGAAAGCTCGCTGAGCTTGTCGTGTTGCGGGGCTGGCAGTGAAACAGTGGGGCTCGGTGCGGATGCCTGCACGCAGCGCGTGGAGTTCCTGATTGCTTATACTCGGGCCCCAGTTCGAACTATTTCCTTGAAATTTGAAATGTTCTTGCATCACTAGCTGCGCAACGGTACAATCACAACGCTGTCCCGGGAACAACCGAACGGATCTTCGGGCACTGACGAGTATCAGCAGGCGCCAGTTCCTCTCAAAGGCAGCAAACTACATGAAGCAAAGCATCAGTACACACACACACACACCCCCTTCACTCGTGAATCCATTGTCGTCACTAGCAGTCATTAGCATCTCTTTGTCGGCAGATTAGTCCGAAGGTTGAGTTGAGGGCACTCATATAGCAATGAGGCTGAAATCAGACCGAAAGCATTGCAACTCAACCATGAGACGAGTTTCTAGCCAGTGCAGTGGGGGCCACCAAGTACACACATGCCGTAGAGTGGTCCGCACGCGTGCAGTGTTTCTATAGGTTGATGGCTGTGCATTGCGACATCAAAGTGGCAAAGGTTGCAACGTGGCACATCGTCGGGTATCCATCGCGGAGCCGGCGCCGGCCAGATCATTTGTCCTACCCACGGTGTGCGTATGCTACACCAAAGTACTAAAGCCACCTAAACCTACAGATCTTAGGCCTCAAGCCTGCACGTCGTTGGCCGGTAGTTAGAATTTCATGTTTCAGTCTGAAATTCTACTACACCCCAAACGCAAGGTTGTAGCGGCAGATGTTGAACATCAACGTCGTACCACCGCGTGATGGATGCTGCGGTTCTGAGGTGGTGTCGACTTGTTTCATGAGATGTGTTCTGACCAAGAGTAGTGTGACGGCCTTGCTGCGCCAATGCGCCACGTGTCGCGGGAAAATTTGGCTCGGGACCATGGAGAAGCAGGTCCGGACAATGTTGCCGAGACCTGGAGTAGTCTAGCAAATCATCGCCGAAGTCCCTTGAAGGTGTCGGCATCCAAAATCAGGTCTTCTCTATAGTTCATGATGATGCTCCTCATGGTGGTTCTTCCCTCCCTGCTTACGGGTGGCCTTGCCATCCGCGACATGACAGAAGAACCTACGGAGCAGCAGCAGATCGGACCGGAGGTGAGTCAAGAGCCCGGTGAGGCTTCACCAATCAAAGAAGCCGCTGCTGAAAGGAAGAAAACGTTGGAGGAGAAGGGAGACACGGACACAAACATGACGGAGTGCAGGCCTGTAACTGTCAAGCTTCCGCACTTATACAGACCAGGTGTAGTCCTTTCTTCAACATCTTCTGGGCAGGGAGCCGCGGTTTTGTGTCCAGCGTACTATGTGAATGAAAGTTGCGCATCCCGGACCCTGCTGGGAAAGCATCTTTCTGGTAGAGCATTCGAAACGTACGTGCGCAAGATTGGGGATCTCGATGCAAGCCAGCACGACTACGAAACAATCTTGCTTCATTGGGCATCAATGGTACGCGGCCGAAAGGACTACCCGGTCGAGTTGGGATGTGATGTCCAAGCATTTACGCCGCTAGGAGACGTGGACTATGTCCTGGTGGCTTGCAGTTGTGCAGCGCTTCTGCCACTTCTACTTGTGTTTGTGCTCCGGTAATGCAGCAGTAAGTTTTGTTATTCTTGTTTCTCTGCGTGAGGCTCCACCAATCAATTGCGACACTCAGGCATGTCTGGGGGTGTTCATCGTGCCATGCTTCTTTTGCCGGCTGTGTGGTGCTTGCGGTGGGATCGTGTTGGCAGCAGTTCCTCCAGGTCCTCAATCTCCCGATCACGTTGCAACCTGGCTGGAGCAAAGCTGGTTCACACGTGCCACTGATTGGAGTTGCGTGCGGGTTGGTGTTGTGATCGTCTTCGCTTCTCTCTTGTTGTGGGCCTGCTTCCCGCTCTCGGGATTTCCGACACTGCAGACGGCTGTGGTGTGGTTCATATGCCTATGCCATCTCATGCTGGGTCTCTCCGTCATTTGGGGCCTCCGTTGTATGAGCAGGGTCACGTTTGCCTACTCCGCTGAAGACCTTCGGATGTCATTGCGAAGCGAGTTCCGCTTGATAGCCTGTATGCTTGCACCGAAAATCCTTCTGTCTGTTATGCTTTGCATAGGGATGCTGTGTGCGGGCCTCCCTGTGGTGTGCTGCCAATTGTACCTGAGATCGACGCCTTTAGTGGAATCACTTTTAAATCCATGGTCTGTCGTACGGCTGCTGGCTTTTCTTTGTTGTGAAGGCCTGACCTTCCTCATGATGAGCAGATTCTTGCTTGAGGCAGCCATTGCAGGCCGCATTGTTGAGGCAGAGATTGTCGAAGTAAAAAGGGGCCTTGACATAGTGGTGGCAGACCCAGATCTGGTGACGAAGGCCCGCACGGGTTGCGGGAGGCTCGCAAAAGAGATCCTTCCCGAGCTGGCAAAGATTAGTGGACCAACCCTGTGCCTGGCAGCGTTGAAGGGTGCCACTCATTTTGCCTATGTTATTGGCTGGCTCGATGTGACAGGCCATCTGAGTGATTCGGCATTTGCGACAGAGGTGTTCCTCTGTACCCTTTGCTTGGCATGGGCGCTGCTGGATCTTCTGGTTGGACCTCTATGCCTCTTCCTGCCCGCTAGAGTTTCTGATGCCTTTGCAGACCTACTGGAAATCTTGAATGAGCTGCGGATCAAGCCGGTCAAGGAAGGTTGCAGTGCTGAGGTGGACAGAGCCTGCGCTCACAACAGAACGAGGTTCATGTTTATAGATTTGGTCTGGTAGTCCAACTCCTCCAAGCACCCGAACAAGTGCCAATCTGTCCGACCTTTCTCCGTGCATTTCTGAAGTTGTACAAGCTACGAAACACCAATACTTCAGTGCTTGAAGCCCTCTCTGGCAAATGCAGCCAAGGAGAAATTCGACTCATTCGCAGCTTCATCAAAGATGCAAACCGCGGGAATGGCTTGGGCTTCAAACTACTCGGGTGCATTGCTTGTTTAGAGCTGGCTTTCAGTTTGGATTTCGGGAACGGGCGAAAATTAGATGGCCCTCTGTGCACTTAAGTGCTAGCTGTGGTTGAGGTTGAAGAGGTTGAATCTGAGCTTTCTGCGAAAGAAGTTTTTGTTTTGTGATCTGTAGGATTGATACTGCACCCTTGAATTGCGGCTTTTTGGAGAGCGCAACAAGGACAGTAGTGGACAAGCAGACGATTATTTCGATGGCCACGAAGCTCATCGCCGCGTCCTCCGTCGTAGTGACATTGCTGCGCCAGGTGGGGAAGTTCAAGACAGATTATCCGGTCTTCTGTTGGTTTTGGATTTGGGTTGATTTCTGGAAGCCCAAACTTCTTTCAAGAAAGACTTTACTTCCGGCCAGGTCTACAAAGTGGGACAGGATGAAATGGAGGCGCAAGCTCTGCTCAGGGGAGATGGAGCCGTGTATAGCTGATTCGTCCTGGCACCCGCCTGCTATAACCTTCTTGTTCGTCTGCAACGACAGGATGCTCGGCTGCCGCAGAAACAAAACTGTGCCGCGCAGACACCGTTGTTTTTGCTGTGTTTGGCGGAGATGCCTGCTTTGCTCCAGGGGCCTCCTTGCAACTGGTCGGCTCACGCTACTCGAAGTTGCACCTATTCCACTGGCCCGTTTCCTTCTCCCCACCTACACAGTTTGGGCAATATGTAAGCATGTGTCAACCAATGTGGAACAGTATTACTACTCATTATTCAGGCTGCTACCTGAAGTAGTAGAGGTATTGGGTTCTGACACATGCTATGCTGAACCCCAACCCTGAATTCCTGTGATAGTCGTGTTTAGCACGCTGCCCAGTGGTCCTAGCCAACAGTTCATTGATAGGTTTAGCGGGCAGCTTTTGCACATTGTCTATGGATTGCTTGGCGCAGGTTTAACAAAACCCCCAAATCCAGAGCCGGCATAAACAATTATGACATACATACATCTATATATATATACATATACATATATATATATATATATATATATCATTATATATAATATATAGGGAGAGAGAGAGAGAGAGTTATAATATTATACATATATACATATATACATATATGTAGAGTGAGAGAGAGATAGAGAGGTAGAGAGAGGTTCAGGGTTTCGGATGTTTCCGGCCGAGTGTTTGCAGAATATGCGTGGCTGTCAGCTGTTCCTTTTGGCACGCCTGATTGTAGTTCCTGTGACAGAAGCCTAGAAGCCTTCACACCAGATCCATACCTCCAAGGCCGCGAAGGCGGACGCGCAATTGGAAGCTTTTCACTAGCCGAAACCAATATTGGAGATAGTTGGAGGCCGCTGTCAGCCAAAGGCTAACTTAGTCTGCGAAAACCTGCTTTTTCTGCAGGGTCCCTCTAAATTTCATAGTGGGTTCTTCAATAAGATCCTACTAAACAGGTAGGCTATGGTAGATTGAGGCAGGGATGGTCAATTCAGAATGATTTCGGCGTAGCATTAATTCGTCTGTCCGAAATAAACAGTTCCCGTGAACATATCACCCTGAACACGAACCCCTAAACCCCTAAACCCCTAATCCCTAAACCCCTAACCCTTAAACCCCTAAATCCCTAAACCCCTAAACACCCAAACCCCTGAACCCCAAAACCCCAAACCCTCAAAATTCGACGGCAGCGTTCGGCTCAAGTCTGGCCTCTTTCCGGGGACGGCATTGTAGGCTTCCTTCATAAAGGACCCCCCTACGGGGGTTAGGGAGCCTTAATACCAAACATAATAATGAGGACTTAATAAGGCCTCATTAAGGAAGTCCCTTAAGGAGGTAGGGGCCTTATCACCAAAAATAATAGGGACGTAATAAGGCTTTAAAAAAGGAAGTAAAGTCCCCAACACCCCTCCCCCCTTACCCCCCTAAGGGTCCCTGTGATTCATCCTGAGTTCAGAAACCAATTTCTTAACCGCAAAATAAATACTGGAACCCTGGACCGCAAATCCAAGCCTCTCGAACCCTTAAATCCTAATCCTAAACCGCAAACTCAAAACCCCCGAAACACCTTCCACCTTAAACCTAAACCTAAACCCCCAACCCCCTCAACCTACTACCCGGTATGGGGTTTTGGTGTGTAGGAAGTTCAGGATTCCGGTGTCCTCAAGTTCCCCCGGTTTAGGGTTTAGGGTTTACGAACCTCAAAATCCTCAATTCCCAGAAGTCCTACAAGCTCTAACAGCCATAAACCATAAACGTCACAAAGACTCTGTACCAAAACCCTATATAAGCCCAACCACCTAAAAATATCCTATAAGCACAATTCACGGACCGCCGGTTGCCCGGATGCCGCGCGTTAGTGCGCACAGCTCAGCGGCAGGTTAGGAATGCTCTGATTTTTCGATTTGAAGTTTTACAGGACTAGGATTGGGTTTCTTTGAGGGTTCCGTCTGCCGTAACCCAGTATTAATGAGTGTTTAGGGTTTGAGGTTTAGGTTCAGGGTGCAGGAACTATGTGAACTGCCCAGAGGACCTGGAAGCCCGTATTTGAGTTATAGGATCCTTAAGGGAGGGTGGTTCAAGGGGGGAGGGTATAAGGAATCCTTAGGGGACTGTAAGGGAACCTTAGGGAGTACTAGGGAGAATTACAAGGAATAGCGTTCATAAACCATCATCTTCAGCCCTCGATGCCTGAAAGTATGCTCCGTATGATTTTTTCTCTGCGGTTGAGTCGGTAAACGACGCTCGCCTAGCAAGATAAATTCAAACTACATTTAATTGAAAGTGGGGTGGCGCAGAAATCTATTGACATAGTATGCGCTCACCGGACAGGGGGGGATAGGGGTTAAAAAAAAATTAAATAAGGATCAAAAAAAAATTAAATAAGGATCAAAAAAAAATTAAATAAGGATCAAAAAAAAATTAAACGGGTATCCGCGAAAGGAAGGGGAAAAAGGAAGGAAAGAAAGACAGAGAGAGAGAGAGAAGGAAAGAAAGAAAGAAAGAACGAACTAAAGAAAGAAAGGAAGGAAGAAAGACAGAACGAAAGAAAGAACGAAATAAAGAAATAAAGAAACAACAAAAGAAAGAAATAAAGAAAGAACAAAAGAAAGAAAGAAAGCAAGCCATGCAAGAAAGAACGAGAGAGAGAACGAAAGAACGAAAGCAAAAACGAAAGAAAGAACGAAAGCAATAACGAAAGAAAGAACGAACCAAAGAAAGAACGAAATAAATCAAACCAGAAAGAAAGCAAGAAAGAAAGGAAGGGAGTATGAGATGAACAAAGAAAGAACAACAGAAAGAAAGAAAATAAATGAACGAGCGAAAGACAGAAAGAAGTCAATACTAAAAAAGCAAAGTTGGAAAAGACGAAAGAGAAAGAATATGAAAGAATCACAGAAACAAAGATACAAGCAACAGGATACTACATAGTCCAATCGAATTTACCATAATATCGTAATGTACCGTAACATAATAGAACATAATGTAACCTAATGTTATAAAATATACTACATATTATGTTGTAAATATACACACTGTATTGTACTATGTTACAATGTACTACACTATAAACTAAGATGTTGTTTTGTTCTATGTCATCTTCTGTTATATTGCATTGTTGTATTTTTAGTATGCTGTTATATGCTATAAGAAGCAAGGTTCTGTTATGTCAGAAAATGTCACACCATTTTTTGTGTTGTCGAACCATCTTATGTCGTTCTTCTGGTTTACTATGTTATATATATTAGGTTAGAATGCTAACGGAAGAAGAGACACGAACAGGCGCGGAAGAACAAAACACCCGCCGCCGCGCTTTTCGAGACGTGCAAGCTTGATTCAAAGAGTGTTTTCGAAACCCATCATGTGAACGTTGTCTCTGCAAATGGGGGGGGCTGCGCCCCCCCCAACCCCCCCGCTGTTTTAAGCCGTGCAGGGTTGCTTTGAAGCCTTTGCCTTTTTTTGAACCCCAGCAAATGAGGGCGTCTCCGCCCTTGTAGATACATGCTGAACCAGAATCGCCAAATGAGGGGCGTGTTTAAGATAGATGATGAAGCGGAATACCAGCAACAGCTACAACAGGAAATCCGTCCTAAATGTGAAATTGGAAGGAAAAATTTGATTTTCCCGAGGAACAACCATATGTTGTCCTTCTGAAAACCTGAAGAAATGACACGAACGCCATAGGTAATAGGAAAATAGGGTTTTGCCTACGAAAAATCAAGGAAAACGTAGGAAAATTGCTGTATCTAAAGAGGACGAAAGAAAGGACAACAGAAAGAAAGAAAGATAGAACGAGAGAGAGAACGAAAGAACGAAAGCGAAAACGAAAGAAAGAACGAACGCAAGAACGAAAGAAAGAACGAACCAAAGAAAGAACGAAATAAATCAAACCAGAAAGAAAGCAAGAAAGAAAGGAATGGAGTATGAGATGAACAAAGAAAGAACAACAGAAAGAAAGAAAATAAATGAACGAGCGAAAGACAGAAAGAAGTCCATACTAAAAAAGCAAAGTTGGAAAAGACGAAAGAGAAAGAATATGAAAGAATCACAGAAACAAAGATACAAGCAACAGGATACTACATAGTCCAATCGAATTTACCATAATATCGTAATGTACCGTAACATAATATAACATAATGTAACCTAATGTTATAAAATATACTACATAAATATACACACTGTATTGTACTATGCTACAATGTACTACACTATAAACTAAGATGTTGTTTTGTTCTATGTCATCTTCTGTTATATTGTATTGTTGTATTTTTAGTATGCTATTATATGCTATAAGAAGCAAGGTTCTGTTATGTCAGAAAATGTCACACAATTTTTGTGTTGTCGAACCATCTTATGTCGTTCTTCTGGTTTACTATGTTATATATATATATATATATATATTAGGTTAGAATGCTAACGGAAGAAGAGACACGAACAGGCACGGAAGAACAAAACACCCGGCGCCGCGCTTTTCGAGACGTGCAAGCTTGATTCAAAGAGTGTTTTCGAAGCCCATCATGTGAACGTTGTCTCTGCAAATGGGGGGGGCTGCGCCCCCCCCAACCCCCCCGCTGTTTTAAGCCGTGCAGGGTTGCTTTGAAGCATATGCCTTTTTTGAACCCCAGCAAATGAGGGCGTCTCCGCCCTTGTAGATACATGCTGAACCAGAATCGCCAAATGAGGGGCGTGTTTAAGATAGATGATGAAGCGGAATACCAGCAACAGCTACAACAGGAAATCCGTCCTAAATGTGAAATTGGAAGGAAAATTTGATTTTCCCGAGGAACAACCATATGTTGTCCTTCTGAAAACCTGAAGAAATGACACGAACGCCATAGGTAATAGGAAATAGGTTTTTCCTACGAAAAATCAAGGAAAACTGAGGGAAATACCACGGAATCCGCAGGAATATCGTGTTTTCCAGAGCAAAAACCAGACAGATCCTAAGGAAGCACAAGAAAATCCGTAGGAAAACAGTGTTTTCCATTGGAAAAATTCAGGAATTGCTGTATTTTAAGTGATTTAATTTTTTTTTGATCCTTATTTTATTTTTTTTGATGCCCCTGCCCCAGGAATTGCTGTATTTTGCGTGATTTAATTTTTTTTTGATCCTTATTTTAATTTTTTTTTGATCTTTCCATTTAATTTTTTTTTGATCCTTATTTAATTTTTTTTTGATCCCTCACCCGACAGGGGTGGCATGTAACCAGCAAACGGGAAAGCTGTCCCAACCCCACAACAAAATCAAAGATGGCGCATGGAAGAATGCCTGAGAATGCACGGCAAACAAAGGATGCTTTGTATTCCGTAAACGGCGATCAAAGCATCAGACAACGTACGATCCACAAGACGTGCAGGATCTTCCTCATGGGTATCAGCTGAGGCCATTCCTACACGGTTACAATACCCAGGATGTCTAACACCTTCATCGAGGTGATATCGGGACATCAAACCCAACCATAGCATGAAGGCCATAGGACCTCCACACGCAAATCTAAAGCGCTCCAGCATCACTCACTTACATAATCAGGAACTCCTAAGCCAGGATAGCGGAGTCAGCGTCATTAGATCGAAGGCCTGACGAGCCTCTGTTCTGCTTGATGGCGCACTGCTGGAAAGCCGACGTCTTCATGCAGCCAGCTGCAAATTCCTGACGAGCCTCTCCTCTGCTTGATGCCTCGCAGCTGAAAAGCCGGCATCTTCTTGATGGCAGCCGTCACGGTGAAGTGTGCGAGCATTGTCCTCCAAACCATCTCCACACATATGTTCAACATGCCACCTTGCACAGCATGTCCTTCGAGCCCATAAACACCATCACATCGGGTGAAGTGCATGAGCTGCCAGGTTGCGGCTTGGTGGTGCAAACGCCCTCGCCTGACGAGCCTCTGCTCTGCTTGATGCCGTGCGGCCTGAAAGCCAGCGACTTCTTGAAGCCAGTCGCAGACTCCTTTATGGTGAGTGGTGCGAGCGAGTCCTCCCAGCCCATGTTCAATATGGCCACTCTGCACAGCATGTCCTTCGAACCCGTAAACACCATCACAACAGGTGAAGGGCATGAGCTGCTAGGTTGCCGCTTGGTGATCCATTCTCCCTCGCATGACGAGCCTCTGTTCTGCTTGATGCCGCGCAGCTGCAAAGCCGGCCTCTTTTTGAAGCCAGTTGCAAACTCATCTGCTGTGTGGTCTGCGAGCATGTCCTCCGAACGAATGCTCAACAAAGTCACCTTACACAGTGTGTCCTGTGCGTCCATGATCGCCGTCATGTCGCGTGAATGCAAAACCTGAATGCCCAGCTTGTGCATGGCACACTTGCCGCTATGCACTGCTTGCCCTAGCCGGCAGACGCACCCATGGCGGGTGCTGGGGCCTACAATATTCCTGCCCTGCGCAGGGTCTGCCCTAACCTTTGCACCCCCGAGCCCCCTGTGCCTAAGCTTTTGTTGAGGCTTCTCGTAAGACCTGCCCCTGAGCCTAGGTACATACACCCCATTGCCACATTTTAGAAGCCCTTGAAAGACTCTCTCAAGACTCCCAAGAAGCTCCAGAGTCTCAAGAATCTCAAGAACGCACAATGCACTTTCGTCATCATACTTAAGCCGTACGACTCACAAATCGAACAAGTGCTGGAACCAGCTCAACACTCAATACTCAAGTGTGCCGCCTTGCGCACAGGCACAGGAGCAGGATGCACGTCAGAGGCCGGATATGACCGACTGGCCTGAAGGGCCGCGCACGTTGCAGGAGCTGTTCAACTGGCCGGCTCGATATGCAGATATTTTTGGGGAAGAGCACCGTCCACGTCGGATGATTCTGCATGCTTGCATGAGAACTGCCTTCGAAACGCTTGTTGGCTGTTGTCCCATGACATCCATCTGCACGAGCAGTTCTCTGGCTTGGGGACTGCCGGATGGACATTGAAATTCGCACTGGATGGGCTCCACAGACATGTGTTGTCTCTGAAAGGTTGCTGGGCAGCTTTAACTTTACATACTGTCTTGGAACGGTTGATGATATAAATCCTGCGTGACCCATTATAAGGAATATACCATAATTCCCATAGTTTCGGATCCTTAAGGTAATGCAGGTTTTGTATCATCAGCCGAAGAACCGCCCTGGAGGTCCATGGTCCTTAAGAGCTCAAGCCAACACAGGCTCCATGGGTGTGTTGCTATTCTTGGGGTTGTATAAGGGATCTGAAAAAGCTCCTGAGGTACTAAGGAACCTTTTCCTTCTTCTTCTTCTTCTTTTTGGCGTTGTTTTTGCTTGTGGTCAAGGCCCGTATGTAAACCCCAAACCCTAAACCCCTGACCCCTAAACTCTTCCAAAACCAAACCCTAAACCCTAGACTGCTTTGCTTAGCCCATGGCCTTCTTCTTATCATGTCGTTTAGGTTCCCTGCTTAGGTGGAGCGGCTTCGTTCCGAGGTTTCCAACCTCCTCCGCCGCCACCTGGCCGGGAGTTGGTGTTTGGGAATTAAAGGGTTTTGGGCTTAGGCAGGTTTTTGAACGTTTTGAAACGGTTTTATTTTGGCTTCAGGAGGGTTTTAGGGTGTTCGGTGTGTTTAGGGTTTACTGTAGGGTTTGCAAGGGTTTGATGGAGGCTTCCAGGGCTCGTTTGCGGGATTTGAGACTGGGTTTTGGGATTTTGGGCTTGAGGTTCAGTAGAGACTCTGGGGTTGGGGGGGGGGGGGGGGGGGGTTGGGGCCCACAGTTGGGCTGTGTAGGACGTTTAGTTTAGGGTTTAGGGTTTAGGGTTTGGGATCTTGCGCTTGAGATTAAGGGCCTACCCAAAGGCCCCAAAGTAGTTCCTTTTTGGGGTTCATATATAGAAATCTATTCGGCAATCCCAAAAAAAGAACAACTTTGGGGCCTATGGGTACAGACTTCGGGGTTTTGGCCTATATGGTATGTATAAGGCATTGGGCTTGCGGTTCAGGACTTAGAATGAAGAGCTTCAAGAGTGAAGAGTGTTGGGTTTGGGGTTCAAGCGCTTAGCGGATTTGCCGAACGTGGTGCTGTGCTTTGCGAGGGGTTCCTGCACAAATGCATGCCTGCTTCAGCTTGATTGCAGCGCAGCGGGCTACCGCCCCACCATTAGTTTGAACCTTCAGTCTGAGCGCAGTGATTTGGCATCTCCCGAAGTGCGTCCTGGAATCGCGGGCATACGGATCGCGAGTCATTTCAATATGCATGGTTCCCACCCTCGCTAAGCTTCTTTCGATCAGCATTGGTTCAGCTTTTGAAGGTTGAGGATGCATTTGAAGGTTCAGGGGACTTTTAGTAAGTATAGGGTTAGAAGTACCCTAGTTATGGCCAGTAATTATGACCATAGTTACATTGTCTACAACTTATAACCCTACTTACTAAGTCCATCGTTTAAGTAGGGATTATCCCTTACTTCTACTAGAAGCCCTAACATGGTTTCATGCATTTTCCTTGATGAAGGCTTTAGAGGTCAAGGTTTAGTAGGGAAGGAAGGGTTTAGTTTCCCACACGACAGGCATCTTCCAAGCAAAAAGAGGTTTGGGTAGGTTATGGCTATGGTAAGCCTCGGCCGTGGACCTTTACAGCTTTACTAAATTCCCGATCCGAAGCCCTAAACCCTAAAACTCAAGCCTTTGAGCCTGAAGCCACTGCAGCAGACAGCTTTCTCCGAGGAGTGGATGTGAATGCCATGCTGGAAGCCCAGTGTGTCGAGGATGAAAACTCTGCGGTAACCGGTAACGCTTTACTTGGAGGGTCGGGGGACTTAGTACGTAGACATTTCGAAGAGCTGCTATAAGTACCGTATCCGTATCCCCAATTAGGATCCTTCGTAGGGTACTCATAAGCCCACTTCTTACCGGTAGGGGACATTTCGGCACTTGGGTGTGCGGTCACATGATTAGTAAGAGTTGTGCAAGATTGCGGTCGCCGATACTTTGAAAGACATCAGCAGAGCACGCAGGCCGAGATGCCCTTGTTTATGTTTGAGTTTTTAGCTTCGACACGGAGGCTTAGAAGAGACTCCAGAGTTTAGGCTTCATGGGGTTTAGGGTTTAGGGTCCCGGCTGCTGAAAATGTCAGGGTCTTGGAATCTTCCACAAGCGGTCGGTAGGGACGCAGTTCGACACTATGCTCGAACACTCTAGCTTCACCCCTAAGCTAAACTAAACCCCAATCAGAGACTGGCTCCAAACCATGCATATGTTGATTGATTAACGGGTACGTTTGCTCTTTGACTTGCTGCCGGGCCTGACGGTTGCCTTCACCATGCTTTTTCTTTCGGGTTCTTGTTTATAGGGACCCTGCAAAGAAAGGTAGGTTTTGGTAGGTTAAGGTATGGTTGAGGAGTTTGGGGTTTTAAGGGTGCAGGGCTTTGATGTTCTAGGCTTTGGGGCGTTGACGGTGTGACACCCAGGGCTACAGGTCCTGCCCAGGTGTTGAGGCTTGAGGATTTATGCCTGCTAGGCAGGCTTGACACCGCAGCAGCGTCGTTGTGAATCGTACTTGCGACCTTCGTCTTCGCAATCCGAAGAACCCTCAACCTTAAGTTGTAAATCCGGCGGCATCGTTGTAGCATCAGCTTCCGGAGCAATGTATCGGCTGGTTTCGGCATATCAGGAGTCATGGTACACTCAAGACAAGAGATGCAAAGGCTGTGTAAGAACCAAGTGGTACAGTCAGTGGCCGCTACGTGGTGGTCCATCACGGCTTTTCAGCAACACCTCCAGCATTGGTAGCAAGATACTCTTAATAGTTGAGAAGGTAGCCTTTAACGCTAGAGGTTTGTATAATCTTAACAGAATTCAAGGGTGAGCTTTTTCTGGGCTGAGGTACTCAGCCCCTAAGCCCTAAACCCTAAGCCCCCAAACCCTCTCAGCCCTCAGCCCTAAACCCCAAAGGGCTAGGATACAACCGACGCAGCTCCGACGAGGTCGCAAGGAGCAGCCAGAAACCAGCTGGAAGTGGCCGCAGCCCCAGACAATTTCGAGATTCGAAGGCCTTGAACCCCTAAACCCCTAGACCCTCAACCCTACAACGGTTTAGGGTTTAGGGTTTAACCCCTAACAGCCCTAAACTCTCAACCTTAAACTTCAGGGGTTTAGGGTTTAGGCCCCTGAACCCCTAAAACCTCAACCCTTATGTCACCTCAGATGGCTGGGCAGACACAAAAGGAGCTCAAAAACAAACCCTCAGCCCTAGGTCGTCCTGGGGTTTAGGCTGTTGGCTTTAGGGTTAACCCCTAAAGCCCCTAAACCCTAAACCCCAACAGCCGCTAAACACTAAAACCTAAAGCCTACACCCCAAAAGCCCCTAAACCCTAAACCCCCAAAGCCCCTAGACCCTCAAACCCCCTAAACCCTAAAACCTAATCCCCAAACCCCCAAAGCCCCTAAAAACCCTAAAACCCTAAACCCTAAACCCTAAACCCTAAACCCTAAACCCTAAACCCTAAACCCTAAAAAAGCCCCTAAACCTTCAACCCCCAAGTTGTTGGATTTCAAGGCGGAGGATCTAAGCCGAAGATACTTTGTGTTAGTGGGCCAGTACCCAGAGAGCCCCTAATACCCGGTTAATTAAGGAATACCTAGGGCTCCTTAAAGGGCTCCTTAAAGGGATCTATAGGGTTTAGGGTTTACGGTGGACCCCGGAAAGTTGGAACATGGTTTTTGGAGGATTCGTGCTTGGATCCCTTATACATTACCTTAAGGGCATGAGCGTAATGATGTTGCAACTTTCTGGCTTTTACTATAGGGTTTCGGGATATTAGTCCTTTGGGGATGTTAGGCCTTAATTTTATTCATTATCTAGTAGGTTTAGGGGTTTAGGGTTTTTGTGGGCCAGTACTTTAAGGATCAGGAGACTTAGTAACTAGGGGGGTTTAGGGTTTTGGGCTTATAAGGTTTAGGTTTTAGAGTTCATGTTTTGGGGTGTCAGGCCGTTTAGGGTGTTATTATCACAGCCCTTGTAGACGCCCCTTAGAAAACTTTTTATAGAAACTCTCAACGTAACACACTCTATGCTGTCACTCGAAGCCCCAAGGCAAGAGAGAATCCTTAAACACAGCCCTCAAAGGAACCCTGAACATTCTACTATGCCCCGAAACCTAGTTCGAAGTTCAATAAACCCTAAACAGGAAGTTCCCTAAACCCTAAATGGCCTGAAACCCCACAACACGAAACCCTAAACCCTATAAGCCCTAAACCCTAAACCCCAACACTTAAACACAAGATCCTTCGAAAGGCCTCTAGAAGCCCTGAACCCTAAACTCCAAGGTTGGAAGCATGGGCCCCTAATATGGACCCTTAGGCCTTTTTGAGGGGGTTCCAGGGACCCTTGAGAGTCTATATAGAGTATATAGTAGGTATATAAGGATCCCAAGGTTAAGGGCCCATACTAGGGGCCCATGGTTTCAACCGTTGTTAAACGCCCCAAAACTTAAGCACAAGATCCTCCGAAAGGCTGCTAGAAGCCCTGAACCCTAAACCCCACAAAACTTAAACACAAGATCGATCGAAAGGCCCCTAGCAGTCCTAAGCCCTAAACGCCCCAAAACATAAACACTAGGATGCCCAGTAGTACCCTTATTCCCTTTTTGTAGTCCTAGGTTCCTTATAAGGGTTACCCAATACCAAAAAGGGATGCCTTTTTATTCTTAGGTTACTGGGTATCCTAGCCTCTTAAGGGATCCTTAAAAGGATGCCTCAAAGGGAACCCTTAAAGGGATCTCTACGGTTTCCTTTAAGGGCTCCTTTAAGGGTATCCTAGAACACAAGATCCTTCGAAAGGCCCTTGGCCTGGAGGAGGGCGGCCTCCTCGACGACAAGGCTGGACTTGGGGGTGTAGGGTCTAGGGTTTAGGAATTTAGGGTTTAGGGTTTAGGGTTTAGGGTTTAGGAGGAGTAAGCCATTTACAGGTGGGCAGTTATATGGTGGGTGGAGGGAAGGGGTGTGGTTAGGGGTTTGGGGGTTAAGGGTTTACGGGTTGAGGGTTTGGGGTTTAGGGGTTTAGGGCATTGGGTTTAGGGTTTAGGGGCTTAGGGTTTAGAGTTGGGTGTAGTAGAGGGGCCCTAACAATTACCTATACTATCTTTTGGTATTTTATCCCCCAAAGCCCCATCCTAATCATTAAGGCCACTATATTAGGGGTTCACCGTGGGGTAGTTTGAGTCAAGCACCTGTGGAGGCCCTTCAAGGGTTTCCTTTGGGGGGTTTTTGGGGGTTGGGGCGCAGGGTTTAGGGGTTTAGGGTGTGGGAGCATTGGGGTTTAGGGGTTTAGGGGTTAGGGGATAAGGTGTCGGGGTGTAGGGGGGGGGTGCAGTCCGGGTGTAGGGTTAAGGGGTATCGTTTAGAGTTTAGACTTTGCGGAGGAGCTGAGGTTTCAGGACTCCCGTTGTTTCGTGTTCTTGTTGAAAGTGTTTAAGTGTAGGGGTTAAGGTTTTCTTGGTAGGGTTGAACAAGGCTTTGGGTTCCTTGTTGGGCGGTAAGTGGCTTTCACAATGTTGTAGGGGTGTACGGGCGTCGTCTGTTCATATTGGGAGTTTCCGAAAATAGGGGACCCCAATATAGTACCTTAAGGCACCCCTAGTTTTCGGAAACTCCCATATTGTTTCAAGGTTCTCTATGTGGCTTCACAGGGCCTCATAGAGTCTCAGAATTAATGAAAGTCCACGCAGGTATTGTAAATAGCAGCGTCCCCGGGTTAGACGCTGAGGCCCATAGGGCCTAATACCCCTTAACCAAGGAATGTGCATCAAACCTTCAGCCCCCTATAATTTGCATATTCTAAACCCTAAATCCTAAACCCTAAAGGGGCATTGGCAACTCTGGGA
>CAJNDT010001291.1:297958-302958 GCA_905221615.1 Symbiodinium sp. CCMP2592
CTGTAACTGGAACTTCGTAGGTCGATAGCACCGGCATCGCAGCAGAGGTCCAACCATCCTAACGTCCACATCCTTGTATAAGGCCACATAACCATCTCGGATGTTCTGGATGTTCAACTACGACCTGAACCTATATTCTGGTCGCATGTGAGTAAGCCGTGCATAAGCTAAGTTGCAGGGCAGCATGGTCGGCAGACTCGACCTCATGCGCACGATGATACTGGGCTGGTGCTGGCATGCATTACTTTACAGACATGGCAAGCTTTATTTATCTGCTCAAGGGTTAAGTGCTTGCATGGGGTGTAGGATGATCTTCTTCTCACACTGCAAGCCTCGCCGGCTTCTGCAGGCGCGAATCGGATATGTGTTAAGACTTCAAAACGAGAGGTTATGTAAAAAGCGGGTTCTTGTCGATTCGTCTAGGATTCCCCTTGCGTTGTTTAGCTTTAGAAATAAAAAACGAAAAGGTTCGTGTGTATGTTACATGAGTACGTACTATACTAGCCCTATAACGATTGGGAGCGCTACTGGTGCTTCGAGTGCTACTGCTTGCACCACTGGTAGTGCTTGCTGGTAATACTAGTACGACTAGTTCTCATAGTGCTACTTCTCGGTTGCACTTGCGCAAACTGCGACTTGCACGGCTGCACTTGCTTGTGCAAACTGAGGGTTGTCAGGCTGCACCTTAGCAAACTCAAGCTTGACGATCTGCTTGGAAGTTCCAAAACCCGAGGCAAATTGAGCGTCCAAAACGATAACGACAATGACAACTTTGGTTTGACAGAGCTGCTTTTTGCGGGACTTTGGCCATCCGGTACTCGTGCCAGTGCCAGCGAGTTGAGGTGTTGGTGGCATGTTATTGGGATATGTATTTGTAGCTGGCATGTAAGATTTTGCAAGCTACCAAACGCCAATCTTGTTTCTGACCCATGCTTGTTTTAAGTGGCAAAGCTTGATAGACTGCAGGACGATATGAACCAAGAAGTGATAACCTTGTTTGGGGATAAGAGATCCATAGTGGGCTTTTAACCCCGCGTGGTTTTTTTCGAGTATCGGGCTCTTGATATCAATGCCTCCACGGAGTGCAGATATGTCTGCCATACAATGACCTTGTATATTCTATGAACTGTAGTACTTCAATCCCTTGCAAGCATACTTAACTATACTTTGGATTATGTGTAGTACACCTTTGTAAAGGCTCGAGGGTCGCAGCATGGGAGCGTAGGTTTACCGTAGGTCGAGAAGCCATGGAAAAGGGACGAGACAAAAGTAGAACACCCAAAGATGATCGCAAAACAAAAGATCAAGCAAAGAAGGAGGACAAAGCAAATGCAGCAACGAAGGCAGCCGCCAAGGAGGCAGAGAAGAAAACCACAGGCAAGCGCTTGGAGTTCACGCCGGAGCACAACGAGAAGAAAGAGGAAAGCGTAACACAACCAGACGAGAACAAGTCAGTAGCAGAAGCTGCAGCGCCAGAAAAAAGAACCAGGTTCAGTGAGTCAGAAGAGGAGAGTTCAGAGGCACGCAAGTCCAGTATATCAGAGGAATCCAGAAAGACGCAAGCATCAAAGAGTGAGACACCTTCTATGGCACTCACGACACTTCGCATGCAGGACATGACAGTCAGCACTCCCGTACGTAGTGATGGTACAAAGACTCCCCTGAAGATGCCACCAGCCAAAGAAGAGCGTAGACGATCGGTAAGTTCACATTCCAACGCCAGCTCATCAGACAAAACAGGTACAGAATCAGAAGAAGAACGCATGGACACAGAAGAAATCTCAGTTGAGGACATGCAGAAGGAGCTACGTTTGTTGAGGAAAAGGCAGCGCACAGAGCAGGAGGACACCAACAAGCGTTTAGACACGATGCAGCAGCAGCTGGAGGACACAACATATGATGTGGAGTCTCATGGTCGTATTAATGCACATCTTTTACAGAAGAAGCTACAAGATGACGCGAGGAATGCCTCGCTTTCGCTCTCCATTGAAGGCTTTCCAAAAGATGCCAGCGAAGAAGACCGTAACGCATTTGCAGATTGGGTACTTCATCAATCCAAGTCAAAAGATCGCGACGCCATCAAAAGTTTGATGAACACTAGGGGCGAGCTCAGCAACATCATCGTGATAAAGTTTTCCTCGGGATGGCACCGGAATCAAGTCTTTCAATGGTTCCTCGACAATTACATTCACAAGCGATTGAAGCTTTGGTGGTGGTCTATGGCAGCAGGGCGAGAATCCAATCATGAAGTTCGCATTCGAAAGTCGCTTCGCGAAGATGCGCGATTGAGAGGACGATTCCTGAAAGCAGCCATGGAATGCATAAATGGTCACAGTGTGGAGTTTTACCCAGTGTGGAACGAGAACGCGGTTCGCATCAAGTACTCTCACGACTACCTCATTTGGCTCCATTTCTCTTATGCAAATGCGACATGTTCTGTTTTCGCTGATGAGTCAATCTTTGATGATGTGCAGGCTCATTTCGAAGCCACCGTCGAGAGGATATCAGCGAGTACAGGGAGAGGGAAAGGCAAGGGAAAGAACAAAGAGCATGGTGAGGGCAGAAAGGGCAGTAGCAAGGGACTTTATGCAGCTATGGACTTTGCATTTGATGCAAGAAACCCGTATTGGACCAAATTCATTCTTGTACATGATTGGAAGAGTAATGTGCATGTACAGCAGGCGTTGAAGGATGAAGAGAAAGCACAAGAGATGATGGAAGAGGGGTAACGCGTTCCAAAGGGGCAGCTCTCAGTGTGAATCTCAGTGTGAACATGTCACGAACAGGGTACAAGCATCGATCATTTCATATGGCAGATCTCAGTGTGAATCTCAGTGTGAACATACGATGGACGCAGTCACTAGATACACGGCTTCAGGTGGAGACCCTCAGTGTGAATCTCAGTGTGAATACGCGACGGACGAAGTCCGAAGCTCTCAATCTTCATATGGCAGTTATAGGAGGGAATACACACTACCCCACCCGATAAATACTTCCGTCCCCTCTAAACATCAGGTAATCTATCAATACACAGGCCTACCTTACCATAAGTACAATCGTTTTTATAAAGCTCCCGCCTTCATGAGGCGAGCCGGGTTGACAGCGCGGTCGGAGCCGTTGGAAAATAAACAGTTTTGTGATGTGACAGGTTTCCCCGCCCCAAACACTGCCCAGGATCCGAGCCAGCAGCGTCATCAGAATGACGACCCACACCGAGCTGCTTCACAATCAAGTTTAAGTGCGTATAAATATAAAACGAGAAGAGGAAATAGGAACAGTATCCGGAGATTTAGCCGTTATAAACAATGGAACGAAAACAGAACTGAGAACCGCCGAAATTGGCGCAAAATAAAATCATCAAGCAGCGAAGTGGTGAGGAAGATGATTGCAGCCGCTCCACTTGGTGATGCAATCCAAGAAGCTAACCTACTGAGAACAAACCTTAAAGACTACACGCAGGCGTCATCACAATTATCATCTTCACTTCAGAAACACAACGACCGGCACAATGCCAAGAAGTTGCTTAGACATAGTAAAAAACAACATGATTGTCTTATACAAACATGGAAGAGACAACGACAAGTTATAACCCAACGACAAGCCGAAAGGAAGACCAGAACGAGAATCAAGAAAAGAAGCAGATCAAGTTCGTCAAATCAATGCGTGTCAGAAAGTTACCATAACCACAATAGTCAGAGTTGCCATAGCCACAATGGAAATTCTCATTCACCCAACAAAACGACAGCAACGAAGCTAAGGTATGCGGAAAAAGTCACCGTTGCATCTTTAAATTGCCGAGGGCTTGTTGAAGCAGGAAAGCGCGAACAAATCATGCAGATTATGCGAGAACACCGCATCGACATCATGGCCATACAAGAAACTAAAGTCAGTTCCAGTTCAGAAGAAACAAAAGTGCAAGACAAGACTGGTGATAAGTTCAAGTTCGTTTTTAGCTCTAATGTGCAAGAACAGCATCCGAGGTCTGTTCAGGTCAACCGACCTGGTAGGCGCGCAAACGCAAAGTCAAAAGCAAAAGCCAAAACAGCAAATAAAGTCGTTGAACATCATGGAGTGGGTTTTGTTATAGGTCCTAAACTTATTGATCATGTTAAAGACTGTATCCCGCACAGCAGCAGGTTCATAGAAGTTTTATTGGCCAACCACGGCCCAGACATTTGTTTTGTAAACCATTATGCGCCACACAGTGGCAAACCACTGGAGGAGAAAATGCAACACTGGGACATGTTACAGGATATTGTACATGCCCGCGGGAAGCATGGTCCGACATTTATTTTGGGTGATACAAACGCCAGGCTACACGGCAGTATAAGCCAAGTCGAAGATCAAGTTATGGGCAGACATGTTTTTGGATACGGCCCACAACATGTCCCAAACCTCCCAGAAGTACAACGAGACAACCGTCAATTCCTAATCGATTTTTGCATTACAAATGAATTTGCAATCATGAACACATTTTTCCCGAAGCCAGATCACAAGAAATGTACGTACAAGGATGCTTCGACAGAAGGTTTCAAAAGCCCATGGACTCCAGATAGGTTCGCACAACTAGATTTTGTTTTAGCACCCAACACTTTTCGAAATAGTATCACGGATGTGGAATCAAGACCTGACATTGCGTTCAACAGCGACCACGCCATCGTTACAGCAGCAGTAAGGCTCAAACTGAAGGCCCATGCCCCGAGGAAAAAAGATCCGGTAGTAAGATACTTCCTTCCGACTTCAGGACAAAAAGAGACCTACAACGAACGGATTCGCAGCATGTTTGTCTTGGAGCATGGACAAGACGAGGGCTTGTCCAACTGTGAGCGTTTTGCTATGGCAATGAAGACCGCTGCAAACCAATCCTTTCTCAGACGACATAAAGCCATTGCAAAGCCTTATATAAGTGATGAGACATGGCAGTTGATAAAGGATAGACAAACAGCTAGAGATAATGGCAAGATAGAGGAGGAGAAGGCATTGAACAAAGAGATTACAAA
>CAJNDT010001291.1:307958-528928 GCA_905221615.1 Symbiodinium sp. CCMP2592
CACGTAGCAAGCCCTTTACTTACCTTGGTTAGTAGGGAATGGAGGAAGGGGGTACAGTTATAACTACTATTACTACCATTCTTGCATCCCCTACTAACCAAAGGTAAGTTTAAGCCATACCTAGACCCAAGATAACTACGTACTAAGTCCCCCAACCCTACAAGTAGGGTTTAGGGTTTGGGGGTGTCCAACTAGCCTTTCGCGCACCCCAAACCCCTTAAAACCCTAAATCCCTAACCCTGGGCTCCACAGTGAGTGATTTTGAGCTGCAGATCCGAGATGCATGTCGGGAGCGATAGGGTTGAGGGTTATAGGGTCTGATTCTGCATGGCCGCGCTTATGGGTACCCTCCTTCCCGTTTTATCCACTGTCACAGCTAAGTCCACATTTAGGAGCTTTAGTGTGCCGTAACGTCCCTCCTCTTTTATAGTTTTCGAGAAATGATTGCACGGCTGAATACTTTCCAATTCTTTGCTTCAGGGCTCCCTACTTGGTTCGCAGCACAACATACCTGCAAACCCTGTAGCAATGATTAAGACTCCTATGTTATACTACTATCATGGAATTCCGTCCACCCAAAACCAAGAATCAGGATGGTCTTCGGGAGCCATGTTGCATATCTGTGGTACAAACGGACCCTCTGTCGGTCAGATAAGGGGAAAACGACTAGCGATACAATACATCAGAGCCCTGTATTGCCTGTATTAGTGCACTGGGCCCAGACAATCAGACCTAAACCCTGGATGGACGATTTAATCTTCAACTGCACATATTTTACACCTCAAACCCCAGACGCACCATGAAAGGGCTCAGTCGACAACAAGTATAAGCTTTAACACTATGCAACACAAGTATTGGGCCCTGAGCCCTAAACCCCAACTGCAAGGCAGACAGCAAGTCTGGACGCACCGGCTGACTTTAGATACGGAGCAGTTGCTTAGGCCTGGAATGCTGAGCTCTGGTTTGAGTCCAAGAGTAAAAGGAGGGACCCTTAATAAGGACCCCTAGGTAATATACCCTTACTATAGCCATTATATTCCCATTGTATAGCCCATTATAGGGTAGGGGTCCCATTAAGGGTCCCTCCTTTTCCCCTTTGATTGAGGTTCTTAGCTGTGAGTTATGTTTAAGGGTTAAGCTCTGAAGGCCGGGAGAATGGTATTCTATTGTTTAGGGTCTAGGGTTCAGGGTTGAGGGCCATTCATGTTCTGAAAGTCGCAGTTTCCTCTGGAATGCTTCATAGCCGTAGATACTGGTTTAGTCCCTTGAACTTCTGGTGTCCATAGAAACTTTGAAGGTTTGGCGTTGAAATAAGGTTTAGGGTTTAGGGCGAAATCTACCGTTCGAGATTTGGATTCAGAGTCGTTTTGTGGTTCTGCTCTAAGGGTTCCTTCCCGGGCTTGCTTAATGGATCTATAGGGTTTAGGGCTTGCTTGAGAACCGGACTTAGGTGGGTCTGAACACTTATTCGTATCATATCCCCTTGTAGTCCGTGGGCAACTTGTGTAACATGGGTGTTTCCGACAATAGGGGATCCTAATATAGTACTCTAAACAGTAGGATCCTTGTTATAAGGACCCCACAATACAGTACCCTTAATTTTCGGAAACTCCCATATGCCAGAAACTGAGTCCAGTCATTCGGGCCCAGGCAGTCGTGTTCATATGAAAGGCTCCCGGGCTCCGGAGGCATAATCAGCGCGCTAGGTATGTATATACATATATGTTAATTAGACTTATACATATACATATACTCACATATACATAAACATACCTATACGTATAGGCAACACGGTTGGCTTATGTTGTAGCATGAGTTTTGGATGTCTTCAACCATACTACGCGAACCAAGCATCCCTCTGTAGTTAATGCTCCTCCGTTGTTGTTTGTCGTACTTGGGATCCCACCCTTAGGTCCCAGTGCAAGCCATAGAGGCCTGTCTTTTTTAGCAAAAGGAGTTTACAGTTTATGGTTTCGTCGTTCAAAACTTGAGGGTTTAGGGTTTAAGAATCTGCGGGTTTGCTCTTGAGACGACAGGAAGACTTCCTGAGACTCCGACACCCATGTGATTAAGGAGTAGGGTTCCTGTTAGAAGTCGAAGGATATTGGAGTCTTTGGGCTAAAGATCGAAAATCACAGTCTCGTGCGCAAGTAGGGTATAGTATAATATGGTATAGTATAGTATACTACAGTGTATAATCATCTAGTAATTACAGCATAGTGTAGAATAGTGTGATATAGTACGGTATAGTAGATGTGCCCTAAACCCCGAATCCTTGACCTCAAACCCTAAGCCAACTGTCTTACGGCTAGCCTACAGTAGAAGCCCAAGAGTTGGAAACCCAACAGCCTCAATCCTTAAGAGTAATGTATAAGGGAATCTTAGGACTATTTGACCTTTATCAGGTTTCCAACTTTATGGAGTTTACTCACTCTCAACGTCCTCTCTCCCGCAGCATTTGATGTGGGTTTGGAGCAGCGCCCTTCCGTTCCGTTAAACGCGCCCTCTTCGCCATGACATTCGTGGGCTCCCTCGCGACTTGCCGGTTTCAGAACTGTCTAGGGTGCTCAGAGATCCCAATACCTATTAATTTAGGATTGTACCTTAATTTTTTGAGGGGCTTCAGATTATGATTTAAGGATCCCTTATAGATCCCTTAAAGGAACCCCTAGGGATCCCTTAAAGGAAGCCTAGGGAGTCTCTGGTATATTCCTTACTTACGGGGTGTTGGGTTCTCTGGGTGCCGGTTTTAGAACGTGGGGTGCTTCTGAATATCAGGGGTCCATTGCTTACGGGTTCTTGAAATGAGGATCCTACTCTACAAGTATAAGGGCCTGAATATTACATAGGGTTGTGGGTGGTGTTTTGTCGTAAAATCATAGAATGGCTCTAGCGGAATTTTTGATTTATATAAGAGCCTAAACAATTACCAATGTTTATTGATGGTTCCTTGCTACAACTATAGTATATTGACTCCAAAACCCTTTTCTAATTGTTCAGGCCCCTTTGTTGTAGTACCTTTTATAGTAACAATTATTGTAGACCTTATAGGCATGCATGCATGCAGCATGCATATATATACGACTATACACATACATACACATACGTTCATACATGTTTGCATACTCAGTTACATACTTACTGAAACACTTACTTACTTACTTAATTAATTAATTAATTAATTAATTAATTAATTACTTACCACTGCATTGCATTACTTTGCACTACATTCATACATTCATGCATACATGCAAGCATACATACATAATGTAGTATGATAGAAAATAACTGTACGTATACATATATATATATATATATATATGTGTGTGTGTATGTGTGTATATATATATATATATATATATATATATATATATATATATATATGTAATATTCACATACATATGTACATGTATACATGTCCTGGTTAAGCCCTACACCCTGGCCCAGGTGGTTAAGAACACCTTCTACAACTTCGAGATTGAGGTGCTGATGTCTTAAGTTTCTGGGAATTGCGTCGTCTAGCAAGAGTTTAGCAGGGTGTAGAGGCTTGCGAGGCGGAGTAGCGAACATTTCGTGAAACTTGTACGATGTGAATGGTTTGGGGCTCGTTGACGGCTACACCCTAAAACTTTGTTACTGCCCCACCCTGTAGCCGTTGGATAATGATTGAACTATGATGATATAGCCCTTAGTGTGACCCCTGATACAGGTGGGGGCAGCACCCAACCTAAACAATCCTGGCTAAACCCTGGACGCCCAAGCCCCACACTGCCACCTAAACCCGAGACCCTAAACCGTGGATCAAGGTACAACTGACTACAACGGCTCCTCACTCCGCAAGGGTACCTTCAAGGATTCTGGCCAAACCGTTCCAGCCCTAAACGCATGATCCCAATCTGCAGGCCCTCTATCGTGAAACCCTGAAGCTTTACAATCGTTGGGGGCGCGCCGACAACAGAACGGGATACTTTCAAAAGTAGGACCGTTGTTGTAAGGGCACTTTGATAAGGGACCCCTCGTATTCAACAACGCTCTACATGTGAGAGATTCAAGCACCGAACGTCCTTTGGAGGAATTTCCCTCGCCCACGCTTCGACGCCAGGAGGGTGTCCACCGATGAGGGGTTTGGCATTTAGGGTTTCGTGGTATTGGGTTTAAGGGTTTAGGGTTTGGCGTTTTAGAGTCTGTGGTTTTAAGCTTAGTTTGTGCACGGCTTGTTGTTTAAACTACGTCTGATAGTCATTCTTCGAAAGGGCCGTGTCCGCAGGGTCGTTATAAGATTCGGGATGGATCGAGTAACATGTACGCTATGTCGATTATTCATTCAAACCTTCAGTTGTAGGCCCCGTTGGTTTGAATTCTAATAAATGCCTGGAAGAAAGAGCGTCGTGAATCAGGGGTCGTATTGGGGTTGAGAGGTTGAGAGTTTTTTGCAGTGGGCTCCAAAGAGCTTGTAATGTGTTTCTTGAGTAGGGGATATTGATCGGTGATGTTGCTGCTGGTACGCCTTTCCCACAGATGATTCATACTGGTTTCGTAGACCTTGTGTAGGTCGTCAGTGTCTCAGACGGTAGGAACCCTCAAGAAGGAAAGAAAACCAACGAAATGAAGCCCCAGAACAGACCCACCGAAAGGAGTCGTCGCCAGCAAAGCTGGCGAGCGAAGCTATCGTGGGCTTCCCGACGGACATCACAAGGCCAGGATTTGTTTGTGTCTTAAGCTGCCTATTGTTAAGATGTTTTGATGCAACATTTCTTTACCACCCATGTACCCTAAACCCTAGAACCCCTAAACCCCTAAACCTTCGTGGTCGTGGTAACAGTATGAGGCTCTTATGTGTCAAGGACGTATCAGGAACGAGGTGACTGTTCCTGAACAGCGTGTGCGGCCGCGGTGTGCAGCGGCTTCGCAGCTCCGATGAGCTCCTGTTGTGCTACTGTTGATGATATATATATATATATATATCCTGCATTACCTTAAGGGCCCTAAACTATGGGAATTATGGCATATTCTTCATTATGGGTCATGCAGGATTGATATCATCAACCGTAACATCGTGTTCTCGCCACGTTGACAAGACGGCCACATCCACCCCGGCCACAGAATTACGCAGAGAGCCCGATACCCCTCAATTAAGAAATATGCTTTAAGCTATATTCCTTAATTAATTAAGGGGTGTTGGGCTCTCTTGGTTCATGCAGCTTCAGGGCGACGCCCTGAACCCCTATACCCTAAACCTCAAATCCCAAACCCTTAAACCCCTAAACCCTAAGCCCTAAACCCTAGTACTCCAGAGCCTAAAATCCCTACATCCTTCTATGATGCCCCTATATACTGACAATTATGGACCATAAGGGCTCTATTAAAGGGTACTCGGGGGGGCTGGTGAAGACTACAACAGTGGAGACGTTTCTCTACTACAATCGCCAAAAGCGATCAGTCGTCAACAGGACCCTTGATGAGATAGCGGTTGAACTCGGTGTGTCTCCAACATATGCTGCAAGCGTGGCTGCGATGCTAGACGGCCAGAACGGGCCGGCCTCGATGATATCGGCCTCGCCGACCCTCGCCATCGGGAAATGCACCGCTTGCATCAACGACCGGTGCTGGAAATGCTGTGGAAACGCCGGAGAACAACGCCGGTACTCCGAACCCAAAGGGTGGAAACAAGAAGCAGAACGAGCAGGGGGGGCAGCAGCCGCCTCCCAAGAAAGCGAGACCTCCGAAGCCGGAGGTGCATTGTGCATGATGAATCACAGTCACGGATTAGGTAGTGCATTGTGTTAGTGCGTGCATGTGTTTCATATAGTTTGATGGTGTGTGCGAGGGATCGGAGTTGGAAGGCCACGTGTGGACGGAAGACGTGGGCGCCTTCGCTTGCAACTGGGCAGGGTCGAGACTACCTAAACACCCTCAAGCCTAAGCCCTAAATAACCACTATTAAGGACCATGAAGGGCTCTATGAAAGGGTACCTACCTACCCTATATATAGTAACCCTTTCAGTGAACCCCATAAAGTTGGAAACCGGATTAAGGCCAAATAGTGCTGGGATTCCCTATACATTACTCTTAAGGGTTGAGGCTATGGGGTTCCAACTTGGGCTTCTACCTTAAAGGGACCTAAAAGCCCTACATCCCTAAACCCTAAACTCCTAAACCCCTAAACCTCTACCCTATAGAAACCCTTAAAGGGACCTAAAAGCCCTACATCCCGAAACCCTAAACCCCTAAACCCCTAAACCTCTACCCTAAAGTAACCCTTAAAGGACCAAAAAGCCCTTAAACCTCTACCCTATGGTAACCATTAAAAGGGACCTAAAAGCCCTACATCCCTCCTAAACCCTTAAACCTCTAGCCTATAGTAACCCTTAAAGGGCCCTAAACCCCTAAACCCTAAACTCCTAAACCCTAACCCTGTACTAACCCCTAAAAGAAGCTAAAAGCCCACATCCCGCAGGGTCGAGACGACCTCGGGCTCCGATGGCGCCTCCGCATCCTGGTCCTTGTCCGACTGGTGGGATCCGCAGGAGAGCTGGGCCTTGGTTTCAGGGTTTAGGTTTCAGGGTTTAGGCTTTAGAGTTTAGGGTTTAGGGGAGCTGGGCCTTGGTTTCAGGGGGTTTTAAGGGGGTTTAAGGGGGTTTTGGGGGTTTAAGAGGGGTTTAAGGGGGCTTTAGGGGGTTAGGGGTTTAGAGGTATTTGAGGGTTTATATATGAGTTTGGGGGTTTAGGGTTTAAGGGTTCAGCAGGGGTCTGAGGGTTCAAACGTTGGGTTGTCAAGGCGCTGATCTCGGTAGAGATCGCCTTACCCGGGTCCTAGGTAGGGCTTTGGGACATTTTATATTTTCCCTTATTGGGCTTAAGAGGATCTTACCCACTAATATTTTTCAAAGGCTTTGAAAGCACCTCCTAGGGTCGTGTATCGAGTCTGGGGTGTTGTGTTTCCTAGATTTAGATCCTAATTCCTACAGTTGGTCTTCGGAGGTTGTATGATTTTAGGACTTTGAGGCTTAGGATTTTCAGGCATTAGATTTTAGGATTTTGGGGGCTTTAGGATTTTAAGACCTTTGGGGCATATGATTTAAGGGGCTTTGGGGCGTTAGGATTTTTGGATTGTTGGGGATTTTATTGTTACAAGGTTTTTAAGGCTTCAGGATTGTAGGATTTTGTTGGGGTTTTAGGATTTTGCAGGCTTTTGGGGGCTGTAGGGTTTTGGGATGTTAGCGTTCTTCTCATGTAGGTGTAAGTGTCGACGGCTTTAGGGTTATACAATCTCTATATATCTATGCTTATATATATATATATAGGCTTTTACGGCCAATACCGCAGAGTTCAGGTTTATGGTGTCCCCTACATACTGATGTTTATATGCTTTGCTTGGGTTGTAGAAGGGCTCAGGGAATATTAATTGAGTGATCACGAACATTACAAAGTCCATATTCAGTAATGCTACTATATCCCCAGTTCATAAAACCGATTGTCATTTGCTTGTTGAGCCTAAGCCCTTTCTACATTCCACGCACTACCCTCAACTGAAAACCCCGTTTACTGAGTACCACTAAGATACCAAGGCTCCAGAGACTTGAGCTTGGGAAGCCAGATATGTCGATTCATACAACGCTACAGCACTGCCTGGGCCTGTTCCTGTCGCAGAAGTCGCAACCGCGTGCACCAGCCGAAGTTTTTTCTTGGCAGTACAAGTAGAAGCCCATGCCCAAATCGTGTCACAAGTGGTCCCTTGAAACATCCCCCGCTCCTCCTCCTCCTCTTCATCCTCCTCCTCCACATCCTCCACCAAGACATACTTCTAATTGTCAAGACCGCCGTGTACGACCTGGACCCCGGAAACCCTAGCTTGTCATTTGTCTAAACCCCGCATGCAGGAGCAGCGCACCAGCTCCTTTGCTTCATAAAGTACTGGTCGTGTAGTGCTTAGTGCTGTAGCCAGAACGCGAAAAGCTTTCGGATCAAGCGGCCAACTGGACCCAGAGACTTAGCTTCTAAACCTAATGTAAGAACCCGATTCAGAAACCTTGGGCCTCTACTAGGGTTCCTTATATGAGTACTGATAGCCCTTCTTGCTGACCAAGTCAGCTGATCCTCTAAATAGCTCAGGTTGTCGAGTCAAGCCAGGTTCACGACCCTAAACCTCTCAAGCCAAAAGCTTCATTCCCATCGGCCCATCGGCAGGGGATTATATAGGTGTCTCATAGAAATCATCGAAATCCCCAAACCTTTTCTAGATCCCTAAATCGCCCTTCTCCTTCGCCAAGCAGAGCCACGTAAGGCTGGCTTTTGAACTCCTCTGGCTCTTTAGGATCTAGATCAAGAAGACGTTGGCACCACCCGCCAAAGTCCCAGACTCGGGGCCTTAAAGCTAGACCCTACACCCTAAAGCCTGAAATGCAATTCAAGAGCAATCCCCAGGCCCGAAAACCCGTAAACACTGCATATGCCAAACCGCTTTAATATAGGGGCCTTAAATAATTATTAGAATAGGGTTTCGGGACCCATCATACTGTAATTCTAGTCAGGAACCCTTAAACTAGTATGGGTAATCATTAAGGCCCCTATATTACCTAGACTCTATCAACACTAACCACGCCAAACCCGAAGCTATATTGCCCTCTAGTGTTACGCCTCTTCTGGATTCCTGCAAGACATCCCACACTGCAAACCCCCTTTGACACGAACCTTTCATGTGTGATTGTGTGCGTGTCGTTCTTGAACTTTCTGGGTTGTCGAGAGGTCGGGGTCATGGTTTCAAGGCACCGTGGTCAGAAGCGAGGCTTGAAACGAGGCTGCTGGAGAATACTGCGGGACTGACATCCAAGACGCACAACAAGGATTTCAAGTGGATGATCGCTGGTTTGCGGAAGGTTTTGCCAGCTTTCGAATGGCACTGGCGAGCTCCGCGTCGTTTGGGGTTCCTCAGCAGCGCAAGAGGCTGTACATTCATTGGCTTGAAAACTGCGGCGCTGCCAGCCTCATGTTCATGGGACTTTGTCACGGATGTCGCAGAGATGAATAGTGGGGACCATTGCATCGAGGACATCTTGGAGCAGGGCGATGATATGTCGCTGACACAGCTGGAGAGATCTGAGCGTGAGAACAAGCCGGCACCTGGAAAATTCAAGACGCTTCGGGCAGCAATAGCGGAATCTAGAAGACCCCTAAAACCTATTTCGGGGGCCTTACCGTTGAGGGTTTATGGGCCTGAGGGGTTTAGGGTCTCGGCTACTAGGGGTTCAGGGTCTAAGGCCTAGGATTTAGAGTTTAGGCCCTTGGGAAGAGGGTCTCTAGACTTGTTTAAACCGTCTCTATCCGAGGTGTGATGCTCAAGAACTTGCCCGAACACTTCACCGGCGACATCCTCAAGGCTCAGAGAAAGCAGACTTAGCGGGCAGAGGGGGGAGGGGGCTCATATCGGACTACTAGAACAAAGGTTACCTTGAGATATTAGACGGAGTTGTGGTTCTCCAGGTTGTTTGAAAACTATCTTCACGGTTATGAACTTGTTTAGGCTTTTCTTGTTTTCTGTGTGGTCTCGTAGGGTTCTAGAAGCGGTTAACATAGGGGTTGGACCAATGTAAGGATTACTATAGGACTTCTGTGTCGGGTTTAAGCTGGGTGGCTGAAGCCGTAGATGCCAACGGTTGGGTCGGGTTTATGGTTTTAGGGTTTTAGGGTGTGTTAGGGTTTAGGGTTTTGGGGTTTAGGGGTTTAGGATTCAGAGTATTTCCCGCATGGTTACAGGGTTGGAGGGTCATCTCTCGCCTTTTGTTTGCTTGGAGGCTACAGAAATAGCTAGGGCAGACTTTGCTTAGTGCAATATAGTATAACTTCACAGGCACCACAAAATTTGTTTCATGCATTTTCAGAGCTCTATTATTTGGGATCCCAAACCCTAAACGCTATGCTATCAAGTTCAGGCTTGAGTAAAGGGGCTCCACAGGTTTCAGAGTCGGGTTCTGCAGGGCCGCCACGGTACCGAGTTCTAGAGTATCATGGGTTCTGGGTGTAGTTTAGTGTTCTTCTGAACCATTGACTATCGTTGTCATTCTACAGCGAAACTCCCAGGACTTACCCTGAGGGCCCCAAGGACCCAGTAATCTGGTACTTAGGTTTAGGATAGTAGTTATGTAGGTTACTATTTTGGAGAGAGTATGATAATTAGGTACTTGGACCCTTACATAGATTATTTAAGATAGTGTTCGTGCAAAGCTTCGGGTTTTGGAGCCACCGGTTTTAGGCTTGCAATGGTTGCGGGGTTTGACGCTTTAGATTCAAAGGGGGTTTAGTTCTTTCGGGCTTCGAGTTTAGGGTATTTCTGTGGTGATGTCGCGGCTTGATTCGTTTGTTGACCCTGCCCCCCCCAGGCTTGCTGCTTCAGGGCTTTGGAGTGGCTTTGGGATAATTACACAGTATTATGGGTTTTGGGCTCGGAGTTCATGATGAAGAGTTTTGCTATGAGCAACAGTTTTGCCATGAATCCAAGTAACCTGCAGTACACAAGCTGCAGCACGAGCATGGAAGCTTAACTCCTTTCCTTATTATAATAAGGGTATAATGAGGTCCAGAACCCTATTCTAATCATGAAGGCCCCTATATTAAAGCATACTGCAGGAGCTGATTGACAAAGAGGGCTTCGCCGGAACGTATGACTTCCTCTACATGCAGCATGTCTGCAAGCATGCCGAAACTACCGAGCCCCTCGGGGTTCAGGGTTTAGAGGTTTAGGTGTTTCGGGTTTAGGGCTCCCTAAGCGTCCAGGCAGTCCTTGTTTATTGTGCTTTTTATTCAAAAGGAACCAAAGGCCTTATAATGGAGAATACTTGGACCCTTCGGGGTCGTACCCTTGGCGTATTTTGCTACGTGTCTTTCTCAGAAGACAGAGCGCTGTTGTTCGACATCGACATAGTAGGTATTAAGTAGAATCAAAAGTACACTAGAATGTACCCCAAGTGGGTTATCACAATGGACCAAGACCCTCCATGAATGCAGCACCCTTCAACACCAGCCCGAGTACTGTAGATCTAATACGCGTGTTAAAAGTTGTCCTCGTTGCTTTTTTGTTTCTGGGGGTCTATAATATATAAAGATCACTGATTAGCAGAAGCTGTATCTGTTCCGTACATGTTGAGAAGCCTGCATAGAGTTTAGGGTTTGGAGTTCATGGGGGGGGCGACCCTGAACCTAAGCCTACGGCTAAATGCGAGACGTTGAAGAACCCCAGATGTTTCCAGACTCGCTCCCGAGTACTGCTTTCTCAAGCCAAAATATGGCTTTGAAACTGTTTAGAAGGGGCTTGGGGTGGGTTTGGGTGGGTTTGACGCTTTTCTACATCTTGAGCTTTTCGTAGGCGGCTCCAAGTTCGCAAACGATGCTTTGGGGTTTGAAGCCTATGAATCGTACGTATGTTTGGCTATTTGGAGCCCATGGACTAAGATAAGAAACGAGTCCATGTCAGTGGCTTGATTGGTAAAGGAAAGCAGAGGTCACAGTCTTGGAAGGGCTTGAACAAAATCCCAGAGCAGCGGGATCGAAAAGCCCCTTATTCCTTAGTAGCGGAGTAGGTAAACCTCTAACCATTGGCATTGCGACTTGTGTAATCCTGCCAGCATTGGAAAGGTTAACCGTTTTTTGGGCAAGCGTATTCAGCCCGTAGGAGATTCTGTCCTCGTCTTCGCCCCAAGCAAGTCTCGGTTTAGGGTTTAAACCCTGGACTGTTGTGAGCCATGCATACAGCAGGGCATCCTCCTGCTATGTCAGCTCCCGGTACAAAAGTGAGCGCAGCATAAACCATACTAGGATCCTTATTAGAAGGACCCCAAAACAAGGTACCCTAAAACCCGAAACAGACCCCAAAGCAAGATACCCTAAAACCCTAAATAGACCCCAAAATAAGGTACCCTAAAACCAGAAACAGACTCCAAAATAAGGCCCTAAATAGTAGGCTTTCGAGGGGGCCCAGGTGGCCAGGGGCCTCCAGCGTATCAAAACACATCACGAGCCCCTGGACCGCCCCATCCTAAGCGAAACCTAGCCTGCGAAGCCCTAGTATTTAGGGGGTTCCTTCAAAGGGGTCTATAAGGGTTACTATAAGGGATCTATAATAAGGGTACTATAGTACGTACTGTAATGTAGGAAGCTGATTAAGAAACCCTGGGCCTATAACCCCAAAATGGTAGGATTCATATAAGGAATCCTAATAAAGGCCCAAGGTTCCTTAATCGGGTTCCTACATCAAAACCTAAAACCTCTACACCCTGCCACAGAACCCCGGTAACACCCTTCAAGTCTTAAGGGAACCCTCGAACGAAGTGCATCCGAGGCCTATGAAGTTCATCAGCCAGACTCCCTTCGGCTACGCATTTGTGAACCTGGTCAGCCCCGATGCTGTCCGTGACTTCTGGACACCCAGGGTTTAGGGGCTGAGAAAAGTCCAGGGGCTGTCAAACTTGTCCTGAGGGTTCCTTAATTTAGTTAGTTACAATAGAGAAACCGAAAGTCTATTCTAATTATTCAGGCACAAAAATTAAGGGTTCAGGGTTTCAAGATTTGGCTGGCTTTCGGCGTGTGGTCTTTTGCTTGTAGATGAGTATTTCCTGACGTAGCTGATGTTTTCCTCAACCTTACGTGGTGTATCATGCTTTTGCCGCAGCCCAGTTGCAAGGTTCACCTGTTTCCCTAAGGGTCCAAGAACCTAATTATCATATACTGTCCCAAACATGAACCTACATAGCTACTATCCTAAAACCAGGTACTTTTGCTATCCTTGGGGTTTTGGTTCAGGAAAATTGTCCAACTAGGTTTCGAGCTGAACCTTGGGTGTCGGGTCATACACTTAGGATGAGATTTCTTCCCAGAGAGCCCAATAAGCCTTGGTTCCTTAAAGGGCTCCATAAAGGGATCTATAAGGGTGCTATAAGGGAATTAAGGAATATGGCTTAAATTATATGGGGCTTCATTCTATGATTTAAGCTATACTCCTTAATTAAGGGGTGTTGGGCTCTCTGCGTTCCTTTCTTTCTGTAGGCTCAGGGATGTAGGGCCTTTAAAGTTAGGAACCCGGATTGGTGATGTCAACCTACAACCCTAAAAGCAGGAACCCACAAAGCCGCAACCCAGTAAGCCCTAAGGCCAAAACCCTGCAAGCCCGAAGCCCTCAAGCCAAAACCTGAAACCATGTAACTCTCGTACTCTCTAGCCGCTAGCCAGCAGCCGAGCTTTTTTGCCGAATCAAACCCTGTACTGCTCTTAAGCTTGCAAGCTTCCACTCATAGTAGCGTTCTATGTTTGTTTATTGTGCGTGTTTTGTTATGGGGGTCCAAACCATGGAAAAAGCAAACCCAACACGAAGTGCTAATACCCCACAACCCTCGACCCCACGCTGCTTTAGCCCTGACGCCTAATGCGCCAAAGCCCTAGAGCCCTGTGCCCTAAATTCGGCGTTCTTTGAGCCTCGGTGGGTTTACAGTTCGACGGTTTAGGGGTGTACCGAAAAGCCTTGTCCAATAGACCTCACACAGTCCGTTGTTAGTTTCTGGCATCACCACCATCTTCATCATCATACTCATCATGACCATCACCATCACCATTACCATCATTATCACCACTCTCGTCATCATCGCGATCGTCATCATATTCATTATAATCGTCGTGTGCAGCCATGTGTGGTCACCTCCGCATCACCAGGAGCATCACTGTAGCAACGACCTTCCATCAACGGTAGCATCAGCATCATCATTACGATTATCTTCGTCGTCCTGAGCATCAACATTAGCATCTGCACCAATGTTTGCACCAGCATCAACATCGTCGCCATCGACGTCGCGATCGTCGTCGTCGTCATCAGCATCGTTGTCACCGTCACCACCACCACCATCATCATCTTCATTGTCATTCACCGATATCGTCATTCTCGCCATCCTTGTCATCATCCTCATTCATCGTCATCATCACCGTCGTCATCGATGATCCGCCTATCATTACCACCACTGTCATCGTTGTCACCATGATCGCCATCCTGGACGTCGTCGTTATCAACAGTAGCTACAGTGTCAGCATCAGCATCTTCAACATGGCCGTACATAGTTAAACACTCTGTGCCAGGCAGTCGCACTGTGACTTTTCGCCAACTTTGCCTAGAGGATCATGGGACTTAGTAAGTAGGGTTATAAGTACCTTAATTAGGGTTATAAGTAGGTATAACTGTAGTTACCTTACTTATAACCCTACTAAGTCCCCCGATCCTCTAAGTAGACCCTAAACCCTAAGCCCTTATAGTACCCTGATAGATCCCTTAAATTAAAGGAACCCTACTTACTAAGTCCCCTGATCCTTTAAGTGGACGCCGAAGACGACCTCTCCCCCCACCCTCCAGATCGAGGGTTGCGCGATCAGAGAGGTCGATAGCATAGGGGCTGAAACAGTCGCCAATACTATTTTGGTGGTTCCTTATATTATTATTATTATTAGAGTATAATTGGCCCCAAAAGCCTATTCAAAAAGTATAAGGACCGAATATGAAGCTCGCTGAACCCTAAACCGCACGCAGGAACCACTTCGATGGTTTCCGAGCCCCTTTGGCCTACGGGTTCAGGGTTTCTGGTTTCGGGTTGTTCATGGCTTAAGTTAAGGGTTCCAGGCTCAGGGTTTACGGATTAGGGTTTAGGGTTTATGGTTTCTGGTTTAGGGTGTAGGGTTTGGGTTCAGGGTTTGAGGGTTCATTGGGTTTTGATTTAGGGGAGGTCCATGTGCAGATATTTTGGCCTGAAGGAATTCCTGTCTAGGTACTTCAGGGTCGCATCATGTCGATCCTTCTGCATTGAACGTTTCAAAAGATGACCAACTTGGAGAGGGTAAAAAAGATAGAACTATAGTTACCTTACCTATATCCTTACTAGGGTTCCGAGATAGGACCTCGAAGCCTAGTACCATAGAGTCTGAACAGGCGCCTACTAAAAACAGTCCCCTGTCGAGCCTATGAGTGCATTATTTATAGGGTGTACCCAGCCCTTGCCCTAATTGTTTGTCTTGTTCTTGTTCTATCAAGGCCCTTGTATGGTGCAACATTGCATGCCGCGGGATTGTGGCTTTAAGTTTGGGAGGTGTGGTCTTCACTTCCGGATCAGGGGACTTAGTAGGTAGGGTTGTAAGTAAGGGAACTAGTTTTATCCACTTGTAAAGCCACAGGGTTTGAGTGCGAGGTTAAGCGGTGAATCGGTGGCTAGTGTAGAAATCGGTTAAGTAGGTCGAGACCCCCACGCTGGAACTGGGAGTTCACCTTGACATCTTGAGATTGCTAAGCTGCACTTCAACCACTTGAACTGGTGTTGGCTACGGTGTTATTAACGTGGGTTGATGGGTTTGGAGTTTACCGCACAAGCTTACCATCACCTCCGGAATCGCTCAGCCCCATGATTGCCAAACACCAAAGTAGGGATCCGAATATAGATTCACAAGTACCTGTGTCCCAGGCGTTCCTTAGGAATGATGTTCATGTTTTATGGCGGCATAAGCCCAATGCGTCATTGAACACATCATTGGAATCAACGGAGCTTATGGATAATGTCTGAACCAACCCTGATGCCCATATAGACTCCTTGTACCCTTGACTACACAGACCCTACACCCGAAATCCTCATAACTTTAGCACCTCTTAAGCTTAAGGCTAAAGCCTAAACCATAGTAGAAAGTAGGGCTTGTAGTATTTCGGCCTGAAATGTGTAGGGTTTACGGGTTTGGGCTTAAGGTCTAGGGTTCAGGGTTGCAAGTTAGGAAATAGGCTTCAGGACGCAGAAAGTTTGAGCAAAAACCACGCCGAGAGGCTGCTTATGGGTGGTTGTCAAAACTATGGTCCCTTTTTGGGTCCCTAATACAGTACGGCACCGTGTATTTAGGGTACCCAACAAGGGACCATAACTGCCATAACTTTGACAACCACCCATACTTAGAGGATCAGGGGAGTTAGTAACTAGGGCTATAAGTAAGGTAACTGTAGTTATATCTACTTATAACCCTAATTAAGGTACTTATAACCCTACTTACTAAGTCCCATGATCCTCTAAGTATGCTCTGATCCCCGACAGCCGAAGCCCATAGCCCCGGCCGAGGCATTTGCTCCGATGTCAACTCCGGGTCCGCTTTTCAAAGGGGAAAAGGAGGGACCCTTAGGCTCTTAGGGTTCCTTTAAAGGGATCTATAAGGGTCCCTTTAAAGGGGTCTATAGGGTTTAGGGTTTAGGGTTTAGTTTAATCAAAGGGGTTTTGCGGGGGTTGGCACAGCGACGCTCTCAGGGCAAAGCGGGCCCGCACCGTCGGACCACAGCCTGCCCCCGCCAGAGCCCGCCGGATTGCCGCGAGCGTCTCGGTCTCGCCGATGCTTCTGGACAGCCCATGCCTGCGTCAGGTGAGACGGAAGCCTCCGAGTCCGACAAAGCACGCTACAAGGCACTGGAGGCTTTCTGCAACGCTGCGACGGCCATCGCCCGAAAGTAGCTGAGACAAAGGCTGTTTCACTTCTTTTCTCCAACGACAGAGCGCTTCAAGTCTAGCGTCCTGCTCATGTACGGGCCCTAATTGTTAACTATACCATTGTAGGGGCTGCTTCGTATAATTATGATATAATGGCCCCAAAAGCCCTATTCTTTCAGCGTTCAATTTCGGGCTTAGGGCCGGTTTAGGGTGGTTTCAGAACCAAGGCACAAGGCGTGGAAGACGGAATGGTCGTCGCATGGTCGTCAGACATTCAAGGCCTGCGCTGGGAATACTTCCATGATCAGGGTACTTAGTTCGCAGAGTTATCATGAAGGTAGCTGGTGTTGTATCTACTTCGGGCATCCTTATAACCACTTGCTTGGGGTCCCGGCATCACTAAGTTAAGTAGAGCCCAAAAAGCTGAACTCCTAAACCCGCTAGGCCCTCCGAAGCAGTTAATTGAACCCCAAAAGCCTAAAGCCCAACAACCCTCACCCTAAGGAGGCATGCACAGGATCTTTACCGGGCTTAGGGTACAGCATGCTAGGTCCAGGTTTATGTATCTCTTTCGTGGCCGAGTGTCGGCTCATGGGCGCAGAACAGAGGTTATATACCAAATGCTCAATTACCGACGGAGGTTTTATGAATATGGGTTCCAGAAAACGAATCACCCTGACACATTGGATGGCGGAAATAGTTAGGGGCGTGGGGACTGTGCATTGAGGGCTTTCAGGTACAGCCTGCGCGGCTTGAAGCTTCGAGTTTAGGGTCTAGTAAGACATATGAACCAGAAACAGCGATAATCCTAGCAGCAAGAGTAGTACTAGAGTCAGAATAGTTATTGAAGGCATAAACAACATTCAACAGTCATACTAGTAAAAATAGTCTTGCCAGCAAGAATAGTAGATATCGGCAGCGGTATTAACAGTGATAACCGGAATACTGACAATGGTAGCACTAGTAACAGTAGTAGTTTAATACTACGAATACTGCAGTAGCCGTACTAGTAGCAATAGTCACAGTCGCAAAACAGTAACAAAAGCAGTAGTAGCAGCAGGAGTAGTAGTAGTATAGTAGGAGGAGGAGGAGTGGAGTAGGAGTAGGAGTAGGAGTAGGAGTAGGAGTAGGGGTAGGAGTCGCAGTAGCAGTAGCAGTAGCAGTAGCAGCAGCAGTAGCAGTAGCAGACCAGCAGCAGCAGCAGCAGTAGCAGCAGCAGCAGTAGCAGCAGCAGTAGCAGTAGCAGTAGCAGTAGCAGTAGCAGTAGCAGTAGCAGTAGCAGTAGCAGTAGCAGTAGCAGTAGCAGTAGCAGTAGCAGTAGCAGTACCAGCAGCAGTGGTAGTAGGAGTAGCAGTAGCAGCAGCAGCAGTCGCAGTCGGAGGAGGAGCAGCAGTAGCAGTAGCAGCAGTAGTAGTGGTGGTAGTAGTAGTAGTAGCAGTAGCAGTCGCAGTAGTAGGAGTAGGAGTAGGAGTAGGAGTAGGAGTAGGAGTAGGAGTAGGAGTAGGAGTCGGAGTCGGAGTCGGAGTCGGAGTCGGAGTCGGAGTCGGAGTCGGAGTCGGGAGGGGGAGGAGGGGGAGGGGGAGGGGTAGGAGTAGGAGCAGGAGCAGGAGTAGGAGGAGCAGCAGCAGGAGTAGGAGGAGCAGGAGCAGGAGCAGGAGCAGAAGCAGCAGGAGCAGCAGCAGGAGCAGGAGCAGGAGCAGGAGCAGGAGCAGGAGCAGGAGCAGGAGCAGGAGCAGGAGCAGGAGGAGGAGGAGGAGGAGGAGGAGGAGGAGGGTGCAGGGAGCAGGGAGCAGCAGGAGCAGGAGTTGCAGGTGGTGGCCGTAGTAGAGAAGTAGCAGTAGGCGGTAGAAGAAGAAGTAGTAGTAGTAGTAGTGGTAGTAGTGGTAGTAGTAGTAGTAGAAGTAGTAGCAATAGTAACGATGACAGTAATACGAGTAGTAATGCTCATTACAGTATCATGTCAGTAGTACTAGTAGAACATGGTTCTATACCTCAAACCCTCAACCCAACACCTTAAATCTAAGAGTAAGACACATTCCTCAAAGAAGGTCGCCGTGAGCACATTGAACGATATCGGAGCCTCGGTGTGCAGTTGTCGGCCTTTGCAACCAGAGGGTTTCCACTCAGAACTTCGGTGGAGATAGATGCCTTGATTGGTACGAGAAGTAGATGAGAGCTATAGTTACCTTAGCCTTAGATATAACCCTACTGAGTAAGTCCCAACCTAAGGAAGTGTGCCTTGTTGCACCCTTATGACACCCTAAACCCCAAACCTTTAAGGCGTTTAGGACCCTCGCGCAGGGTAGCGGTAGCTAGGTCCGATACGGGCTATGGGTTTGGATGTGAGACATTTTTGGGGTTCTAGGGGTCTGCTTTTCCTTGTTCTGGGGTAATGGTTTAGACTGAGGTTTGTTTGCATTACGGCTCCTTCAGGCCCATCTTGGGACGAGTCTTTCTTGATGTCGCTACACCAAATGTAGGTAGCATCAAGCCCGGGTTAGTACGAGTATTGGCACTGCTACCAGTTCTACTGCCCCTCTAATTGTTGATAGGGTTCGTATCACTGGTGGTAGTAGTAGTAGTAGTAGTAGTAGTAGTAGTAGTAGTAGTAGTAGTAGTCGTAGTAGTAGTAGTAGTAGTAGTAGTAGTACTACTACTACAACTACAACTACTACCACTACTGCTACTACTACGGCTACTACTACGACTAGTACTACCACTACTACCGCGACTACTACTACTACTACTACTACTACTACTACTACTACTGCTACTACTACTACTACTACTACTGCTACTACTACTACTACTACTACTACTACTACTACTACTACTACTACTACTACTACTACTACTACTACTACTACTACTACTACTACTACTACTACTACACTACTACTACTACTACTACTACTACTACTACTACTACTCCTACTACTACTACTACTACTACTACGACGACTACTACTACTACTACTACTACTGCTGCCACTATTGCTGCTACTACTACTACTACTACTACGACTACGACTACTACTGCGACTGCTACTACTACTACTACTACTACTACTACTACTACTACTACTACTACTACTACTACTACTACTACTACTACTACTCCACTACTACTACTACTACTGCTGCTGCTACTACTGCTACTACTACTGCTACTACTACTACTTCTGGTACTTCTACTCCAACTCTACTCCTACTACCACTACTACTACGACGATGAGAACTACCACTACCACTACCGCTACCACTACCACCACCACTAGCACTACGGCTACGGCCACGGCGACGGCTGCTGCTGCTGCTCCTGCTGCTACTGCTCCTGCTCCTGCTCCTGCTCCTGCTCCTGCTGGTGCTGCTGGTGCTGCTGGTGGTGCTGCTGCTGCTCCTGCTACTGCTCCTGCTCCTGCTCGTGGTGCTGCTGCTGCCACTGCTACTGCTACTGCTACTGCTACTGCTACTGCTACTGCTACTGCTACTGCTACTGCGACGACGACTACTGCTCTCGCTCCCATTCCAACCTCACTAGCATTAGGAGCCTAGTACTGGCTACACTTTCCGTACACATTGGTCGTAAACACCGCCCCTTCTTTGCAGGATATTTTCCTTGATGGTTTTCAATCATCCAGCTGGTCTCGGGTTGCAGATGAGGATTATCGACCCATCAGCCCTGCGCAGCGGGCACGCGTAGTTGGTGGCAAGGGGGTTCGGGGGGGATACCTCCGGGACGACGAAGTAGAAGTAGGGTTTAGGGTTTAGAGTTTAGGAGCCGATGACGACCATTGAAGTAGCAGAAACCACAGCCGAGGAACAGCCCCGTGATGCATCCCTCCGTCCCGGTGATTTGCAAGCCAATCCTGCTGTCGCTTGGGAACATGTTTAAGGGGTTTAGGGGTTTAGGGCGTGGACGAAGGCTCCAATGTCGGCACCCCTTCTATTTCCTTAATTCCGGGAATCTGGAAGTCTTGGGGAAGTTTAGATGCTTGAAAAGATGCTCCAAGACTGTGACAGTTTGCTCATTCATGGAGTTTAGGGCACCAAGTTGTACAGCACCTTCTCTTTCGGCGTTTGTCTGTTCGTCTCTATATATTCAGATGCATGCCACATTTTTGTTACACTGGCTGAACCCCTTAACACAGAACCCAGGCACTTGTAGAGGACTCACGTTTTAACTTCACGCTCTTGGACTCGGAATGCTTACAAGTTTGCAGATTGCCCGTGTCAAGAGCTTAGGGTAGTGTTGTGGTCGAGTTTTTCCCATACGGCTAGGGTTCAGGCATTTAGGATTTTTAGTTCTTACGGCTTGAGTCTACATGTTAGGGCATATACCGGGTAAACCCTAAGCCCTAAACCTTTAAACCCTAGACCCTAAACGCTATATGGGGTATGGTTTCTATTATTAGTATTCCCCTAATAAACCCCGGTATATACACTCACCTAATCCTAAAAGTAGCCCTAACTACACTCACCAAAACGGTAATATAAACCCTACTTCATATAAACTCTACAACAAGCAGCCGAGGTCTCGTGGGCAGCCGGTTCCGCTTCCTCCACCCACACAGACCATCAAAGCGCCGAAATGTCGAGCATGAACGCCCCTCCAGGTGGTGACTTTGGGGTTCCAGCTAGGGTTTAGGAGTTTAGGGTTTAAGGTTTTAGGGTTTAGGGCTTAAGGTTTTAGGGTTTAAGGTTTTTGGGCTTGGGGTTTAGGGTTTGGGGTAGATTCTCAGGATTTAAACAGCAAAGCCTGAACCGAAACTCTTCCCGCACATTCCCAAACTCCTAATATTCCTGATATCAGACACCTGAAAAAGCCCCCAACCCCGAACCTATACCCCAAACCACTTAGAGGTTCAAGGCACTTACTAAGTAGGGTTCCTTTAAGCGTTCCTTTATATAATAGGGGTGCAGGGTTTAAGTGTCCGATCCCCAATAAGGATCCCTTTTTGGACAGTTGTAACTCTACTTTTACCTTGATCTCCCGTGTCGCTTATAAGTACCCAGGTTAGGGCTAGAAGCAGATGTACCTACAAACACTTTACGTATAGATAACCATACTTACTAAGCCCCTTGGACCGCTTGGACCTCTAAGTCGTGCTGCTAAGTTTCAGACACACCACCGCACACCTGCCGAAGAAATCTCCCTTGACAGTCCAAGCCGTACATACTTGGCAAGTCTGCCACGGCAGGGTAGGGTTAGGGTTCAGGGTTCAGCGATTGGGGTTCGGTTTGAAGTTCTAGAGTTTGGTTTGGAGTTTAGGGTTTGGTGTGTTGGTTGGCGCGGGGAGTATTAACAGATCCTGGCACTCTGCCCTGAGGGTCTGCAGCTCGGTCACGCCTCGGCAGCACGAGCCATACCCACCACAACCCCCTAATTACGAAGGTTGATTCATTTTTGAGTTCCCATCATGATTTACGCGATATTCCTTACTTAAGGGATTTTGGAGTCTTTGTGTGCAAGGCTTAAATCTTTCATGAATGCAGAACACTAAACCCTTATGCCCTAGCCGGGGTTACAGTCCCCCCACACTTGGCTTAGCGGTTCGATTCGTAGCCAAGGCTCCCTTATCCTAACTTCAAACCCTAAACCCACGAGCTGTAAAGGATCGCTTGAATAAGCCTCCCTTGGTGCTGTGGTGTCAATATAAATTCCAATATTGCATACCGTAATCTTCAAAAGCTCTGTGTAGATATTCAGGCTTACCTTGATTCCTAGGTTCCTGAGTAGTACCCTTTTGCCCTTTTTTCTTCAAGGGTTCCCTTATTCAAGGGCACCCGTGTTATAAAGGGTTTAATGGGGAACCTAGATTCCGTTTAGGGTTTGTGCCGTTCAGGGCAAATCCGGAGGAGGCGCAGGGCTTTGTCGGCAGCGCTTGCTCTTGGGAGCACACCATTACAAGCGGTTGGTCCTTCTGCCATTGCTGCCTGCGAGCCAAAGGATACTGCACCCACGGGTTGTTTTCGATAGGTTGATGGTGTTGGGGTTTATGGTGAAGGCTTACAGCAGAGTTGACGCGGTTTTTTGTGGGCTGGCGCCTTTCATGTGTTGTTGCTGCATTGTGGTCTTGAGGAGAGATGTGGACCATAGTTGAAAGCCGCCGCAGGAAGTTTGTAAGTGTAATACAGTAACGCATGCCGACATCGCAGGCACAACATGACTTGCAAGAATGGTGTACGAGCTCACGTAATTCGTTGCAGATGTAGATACACATACATACGTATATACATACATATATATATATATATATATATATATACATACATATGTACGCATGTGTGTATGCATGTCTTCATATGTGCATGTACGTATGCCTGTATACATGCATGCATGTATGTATGTATGTATGTATGTATGCATTTATGTATGTATATACGCATGTATGTATTAATGTAATGTCATGTAATGTAATGTACTGCAGGTTAAGTATGTATGTACGTAAGTATGTATGTATGTATGTATGTATGTGTGTATATATATATGTATATATATATATATATATATATATATATATGTATGTATGTATGTATATATATATATATATATGCATGTATATATATATATATATATATATATATGTATACGTGTATGTATATGTATATACCTATCTGTATGTAATGTATGTACTGTAGCGAAATGTAGCGAGATGTAATGCAATGACATGAAATGCCATGTAATGTAATGTACTGTAATGTAAGTTGTGTATGCATGCATGCATGTATGTATGTGCGCATGTAATGCATGTAATGTAATGCAATGTAATGAAATGCACTGTAAGTTTTGCATGTATGTAGCGTATGCATGTATGTATGCATGTATGTAAGCATGGATGCATGTATGTAAGTATGTATTAGAATGTGTCGATATACAGTTTTTGGGTTTAGGGGTTTTGTTCGCATATGCCCAGCAAACCCTTGCATCGCTGAAAGGGTTGTTTCTGAAGATCGTTTGAAGCACCATCGGGACGCATCCGATCGGTGGCTTCCCAAAGCAATGTCGAAACTTGTTTCTAGAGCCCCCACCGACCCCGAAATTCTAATGTGTAGGGTCATAGAGGTGATGCAGCACACACCCTGGGAGCATCTGGTCGGTCGCAGACATCGCCATGACGCAGACTGGCCACCGGACTATCGGGGGCTTCGGGCTTCTGTGATTTCTTGATGAAAGGTTTTCCCTAAACCCTAAGCCCTAAACCCCCAAACCCTAAACCCTAAACCCTAAGAGTAGAGCTTACGAGTACGATTTGGGCAGCTAAGGCTCGAGAGCCACTAGAGCTTGCGGCTCAGCTAAGCAGCCCTCAACTCCGGAATTTCTCAAAGGTCAAACTAGGGAAGGTTTAGGGTTTAGGGTTTAGGGTTTAGGGTTTAGGGTTTAGGGTAGGGTAATGGAAACTCTGGGTGCTAAGTATCAGTTACTTGATGCAAACACCCAGCACTTTCGTAGTTGCTTATTCTGTCTTTGTTGCCGCCCGATTTGTAGCAGTTTGTTGAGTTCGGACCTAACTTTATGTTCGAAGCACCTCGACAAAGTCCGGCATGAGACATGTTTCTGTTGTGTTAGAGCTGCTGACCAGCTCTGGCCGACGTTCTCTCCCGATCGCACAGGGTTTCTGAGAATCCTGTGTGCAGACCAGAATCCGGACATAAGTGCAACAATTTTCCAGGGGAGCTTCTTACGAGAATAAAACTAACAGCTCTCACGGGCCCACAGGGGCTCGGAAGCTTTGAACCAAATCCAGATCGAAGCTTCCTTTCCAATCATTGTTGCACAGCACGGCATCTTTCGAATGTTAGAGTACCGGTTGACGCGTCTGACAGACTGGCACCTGACACGCATTTTGCCAAGTGCTGCTTCGTCCCCATGCACAAAGGGTCCTAAGTACTTATATAGTCAAAAGTAGGGTTTCTATACCAGGACTTGCTGCTACGGTTTAGGAAATATCCCCCATATAGGTACTTAGGGCCCTCTGCGATAGAGACGGCTTGATCCAGGCCTTCGGGTGCAAGACTGGGAAGCTTCAGCATCCTCGTATACGAGCGAGATATGACATGTACAATGCTATCGCCAACGACACCCTAGTTACGTCGTAGTAGTGGTAGTAGTAGTAGTAGTAGTAGTAGGAGTAGGAGTAGGAGTAGGAGTAGGAGTAGGAGTAGGAGTAGTAGTAGTAGTAGTAGTAGTAGTAGTAGTAGTAGCAGCAGTAGTAGTAGTAGTAGTAGTAGTAGTAGTAGTAGTAGTAGTAGTAGTAGTAGTAGCAGTGTATAGTGGTAGTGTGTAGTGGTAGTGGTAGTCTTAGTGGTAGTGGTAGTGGTAGAAGTAGTGGCAGTGGCAGTGGCAGTGGCAGTAGTAGTGGTAGTGGTAGTAGTAGTAGCTAGCTAGTAAGTAAGCAAGCAGGTAAGCAAGTAGCAGTAAGTAGCTGGAAGTAGAAGTAAGTAAGTAAGTTGAAGTAAGTAGTGCTAAGAAGCACGCGATCCGTTATAGAACCCCTACCAAGCATTTTGAGAGGAGCCCTGCGTTTCAAAAACCAAACTCCGCTGAACCCGAAGCCCTGGCATCCAGCTGTCCAGCGCTAATGTTGCTCTGCTTAGAGTGACTTTCTGAGTCGATCGCTCGTAGGGCTTAAGATTTCGAACCCTGCGACCACTAAACCCTAAGCCCTAAACCGCCCTAAACCCTAAAACCCTTAACCCTAAAACCCTTAACCCTAAAACCCTAAACCCAAAACCCTAAAACCCTAAAACCCTAAACCCTAAAACCCTAAAGCCCTAAAATTCTAAACCGGTTAGGTTTAGGGGTCTTAGGGTTTCAGGCTTTAGATGAACGGTGCCTCAAAGGGGAAAGGGAGGGACCCTGAATGAGGACCCCTAGGTATACGCCCTTAATATAGCTATTATACACCCAGTATATAGCCCATTATAGGGTAGGGGTCCCCATTAAGGGTCCCTCCTTCTCCCCTTTGGATTAAACTAAACCCTAAACCCTAAACCCTATAGACCCCTTTAAAGGGACCCTTATAGACCCCTTTAAAGGAACCCTAAGAGCCTAAGGGTCCCTCCTTTTCTTCTTTGAGTTCCGAGAAAAGGCTCGGACGTCGATGCTTTTAGGGGGCTTAGAGAGGATTTCGGTGGGTTCTTTAAAGGATCCCTTTAGGGGTTTAGGGTTTAGAGAGGATTTAGGGGTTTTCTTCTAAGGGTCCCTTTATGGGTTTAGGGGTTAGGGGTTTAGGGTTTGAGGGGTTTAGGGTTTAGGGTTTGGTGGTCTTGTAACGAATTCTGCAGTTTCGGGCCTAGAATGGTACCTCTATGAGGCGTATAAGGGTTCTTTATTTGGTTTAGGGATTGGATTTAGGGGAATGGGGTTGGACATGGTTGGGCTTAAGTTAAGAGATATAAGGGTTGACGTTAGGGGTGTAGGGGGCTTGTTTTTAGGGTTTAGGTTGTTTTTAGTGCGGCTTGTGCAGTTTTTTTCTGTGTCTCCATGGGGTGTTGTGGTGTTTGATGGGGTTTTACAAGGTTCAGGGCTTTGCACCCTACCCCAAGGGTCCACAGGACCCAACAATTAGGTACTCGGTTTTAGGATAGTAGTTATGCAGGTTACGAGTTTGAAGAGTATACGATTATTTGGTACTTGGAGCCTTGGGGCTAGGGATCAAATAACCCGAAAGCCGTATATAGTATGGTCTTTGGGCCCAAGAGCCTTCATATATGAGTCCTTAGTTCCCTAGGGAAAGGGTTTAGGTTTATTGCAGCTGTTTTGTTGAGTTATGGCTGTGGGATTCGTGTGCAGGATGCTCCGGCTCGAGTAAACCTCCAACAACCTGAAAACCAGGGCCTATTGGGCCCTTAGGGTTTAGGGTTTAGGGTTTCTACAGTAGCAGCCTAAAAGTTGGAAGCCCAATAGCCTCAATCCTTAAGAGTAAATAGAGTCATGTATGGGGAATTCCAGCCCTATTTGGCCTTAATCCGGTTTCCAACTTTATGAAATTAAACGTTCGACCGGAAACGCTCTGAGGCAAGATAGGTTTCAGCTTTGGGGTTTAGGGTTCAAGGTTTGGGGTTATAGGTAAAGAGGATATGGTTCGAAGGGTGAACGCGGCCCCTGCGTTTTAGCACCTTCTGCATCCCTTAGGTACGCGACGTGGAGCCCGACATGCATGTCGAGATGCTCCAGGGGCCAAGGGTTGATGTTTCAGGGCTGTGGTTTGGGAAAACCAGAACCAATAGAGCCAAAAAACAAAACCAAAGAAACCAAAAGAACCAACAGCGAAAAAAGCAAAAAACAAAAAGACAAAAAACATTCCCGGCGAAGTCTTATTCCGACAGTTACTGGAGAATGTTGTTGTTCTTTTTTTGGTGTTGGTTCTTTTGGTTGTTTTAGTATTGTTTTGTTGTTCTAGTGGTTTTGGCTTTTTGGTGCGTGGTTCTACATCTATTGGAGAGTGTGTGATCGTCTGAGCTATTTGCGATCAAAAGGTCAACGTAAACGCGTTAGTGCCATGTCGCGACGCGAGCTTCCGCTAGATGTGCAGCAGATGCTCCGAGAGTACCTTGTGGGACATTCGGCTTGACATATGACTTTGGCCTTTTTTATAATGTTCACGTGATGTCTCTTTGTTGTTTTGGCGTATTGTAAGAACCGCCTCAAGATTCTCGCCTACGCGTTGTACCGTCTGCACCAACCGAATGGGAAGTTTGCATTGACACCTTGCCGGATGGTCGGTCACTCCAACGGTTTATCATATCTGTTGCCGCAGTATTTGTTTTGGTTCATAAAGTGTGCCCGTGTCCGTCGTGTTATCGGCTTCCTCAGGTTCAACCGTCTGGCACATCCGCAGAAAGTTCTTCACGTTGTCCCGCTTATACGGCGAGCAATGTCTGAGTGAGGCTGAATAAATGTTCGCGATGTCACGGTGATGTTGTGGTAAAGCCACAACAGCAGCCTAAGGCTTAACACTTTCTCCGCGCCAATCAGGCGACAATCTTGCATTGCATTCGCTGCCAACAGCACCATCGCGCATCATGTCTTGGAAGCTTTTGGTTCTGTCCAGTCCAGTGAGTAGTATTCGTTTCCTTTCAGCAGCAGCTGTGGTGACGAGTTTCCGCAACGAGGCCGGTGACTATGATGGGGCTCTCATCTCACCTTTGACGAGGCGTGCGGCCAAGGCAATGGGCATAAATTGCATTTTGAGAACAGGCCTATGCGTTCGGATAGGGCTTTGGGAGATGTATCTGTCCGTGATCTACCCGTTCGTCAGTTGGACTCGTCCGCAACCAAATTAGAGCATTTCGCAAACTGCTTCATGTACCATCCGATCGCTGTGACAAACACAAATTTTGACAATTTCTGCAAGATCTGCTGCGAAGGCAAGTATGCCCAACTTCCCGCCCTTTCTGTTTGCGCAAGGAGCCGACTGTGCCGTATACCATGCAAATCATTATCCAATCCACTCAACCACCTTCAGATGGAGACGCTGCGGGCACGTACTTGCGCATCTTCAAGCACATCTACCTCCACCGCAATAAGGACTGCATGGACATGTGCCAAGGCAACCCTCTCCGTTTTGACTGGGGTTCCCAAACTCGTCTAGCATTGATGGGCCTCAACTACATGTTGGACGAAATGGGTGGGAAGCAACTCCGTCATTGGGTCATCAAGGCTAAGTATGAGAAAAAGATCACTGTTGACCAGCAGGCGCGGGAGGACGGGTACAAGTTCATCAGAGAGTTTGGTCCTCGTTCTAACAACAGGAAAGAGATGCTTAAGAACATCCAGACATTGGGGTTGAGGCGGGGAGATATCTTTGTCTCCGACAAGTGGAAGGCTACAGTCTCGGCATGCAACTCCTACAAGATCGTCAACAACTTCTCGGAAGCAGGTGCATAGCCAACCACAGTGAAGGAGAGATTGTCAATTCTAATGGCTTCTCTACAAACGCGATTGAGTGTAAGTGGTCCGTAATTAAGCGGTGGATCCGTCGGCGAATGTCCGGGGTCTTACCAGCCCACTCAAATTGCCAAAAATGGCGTTTGCTCATAGATGAGTATCAACCCCGCAGCTTGCCCCCAGTGAACGGCCAACATTCTCTTGATCATGGAAATATCATCACAGTGCGAGTGCGCGATGTCGTACGTTTTTTCCAAGTTGCTTGATAGCGTTGTTTGCGATTCGGCTGCTCTGCTCAAAACAAATGCTTTGCACTTGCCATCGTTTGCCAGCAAAATGTGACATGCACTATGCGCGCGACTGCATACTCATCCATCTGTCCGCAGCTGTGAAAACATCAAAGTACATGGCTTCCGTTCGTGCATTTACATGCCCGTTTGTCTTCCTTTTGGTTATATAGCTTTCTATCTGAAACATGAACCGTCTATTCCATGTGCCTTGGTATGCATAAGTTGCTAAAACGCAGGGGCCAGGTTCACCCCTGGAACCGAGGATTTTAAGGCGTTCAGGGTTTCGTTGTTTTAGGGTTTGGGGCTTAGGGGTCGCTTTCGTCCTGCTCCTCCTCGTCCTTGTCCTTGTCGTCATCGCCTTAAACCTACTCAACTGTAGATCTCAAATCCACCACTGTGCAAGAGTGGCAGACTCAGAAAGTCATGCCGGTCGGTGAAGACCGCGCAGATGGTAATGGCCCAGCGACTAGAAGGCTTGAAGCTTGTTTTTTCCGGTTTCATGCTTGCCTGAGAAGGCAGCGCCAACCGAGTTGGTAAGCATAAACATTAACCCTAAACCCCTTTTCCCTAAACCCCAAACCCTAAACCCTAAACCCATGAGTGTACCGCAAACTTCGCCGAGCAAAGTCAAATCCTTGAAAACAAGCGGCCGGATAGTCCCGCGGCGCGAGCATGAGTCAGCCTATCTGGGTGAAAGATCTACTTGCGCGGGGTGTAGGGTTAAAACCATGGACCTAAAATCGCCAAGCCCTTCCCTTTGGCAATGACCCATGAAATTCCACTGTACACCATGTAACTAAGCTAGTAGGTCCTGGAATCAATGTGTAAACGCAAAGCCTCACCTGAATCCTGAAGGGGCTTCGTGGCGTTTCATGACGAATTAAGACGGTTTGAAGTAGGCGTTTAAGTTCGTGTTGACGAACCCGAATAGACTAGACGTGGTACTCTCGCCGCAGTCCTTCTTTGGCTGACGTAGTACAGTCTACGCCGGTCCAAAGCCCTAATTACTCCATGTCATGGTTGAAGCGCATATTCTGCACAATGGTTTACATGCTCAGAGTGTACACTGATCATGACACGAAGGTCGACTAACTGCACCGTCTTCCCGCTTTGGATCAAACCGCTACAGCTCAACCTTTCGCCCGAAAGAAAAGGGCCATGAACTGGCCTCAAGCCCGAACCCAACGATCGAAAACACCAAAACCCATACCCCTGAACTAGCCCCTAAAGATCCCAACTGAAGCAATCACAAGCACTCTCTCTTCAGCTGCGTTTAGGGCTTGGGGCGTAGAGGCATTGTTACTCATTGTTGTAGGTTTCTCTTAGCAATCGCTTCGTGTTTCAGGAGCAGGCGCAGAGCCTAAACCGTTTTAAGCTACACCCGTAAAGCCCTGAACCAGACTCCTACACCCCGAAACGCCTGAATCCCTACCTAAAGTCTCCATTGTAGTTCCGTTATTCGGTTAACCAACATCTCACATTTTGGGTTCCCAACCATAAAGTTGGTTAACCAGAAAGAGCCCTGAATTAGCCCTTCCATCTAAAATGTCTCAGCTGCAGAACACGCTGACCTAGAAGCTTCGACGCTTTCCTTCTCACATTTATAGCATAATATTTCGCAAACCCAATTCTGTCCGCATGCAGCCCAGAACCCTATTCTGACTATCAAGCCCCCCTAGATCACGCGAAGGCTTCCCAACCCCAGCTGCAGCAGATGCCTTGATAAAGGCTGCGGTTTCGCTTCAGTCGGACTGCTACACTGAGCTGCGGCTTGGGGTTTAGTTTGGAAGTTTCGGTTATAAAGCTTGCAGTTTAGGGTCAAACACACGGGCCTTAGCAATTCGAGCAGGGCTGCACGGGAAAAGAATGTGGACAATAGCAGGATATCATTATTCGTTGTTCAGATCTCGATGTTAGGCTTTAGGGTGTAGTCATGTAGTTATTGGTTTGTGCAGACCGTATACGTTCTTAAGGAACGGATACGTAAACAACACAACCAAAAGTTGCCAGTCAAAGTTCGAGTTCAGATTCGAGTCTTTGGGATAGGGTGACGGGTTTGTCTTAAACTATCAACCGGACTCGTGGGGTTTGGGGAGCTCCTTGCCCAAGTTCTGCAGGTTCAGCGCTTCGAGGTCTGGTCATCAACATAAAACAAGATCGTTTTCAAAAGAACCCCTTGCAGAGCCGTTCAGGGTTTGGGGTTTAGGGAGCCCTGATTTATTGAGCCCTCTTAGAGTACATGTAATTAACTCTGCAACCGCAACTCAATTGTACGTGCGCATCGTAGGACACGTGGCCAAGCCACGTGCTGTCACTCTTTTCGAAGCGGCGAAAGCGCGTGGCTCCCCTCTCCGGGCTATTGGGGCTCAAATCAACACCTAGATCGTGTTTAAGGTTTAGGATTTTGGGTTTGGGGGAACCAGTACACACGAAACCCCAGGTGAGCAGGCAGCCGTCGAGCGATTCTTCTAAGTTTGGCCCTCCTGATAGTATTCAGGGTTACGTACACCATCGTCAGAACCTTCTGGTCTTCTGATTCTTGTGCTGATCTATGAGCATTCCTGAACCCTGACCCCTACAAGTGCAGTTTTGCATGAAATTCTCAGACTATTCGGATATCTCGTCGTTCGTGACGACTCTAGGTTTCTTCTTTCGCACATGTTGTGATATTTTTAGGGTCTAGGGTGATAGTTGTCAAGATGTCAACTGTCCTGACCTTGTTCAGTGATTGTCTGGTCCTCACGTTTGCCACACTCGTCGGAATGGGCCCTTTCCTTGCGAACTCAGCATGTGGCAACTTCCTCAAATTAGGGTCCCTTTTGGGATCCTTTTTTATAAGGATGCCGTACTACCTTTGGGACGTAAGCATAAAGAAACCGAATTTAGAGAACCACCCCTATAGCACCCTTCATCCTTATCGTTCCATTTCATCCTTATAGTTCCACGTACTTAGGGGTACTTCAACATAGTTTTTAATTTTCTGTTATTATAGTCCCTAAGAAACAGCTCAAATTATAATTTGTGCTTGGGTTCTAGGTTCAGTATAGTTTAGAGAATCTTAATGTGGAGAACTACCCACATGTGGTTTTTCCCCAGCAAGGCCGTGTCTTGGACGGTGTATAGCCGGCCGTGGCTTCTCCTGTTAAAAAGCAGCTGAAATGGGTACTTCTCTAACTCTAACGGTTTAGGGTTTCGGGTCCCTTTTTATGTGCCAAATGTAGTACGGCACTCTCTTGAAATGGACCCTAAAGCGATCCCTAATTTAGAGAACTTCTCACAACCACGCCCCTTCGCCACCTAGTACAGACTCCCTTTAAAGATTCGCGTTTCAGTGGATGCAGTAGTCTACGATGTGGAAGCATGCCCACTACGCAATGCCTGGTTCCTAGATCCTGCTTGCACAAAACCCCACACTGTCAAGCTATCCGAACAGACCCAGTGCCCTGTAAGCTCTGAGATGCAGGCCCTCACAACCTCAACCCTGAGTATATAGTTCATACGATATAAAGACTTTACATTTTTCAGCTTATTGACCGCGAACCCTAAAAATGGAAACTTGACAGCTGAGCCACCAAGCAGATCCTTGATTCAGCCGCTTCGATGTCAATGCCTGCGCTCCGTAGTTGCAAGTTCGGCGAGTTAAAGCCTCTGTCTGGGTGCTTTATTGTTTAGCGCCTCCGGATGCCGGATGCATTAGGGTTTCGGGTGGGTTCTTTGCGACTTCGGGTTTAAAAAGAGTGTAGGTTGGGATTTGTCCGTGGGTGCTGTAGTCCATGATGCGCGTGTGGCCAAAACCCCTGATGGACAACCCAGTAAGCGGCTCAAGATTGGGAGTCCTGTATTAAGTGCACAGTGTAGAGTGTACCCTAAACCGTTGCTTTAAGTCTTTGAGGTTGCATAGGAGGGTGTCACGGCATGTACAAAGGTTTGGAAAGAGATTTGTAAAGGTCAGATAAGGCTTTTCAGTTGCTGGTTGTAAGATTCGAGGAGTTACAAGGATCCCCCAGTAGAAATCGAGGGTATTGAGGGATCAGAATCTGCGCCTGAAGCCCGGAATCTTAGTTTGTTTTGTTGTGTACGCTTTGTTGCCGTGGGGTTGTTTTGAGCGCGCCGCACCATCTATAAAGCATCCTCAGCGAACAAGCCGCGCCCGCAACCCACCGCAACACAAGAGCGCGCGCACACCCGCAGCAACAGAGTAAAATGTGCCCCGCCCAGCACGGACAGAAATCAACACTCTCCCTAAGGGTCCAGGTACCCAAATAGTATATACTTTGGCCTTAACGTATTCCCTATATAGGTACGTTGGGCCCAAAGTATATACTGTTTGAGCTTTGGGTAGGTGGCCTTTCAAGGTCGTACGAAGCACCGAGACGATGAATGGCCAACTTAATCTCTTAGGGTTTAGGGTTTACGGGTAGACCCTTGGGGTTTATAGGGTTTAAGAGTTTAGGGAGCCAACTGCCATGTTTTGATACCGTCGGCTCATGCTCCAGTTCTGCTTGTAGACACAGTCTCCTTCGAAATATGCGCCTGTGGAGTTCGTTAGGGCTTGGGGGCTGCAGTTGTAGTTTAGGGTTTAGGGTTTAGGGCTTTCGATGAGGTTAGCTATTCATAAGTGCTGGATTCTGATGTTTCGGGCCAAGCCTAGCCTGCAGGAGTTTTGGATTGGACATTTCTCGGAAGGACGGGGTTTCGAGTTTAGGGTTTTATGGTTTAGGGTTTGGGGGTTTCGAGCATGAACATACATACACACCCAGACGGTAGTGAGACTGCGTGAAGTTCTGAGACCATTTAGGGCACCTATCGGGCTCAGCTACTGCCGGCAGAGCTGGCATGATGAGCATATCTAGCAAACCACGGTAGCAAACGAATGAAACGTAGACTATCAATACATCCTACGATCGAAAGCTCATGTCTAGGGCTTTATTGGCTGCTGCCAAGCACATACAACTTTCCACGAATTGACATGCTCCAGCCGAAGGCAAGCGCCTCCCAAAACAGCAACCCTAAAGCATCTCCCGTAACACCTACTTAGAGGCACCTGGGACTTAGTAAGTAGGGTTATAAGTACCTTAAGTAGGGTTATAAGTAGATATGATATAACTATAGTTACCTTACTTATGGCCCTACTTACTAAGTCCCCTGATCCTCAAAGTAGACCCTAAACCCTAAACACTATAGATCCCTTTAAAGAACCCTATAGATCCCTTTAAAGGACCCTACTTACTAAGTCCCCTGATCCTCCAAGTGAGGTTCATCACCCTGGACCCAATCACAAACCCCAAAAGCCACCCCCTGACAAGCCGGCGGCCCTAAACCCTAAACCTTAGAAGCTGCCCCCACCCTGTAATAGTGATATAATAGGAATATAATTTGGCCCTAATATAATCCTATATAATCCTTATGGTCACTATTACAGGGTGGGGGCCCCTTCTAACCCTAAACCCTATAGGCCTACCCAAAGGCTCCAAAGTAGTTCTTTTTTGGGATAACCTAATAGAATTCTATATATGAACCCCCAAAAAGGAACTGCTTTGGGGCCTTTGGGTAAACCGTAAACCCTAAAGGATGGAGCTCCAAGCGCAACAAAGCCAGCAGCACATCCCAAAGACAGCCAAGCTCAAATTGTACGGTTTAGGGTCCAGTTTAGCGGCCTAAATCATGACCCAAACTTTTTTGGGGGTTCCTTATTAGGATTATAGTATAATGGGCCCCAAAGCCCAATTCTAATTATTAAGGCCCCTACATTAAGTTTACGGGTTTCCTCAAGCCTAACTCCCAATGCCACCACCGCCACAACGACTCGTTGCCAGAAGAACAGGACATGTATGGCCGACAGCATCAAATCCTAAACCCTAGACCCTTAACCCTAAACTGACAAATTGCAACCCTAAACCCTAAACCCTAAACCCTAAACCCTAAACCCTAAACCCTAAACCGTAGCTGTCAGCCCGAGTGGCTGTCTACTTGGTCTTGTGCTTGGAGGTCGAGGCATTCAGAAGCCTACGGGTTCTGCGTGAGGGTCTAGGGTTCCGTTGTTGGTTTAGGGTTTCGGGTTTAGGGTTTCTAGGCCTCATAGGGTTTAGGGTTTATGATTCATAGAGTTTGGGGTTTACAGGGTTTAGGGCTCATAGGATCTCATAGGGTTTAGGGTTTTATAGGGTTTAGGATGAGGCTTTGGATTAAGAGCTAGAGCCAGGGTCACGGGGTGTGAATGTTCCGGTCAAGGTGCAAAATCGTATGCATGCATCGTTTCCGTTTGTTGTTTATTTATATTTTTTGACATGTTTGTATGTATATATATATATACATATCATATATGTGCACATACATATTATGCGTGAATGCGTACTATGTGTGTATGTGTGTAGATATATATATATATATATATATATATATATATATACATACATACATATATATATATATATATATATATATATATATAGCATTTGTGTATAAGGGCTTCGGGTTAGGGTGCGGCGGAGTTCAAAACGCTTAGGGCGCGAACCAATCTCCATGTGCGTTTCGGGTGTAGGGCCGGGTTTAGGGTTTCGGCTGTAGGGTTTAGGGTTTAAAGTAAAAGCCAGAAAGTTGGAATATGATTATCCTAAACCCTTTATGGTAAATTATAAGGTATCCTGCCCTGAAACCATATTCCAACTTTCTGGAGTTCCCTTTAGGGTCTGGTAGCGTTGGGCTTTAGGGATTTCAATGCCGGGCAGCCCAATTGACCCGAAGCCTGAATCTTATATCCGGGAGTCTCAGCTCAGCTCAGAGCTCATGACTGCATTTAGGGCTTAGGGTTTAGGGTTTAGGGTTTAGGGATTTAGGGCTTAGGGTTTAGTCTGCCATAAACCTGAAGACCTTAGCCACAGCCCTAAACCCTTAAACATCAACGCCCTTGCCATATTCGGTTTTGTGTGGACCATGTTCCTGCCTCGACCTTTCCAAGCAGTTTGTGCCGCTGTACTTGGACTACCGCCGCCAAAAGGGGGCTTTGATCAAACTTGCGTTATTATGGTCCCTATACCTCATATCATCGTGGGCGACTCATATATTAAAGCAGCAAAGAAGCATCAGGAAAGCCTAAACTCGAGCAATACAGCAAATGCCCTGTCAAAAACAGATTCCTAAACCTGAAGCCTAACCTTAGGACCTCTACAACAGGGACCATAATCTGGGACAGCCCTCATTTCAAGCAGCCTAGATCGTATGACATCGGGTGACGTACTGTTGGTCCGCTGTCGCTGTCAGGCTCTGCCGATTGATTTCTACTGGGATCTGGCCTGACGTAGGGTTCAGTCAGGGAACTCTGTTACGGCTTTACACAGGATCGATCAAGGCCCTCTAAGAGTTCGACAGGTGTTCTAGACGAGTTCTGTCAGGGTTTTAGGGTTCAGGAGTGCGATGCTCCAGGGAGCAATAACAAACAGTACACCTTGTAGATGCCGGGACGCTGAGTTAGGGTTGTTATTTTCGGAAGAATCCGGGTTTCTACGAGGGGCGTTTCTCAGAGGACTCCAGAACCCAGTACACTTGAGCAGATGGAGCAGCCGTCTCTGAAAGAGACGGATTAAGCAATGCACCCGAAGGGTCCAAGTACCTACCAGGGGTTGGGGGCCTTAGGGCTGAGGGCGTAGGGCCCAGACCTTCCAAAATCCCTTAATCAAGGAATATACCTTAAATTATAGTAGGGTCCCCAATATGATTTAAGGTATATTCCTTAATTAAGGGATTTTGGAAGGTCTGGGGGCTTGGGGCTTACTTACGGGTTTAGGGTTTAGTTAGGGTTTAGGGCCCCTGGTTTAGGGGTTCAGGGTTTAGGGTGCTTGATAACCAATCATATACTCAGTACACAGTACACTGTAAACCAGGTATATCCAACCATGAGGTACGTTGGACCCTTCGGGGTAGGTTTCAGACTGATGCGGCAACGACCCATCCTCCTCACTTGGAAGCTCTGGGCTCGGTGCCACGCCGGGCATGCGGTTCCCCCTACAGTAAACCCCATAGAGTCGGAGACCGGATTAAGGCCAAATAGTGCCGAGATTCCTTATACAGTACTCTTAAGGATTGAGGCTATTGGGTTTCCAACTTTTGGGCTTCTACTGTTAATCATTCAAGATCTTGACACCCCAAGCCACAGAAGTCGTTCTGGAATGTTGCTGCTCTCCAAGTTGTGGCGTGGGGTTTAGGGGATATTCGTAATAATGCATCAATGGAGGATAACGACCTCGCAGCAGAAGCCCATAATATAGAAGCCGAAATGTTTGTCAATAGGGTTCCTTAAATCCCTGATGGTAAGTACGGCATAGTATACCCATATATATATATATATATATATATGTATACATATATATATATACACATATATAAAAATATAGACCCAGCGGCCTAAGCCATAAACCCTGAACCCTATAGCCCTAGTCAGGCCCCTATATTATCACTCTAGCCAGCTAGCAGGCTTCAAGATCCATACTTGTGGTGTACAACTCAGGGAAGCTACGGTGAGGTAGGTTCTGCGGTTCCGGTATGTCTGCGCGTATACTCTGTGGATCTATCTATTGCTCTTAGCTCGAAGCCCCTTGCTTGTCCTTCGGCCTGTACCTACAGTCTCTATTGTAGTTCCTTTTTTTGGTTAACCAAAATCTCTTTTATAGGGTCCTAACCATAAAACTGGTTAAACCAAAAAAAGGAACTACAATGGAGACTATAGGTAATCGCTACATCTTGAAACCTAAAGCCGTAGCCCCTTGCCCCGAAAGCATGTAATTGATTCCCATCCTTTTGAAACTCGAGAGAGAGCTTACAGCATTGTGGCAGTGTACTTGTACAGAAACGAGGACGGGCTGTAAAGCCAGTTTAAAATCCGTACTAACCTACGGTGAGAAGTATTACAAATGCCACGCCCTCAAACGGAGAACAACACACCCCTAAAAGCCTCTTCGAGTCATTAAGGCCCCCGTATTCCCTAAACTCTTGAAATAAGCCTGAAAGAATCCTTACAGGAACCCTTTGCAGGAACGCTGTTCTCACCATTGAGGCCCTAAGCAACCATATACCCCCAACATACAGGTCGGCATACTTAAGAGTAACCACTTGTAGTCCCTGTACAGTACTGCTGTCATGTTCCCGAAACTTTCCCCAAAACCCTGGTCTAATTATTGTTCCTGCAAAATGCCTTGACTTTGTGTCACCGTTTGCAAGAACCCCGTACCGGAACCCATTAAGGCCCCTGCAGGTTCTTGCGTTTGTTTTTGACTAAAACGTAAACCCCTAAACCCCAACATCGAAGCCTCTGAAGCCTTAAGCCTTTAAGACCCTAAAGCTTAACCCTAAAACCCTTATATATATATATATACATATATATATATATATATATATATATATCGCTTTCACGGAATCCCAAGACCCTAAGACCCTAAACCTGTGGCCGAGCCATGAGCAGCCTCAGGGAGACAGTCACTGCCAAGCATGAGAGGAAGACTTGCGAACAAAAACGCGAAAGGGCTTACTTAAGGGATCAAGGGACTTAGTAAGCAGGGTTATAAGAAAGGTTAGTACAGCTATCTCTACCTAAAGCTTAGTCAGGGTACTTATAACCCTACTTATTAGTCCCATGCTCCTCCAAGTAGGGCTTTTGAGGTGGTGGGTTTGGGGAGGTCGGGCTTGGGGCATCAGGGTTAAGGGCTTAGGTTGCAGGGTCTAGGGTTTAGGGGCACCAGAGCACCAGAGTTAGGGATTAGGGTATAGGGTTTCGGGTTTAGAGGCACCAGAGTTTCGTAAGAAAGCGACCCTAGTATCGTCGAAACCTTGTACCCATTAAGTACCCTTGATTTACGAACAGAGGGCTTTCTTGTTTCTTCAAGGCGAATGACCGAGGCATCGTCAAGAATTGCAGGCAAAACGTGGCTCATGCGTGTTCGTCGTTGATTTGTCGGCCCGATTTCCAGGCACAGAACCACAAATCCAACACCCCAAACCCTAAACCCCGAAGCCCCGAATCGAAATCCCAAACCCCATACACCCATAACCCGCCCCCAACCCAACACTCCGAGGCACCTGCATATTGAAGAAACAAAGGACTGTGTCTACATGTAAAGTTTAGGGTTTAAGGTCTAGCGGTTCAGGTAGGGTTGCTTCCCACATCCTATCACCTCTATGAAGTTCAAAGTAGCACGAGAGAGACCAATACAACTCGATTGGGCGATGTAGGGTACGGGGTACGGTTTATGTTAGAGGTTTGATGAGAGTGTACCGGGTCCAGAGGAAAACCGGTGAGTGCGTATATGCCACATATCGGCGTTTGCTGTGAGGATATCCATTGTTAAAATCTCCCCCTCACTACACTTTGTCTCATGTCCTGGATCTGTCCCTGAGTCAGTCAGAAGACATTCCTTCTTGGCCTCCTGCCCCTGAAGGGTTAACTTGTTAGTATACTATGGTATCACACACCGCAAAGCCCTCTTGCGCTTGTAAAGTCCCCTATATTTCTCGTCAACAGGCGTTCGATCGCCGAGAAGTGGCTCGCGGAGCATTGGACCTAGTTGCAGGGTTGGGGATGTGACAAGCCCCGACTTTTCCCACAGAGGGCCCAGTAACCTTCAAGGAAGGGATATCTCTGAATACCATTTATTGTAGAAGCCAGAAAGGTGGAACATCATTATCCTCATGCCCGTAAGGTAAAGTATAAGGGATCCTAGCACTAATCCTCCTAAAGCCATGTTCCAACTTTCTGGCTTCTACTGTAGCAGAGGTGGTGTTTGTTTCGAAAGGGTTTGACAGCTTCAGGGGGCCTCGGGGTGCTCATTTTCCGCACCCTTGAAACTACATTCGTCGATCATTGTCATGGTCGATGCTGTTGATGTACTTGCCGTTGCCCTCGCCGCAGCTGTCGCTGTTGCTGCTGTTATTCTTGTTGATGTTGCTGCGACGACGACGACGACGACGACGACGACTACTACTACTACTACTACTACGACTACGACTACGACTACTACGACGACGACGACGACGACGACTACTACTACTACTTCTACTACTACTACTACTACTACTACTACTACTACTACTAGTAGTACTACTACTACTGCTATTGTCGCTGTCGTTGTGGTGTTGGTTGTGGTGGTAGTTGTGGTTGTGATTGCGGTTATTGTTTTGGTGGTCGTTGATGCTGCTGCTGTAGCTGGTGCTTGTGGTGCCGCTGCTGGTGGTGGTGCTGCTGCTGCTCTTGCTGATGCTCCTGCTCTCACTCTTGCTGTTGCTCTTGCTGCTGCTGCTGTTGCTGTTGCTGTTTTTGTTGCTCCTGCTGCTCCTGCTGCTCCTGCTGGTGGTGGTGGTGGTGGTGGTGGTGGTGGTGGCGATGTGGTCATGTGGTCATGTTTCTGAATACAATATTATGCAGCTTGCACTGTATTAAGTATTGCCACAGCTGTGCATGAATATCTTCAAACATAGATGGGTAGTTGTCAAAATTCGGGTCCCTTTTTGGGTACCCTAAGTAGGAGGTGCCGTATTATAATAGGGACCCAAAAAGGGACCATCACTTTGACAACCCTAAACCCCTAAACCCCTAAACCCTAAACCCAAAACCCAAAACCCATAATTTTGACAACCACCCAGATGAAGCCGACAGGCATCCCGGAATTCCGGAGGGTGCGCTCGCGTTTGATCTGCTTCGGTCCCAGTTCGCAGCAAGTCCAACCCAGAGCCTGCAAAACCCCTTAATTAAGGAATATACCTCAAAATAGTGGTGTATAATGGGATCCCTTATATGATTTAAGGTATATTCCTTAATTAAGGGGTTTTTAGGCTCTGGGAATAGAGTTTCAGCTACAGTTTGATGGGAGGCCAAAAGGGGGTTTTAAGATTCTTGGGGCAGGGATTCCTTAATATGAACCCCATTATGGGAACCCTATAATCCCTACTAAATCCCCATAGGCTAAAACCCCTTTTGGCCTCCTATGAGAGTTTAGGGTATAGAGTCTATAGAGTCTTCCAGTGCAGTTTTCGCTTTCTGGGTGTGAGATTTGTTCACTACAGCATGTGGGGTACAGTTTAGATCAGGATTTCGGTGAGTGTATATACCCAGAGACTCCAAAACTCCTTAATTAAGGAATATAACTTAAAATAGAATAGGATCCCTTATATGATCTAAGGTATATTCCTTAATTAAGGGGTTTTGGAGTCTCTGGGTAGGGCAACTCATTAATTAGGATCCTGGTGACTGCTCGTTTTGGGTGCTGCTATGGGGAGCGTAGTGAGAAACACCCTCGCTCATATACTTTGCGGCCGCAGAGGCCATGCTCGTTTCACTTTCTAGGATCTAGAGTAGGCCCTTATTCCCTTTTTTAGGGTTCAGGTTCCCTTATAAACCCCTTTAAACTAAAAAGGGCATCCTTTTTATGCCTGGGTTACTCTTGGGTCTAGCTTTTGTGGAAGTCGACCTCGTCGTGTCCTTGAAGGCCCAGAAGCCGCAACCTGCAGGGTCCAGTTCTACACTGACGTAACAGCAGCAAGCCTCAAGAAGCCGAGCAAGGACACTTAAGGGTTTAGGGTTTTAGGGTTTTGGGTTTAGGGCTTTGGGTTTAGTTTTTTTTTTGCAGGTGGGCATTCAAGATCCTACAGGCTTGCTGAGACTTCTTCTGGAGTGTAAGGTTGCGGGGTTTCGGTTTTTTGCGGTGCAGGATTTTGGGTCTAGGGTTAAGGGTTTAGACATCAGGGCCATAAAAGTCTAGAATGTAGGGTTTAGGTTTGGGTGTAGGGTGTAGGTTGCGTGTTCAAGCTTTGGGGTCTGCGGGCACTAGGCCATGGTTTGAGCACGTTTGAGTAGCTTGCATTCTCGGATGGGTTGCGGGAGGGATTTTCTGCCTTCGTTCAGGCGTTCATAAAAACATAGCAGCGGCCTGCAAGCAACAGCGAGGCTGTGTTAGTTTAACGTAGACCCTACCTGAACCCTGGCCTGCCTAGTAGAGGACGAAGACGATGACATCAGAAGAAGGAAATCCTGAAACAAGGGTTTGCGGACAACCCAAAGACTCCGAAACCCCTTACTTTAGGAATCTTTAGGATCGTGCCTTAAATCATTATACGGATTGCCCTCCACCCCCACTTGTAATTCAGTGTATATTCCTGCATTCAGCCGATTTTGGGGACCATCAAAGAGCCCAAAGGCTTCTTGCCGGAATCCTGCAGAGGGGGTTCCTCCGATCCTTGCAAGAAAAAACTGAAGACTCTACACCCCATGACCACGAAACTTTAGCAGCCTGAACCCCAGTTCTATATCCCAACCCAGAGAGCCCAATACCCCTTAATTAAGGAATATGGCTCGAATTATGTCGGGCTTCATACTATGATTTAAGCTATATTCCTTAGTTAAGGGGGTATGGGGCTCTTTGAATCTCCTTCAAGCCTTAAACCCCGAACCCGCAAGCGTAAGCTGAAGGAAAAAAACTAAAACCCTAACCAACCAATTCCATACCTCAACAAAAACCCTAAACCTTAAACCTCAAGCTCCCAAGGTTTGCCAAGGACAGCTGGATGCCATTGGACACAGACAATCCGGAGGCCTCTATCTTGAAGGGTTGGGGGATTCACTCAGTAGGTCCGTAATAGCTATGTTAGTCATACAATGATATACCTTAAATGACTTAAGAACCTAAAGTAAAGCATACATAATCCTTGACAAGGCACCTTACTTGGGTTCTGATACTTACAACTCTAGACTTAGGCTACCAACCCGAGGACCCCCTAAGACCACTCGAGGGTTTGGGACTTTGGGCTGCAGGGTGTTAGGGTTCCCAGAGACTCCAATATCCCTTAAGTAAGGAATATTCCTTAAATTATAATAGGATGCCTTATATTATATGATTGAAGAAAATTGAAGAAATTTTCCTTAACTAAGGGATATTGGAGTCTCTGGGTTTACGGGTTGTCGGGTTCCAGGAAGTTTAGGGTGCAGGGCTGGCAGTTCCAAGGTTCAGAGTTGAGAGTATAGGGCTCAGGGCCAGGCGTCTCAGGGTTCACGGTCTCAGGGTTCAGGGCTTTTGGGTTCATTGCTTTAGGGCTCAGGGTTTAGGTTTCAGGGTTCAGGGCTTTAGGGTTCATTGCTTTAGGGCTCAGGGTTTAGGGTTTAGGAGTTTAGGAGTGTAAGTTTTTTGTCCAGGCTTTAAACTTGAGTCAATGGGCAAACTGTAAGCTTGTTGCACGTCTGTTTGGTGTAGGATACGGGATTTCAACTCTCGCGGACCTGGGTATTGAAGCAGCAGGAGAAAAGTCTGGAAAAATGACGCATATACAGAAACGTTTGGGATATTTGAATTAGGCTTTCCTCCGTGGCAGCCACAAGCCATGCTGGCATATGAGGTCATTATACTTGTTCGATGCTTCGGCCCTCTGTAAGCCCGAAACGTCGAAACCCCAAAGCGCTAGACCTCAAGCCTTGCAACTTTGAGACCCGAAAGCTAAACTGTCAAGTAGCCTTGCGCTCGGCAAGCGTATTCCGTGATTTCTACCCTAGACCTTAGACCCTAAACCCTAAACTTTCTGGCTGTTCAAAGCCCTCAACGTCAATGTTGGGCTTCAGGTGTGGGTTCTAGCTTTGTCCGTAAACCCTCAAGCTCTACCTACACCGGATCCGAAAGCTTTCACCTCTGAACCTTAAGATTCCTCGCCGTAATCGCGAGATCCCGCAAGCTACAGAGCCACGAGTGATGTACGGGAGTTTTGGCGATAGCATCATGCATGAGTTCTTCTACGGAGCCGTGACTACACCCTTCAAAACCGCAATGTAATCTCTAACTATTCTCTGGGGGCCAACACCCGCATTTTAAAGCCGCATACAGCTCAAACAGTCTCTCTCTCTCTCTCTCTCTCTCTCTCTCTCTCTCTCTCTCAAGGAAAGCCAAAACGCCCTCAAACCAATCTCGAGTGATGATGGCATGAAAGCAAAGTCTCACAGATCGTACCAAGGCTTGTACGCCCCGTGAAATTTGAAAAGCCTTTACCGGTTCTCTCTCAATTCTCTCTCTCTGTCTCCCTCTCTCTCTCTATTCTTCCTCTCTCCCTCCTCTCTCTCTCCCTCTCCCTCTCTCTCTCTCTCACTCTCTCTCTCTGTCTCTCTCTCTCGCTCTCTCTTTTTCCCCTTTCTCTCTCTCCCTCTCTCTCTCTCCCTCTCTCTCTCTCTCACTCTCTCTGTATCTCTCTCGTATGAATGCATACATATACAGAGAATCGCCTCAAGCAGTTGTGGCAGTAACCCTAAACCTCTAAACGCTGTTCGCAGAGACTCCAAAATCCCTTAATTAAGAAATATTCCTTAAAACATATGAGGGATCCTACTACAATTGAAGGTAAATTCCTTAATTAAGGGATATTGGAGTCTCTGGGTTCGCAGGCTCTTGGCTGGGACCCTTCAACGCCTTTGCGGCCGGCGACCCAGCCTCCGCAGAATGTAACACCGCACGGACCCCTTGTGTTTTTCTTATTGGGTGTTGGGGGTTTGCGGAGGGAGAGAAGAGGGTGTCAAGAAAGCCCGAAGTCAGGAAAGCCACCCCTAAACCATGGACCCGAAACCCGAGACCCTGACCCCTAAACCCTAAACCCCTAAAATTCAGGAAAGCATATTCGGACTCCCAAAGATGCTGGCCGATTCCGGAAAACACCGAGGACCGACTCACTCGTACGGGTGCCACCTGCGATCTTTTCTTGATAAACCCTGAACCCCTAAACCCTAAGCCCTTAAACCCTAAACCCCTAAACCCTGAGGGCTCAAAGTTTCAAAGCTTGAGGTTCAGTATTTCCCAACTAATATCTCCTTTTCAGGGTTTCGGGGTTGTTATCTAAAACCATCCTCTCTTGCGGCTTGCTACCCACGATCTTCGTCCAGAGTTTAGGACCTCTGCAATTAATGAATCTGTTTGTAAGTTAGATCTTGTTTTGATTCCTAAACCCAAACCCTGAACCCGAATCTTTCCGCACCCTTTGCTTTTAGAGGAGCTTTGAAGGGGCCCGGTGGGGTTCAGGGTGGGGTATTCAGCAGCATCTTAGTTGGCTCTTCGGGCTTAGAGTCTATTTAAAGGACCAGGGCAGGAAACTCAGTAAGTAGAGCTCACAGCAGAATAACCCCAAAGGAAAGACTGCTTGTATCCCTGAGTTTCATCGTCCTTGGTACATCCCTAGATCCTTCAAGTACGTACACCTCAACCCGAAAAACCTAAATAGAACCCACATAGAGCCCTCATAGAAGCCTAGTAGAAACCATAGTAGAACCCCGGTAAAGCCTTACTATATATATATATATATATATGCCCGAAACCCTAAGCAACCGTCGTAGGAACCGTTAAAGGAACCCCCAAACCCAGAGCCCCTTCGACCGAATTCGCGTTTCTTTCGGGATGAATGCCGCATTCACATGGTTTGGGGTCCAGGGTTTAAGGTGTAGGGTTTAGGTTTTAAGGTATCCCCAGAAAGTTGGAACATGGCTCAGGAATCAACAGTGCTAGGATTCCTTATGCTTCACCTTTAAAGGCACAAGGATAATGGGGTTCCAACTTCGTGCCTGCTACTGTACGCTTACCAACTCTTTGGCTGTTAGAAGCTTACGGTTGACGGCACCCAGAAAGATAGTACTAGCCACCATCACAATCATCTTCTTCTTTACCATCATCATCGTCAGAGTAATAGCAGTCTACCCAATAGTCAAAGCAACTTTGAAAGTTTGCTGTTACGAGCCTCCCAAAATTATGTAACACAATCCACAGCTGCAGGTTGCTGGCTTATCCCACCGACGAGCGCTTCATTTTCCAGCCGGATGCCTCAGTGGCCTTAAGCCTTATTGCATAGACCAATTCCCCAAACCCGACACCCCAAAACCCCGGGAACTTGAATCTACAACCCTAAGCCCTAGGATTTTGAATCCAAAAACCCTACACCCTAGGATGTTGAATTGAAAACCCTGAGCCCTAGGCTGTTGAATCTAAAACCCTAAGCCCGACAGCTTGCACCTTTCAACCCTGAAACCTTGAAGCACCATAAACCTTAAACCCGACATCCAAAATCCTTGAATCGCCAACACCCACAAGGTTTTGGGTTTAGGGTCTCATAAACCCATATCATAAGACCACGAGGCTTTAAGCTTTAGGGCTTGGAGTTTCATAAACCCATAGCATAAGCCCACAAGGCTTTAAAACCTTAAACCCTGACCTGCAAGGGCTTCAACACTTCACCCTGGCCTGCTGTACCCCGAAACCTCGAGCTCAATCTCTCAGTAGCTGGGTAGGCAACCTTAACTAGGTAGGCCTTTGGGACATTTCATTTTCCCTTATTGGGCTTGATAGGACCCTATTTGCGAATTTTTTTTAGAGGCTTTCAAGGGCCAACCCAGTTAAGGCTTCTGGGGGCTTGGAGGCTTGATCCCGGCATTCTTCACCGGTGCACTTGTCATTCTTGCAAGAGTAACCCTTTGGGGTTTGTATCATCCTACATGTTTTTGAGCTTAGCCCTTTTGGGCCAGGGAATTCAGCGAGATGCCAAGTAAGTAGGGTTTATGCGGTTTACACAAGCCTTCGATGGGGTCTTACATGTCCTCTTAAGGGTTCATACATCGGACTTAGTGTCTAGATGGGTTCATCGTCAACCGGGTCCATCAAGGATTTGGCCGGCAATGTCCACTAGCACGGCTTGCATTAGCCTCTCTGAGCGAGGCGGCTCAGCAGCTTTGGGACCTTCTTCATGAGAATACTCCAAAGCCTCCCCAGCCTCACCCACCAAAGCTGCAGCCGCCTATTGCCCCTGCAAAAGCTAAGATGATGTGTGTACAGACGAAAAGGGGAGAAAGGTGGGTGCCGGCCCCACCCAAATGGGAAGGGCCACTCGTGCAGATGTGGTCGAAGAGGAGGGGGCCAGCGCTGCTCAACTCACGGTGAGAGCAAACTTAATTTACGGTGGAGTTTGACGATGGGGACCGATTGCCGCCGATGCTTCTACCATCAGGGGACTTAGTGAGTAGGGTTATAAGTTATAAGTTATAAGTAAGGTAACTATAGTTACTGTACATCTACTTAGAACCCCAATTAAGGTACTCATAACCCTACTTACTAAGCCCCATGATTCTCCAACCCTAAACCGAAGCTGCAGGAAGTGGAAACACAAGAGAGGTAGCAGGTTGGCTCCTCAAGCGAGTTTCGTAGTCGCAGTAGTCAAGTAAGTAGCCGATAGCCTTTTTTGGGGGGGTGCCCTAAACTCTGAACTCTAAGCCCCTGCATGCGCCGAGCAGTTGACCTTCAGCTCCCGTAGGAACCGGACAAGTGACAAGTATCCAAGTTGGGCGCCAGCCCCATACCTATCCTGATCCCCAAAGAAAAGAGGCGCAAAGCCAGACAGTGGAGAGAAGACCAGCCCAACACCTGCTAGAACCCCTGATCCCCCAAAATCCGATGTAAACCATAGAACCCTATATACCCCCGAAATCCCACGTAGACCATACATCCTCAAAGTCCCTAAACTTTAACTAATCCTAAACCCTGAACTGTTATAAACCCTTTTTAAACCCAGACTCGGCTCGAGGCCCGCCTTGCCCTCCTCGCCGTCGCCTTTGCCGATGGCCGAAGCGGAGGTGTCTCTAGGGTTTAGGTCTCTGGGATTTAGGGTTTAGGGTTATAGGGTTTAGGGTTTAGGGTCTCTAGGAATCAGGGTGCTTAGTTTGGGGATATTGCTTTTTGTTGGGCTTGACAGCGTGCGGATTTCAGTGAATCTGGTTGTCAAAAGGAAATTTGTTGGCTTGTTTTGGTCTCGCTTCAAGAGTCAAAGGGTCTTTTGTTGGCTTGTTTTGGTCGCTTCAAGAACTTAGACTTAGTTTTCAGGCACCGTTCAGGAGTGAATGTTTTAGTGTTTAGCGTAGTGCTTGGGTCGAGGGTGTGGGGTTTGGGCCCGTGTGTTCAGAGACCAGTCTAGGTTTGTTGGTTCGGGCGCCTGGGGTTTAGATGGTTTGGGCATGCTTTCTGTTCATGCGTACAAACTCCAAAGTATCATGTTACGTTTCGGATCTATATCTGTGATAGGCGGAGACAGTGTGGAATGTCAGGAGTTTGTCTTGGCAGTCGCTCCGGAACCCTAAACCCTACTTGGAGGATCATGGGAATTACTAAGAAGGGTTACTTCAACTAGAGTTGCAAGCAGATAGAACAAAAGTTGCCTTACTTGTTTACCCTGCGTACTTACTGAGTCCCGTGATCCTCCAAGTAAACCGGAGGACAGGCTTCGAACGGTCTAGGGTTCAGGGTTTAGGGTTTAAGGTGCAGGGTTCGAGGTGTAAGGTTGGTGCAGGGTAATTCCGACAGGTCAGCTGATGTACTACCCCAAGGGTCCGAAGGACCCAATAATCAGGTACTTGGGTTTAGGATAGTAGCTATGTAGGTTGACATTTGCGAGATTGTATGATTGTTAGGTACTCGGACCCTTGGGCCAGCTCCTACAAAGGCATGACGTGGAACCCAGATTCTGCAGACTACAACTTTCGCAGTCTTGCACCCAACAGCCCCTAAACACCAATCTGTTAACCCTGTAAAGCCCTACACCCTAACTAGCTCTAAACCCTGAAGCCTAACACCCACCCACCCACCCATCCACCCACCCACCCACCCACCCACCCACCCACCCACTCGCCGCACCACCCACACACACACACACACACCAACTAGCTCTCCGAAGAAGCTGCTGCAACTGCAAGACTGACTTGAGAGGCCCGGGAAGCCGACAAAAGCTGTTCGGAGGACCGTCCATCGGGTTTTTGTAGGGTTTGGGGACTTGAGGGATTTCCGGCTTAGGGGTTTAACATAGGGGCCTACATAATTACCTATACTTTTTTGGTTCCGGAGTAGAACTAAAGTATAATGGGACTATTATTGAGGCCCCTATTTTAGGGACTTACGGCGGTTTAGGGCTTAGGGTTTTTGGGGACTTGAGTGATTTTAGGGCTCAGGGTTTAAAGGAGTTTATGCACTTGAGGTGTTCAGGGTTTGCGGTTTTGAGGTCTATAAACCCTAAACTGCACCATTAAACCGTGGCTTAGGAGCACACAGGAGATGGGAAATCAGGGCCAATACAAGGGTTTTGAGAGGGGACCTAGAGGGTTTTCAGTAGGATCCCCCTAGTGAGGACCCCTAAGTAAGCTATCCTGCCTTTGAAGATAACCACCCTCTTATGGCAATCTGGAGAGGTCGGGCTCTCCCAAGGGACACAAAGATCTCGCTGAGAGTCCCTGAGCAGGGATCCTTACCATACTTCCGGCAGTTTTCTTTCCTGACCTTGAACTTTAGCTCCCACAGCTCATAAGCTTAAACCCTAAATGCTAGCCCTAAACGGTAAACCCTTATGCGGCTTACGGTCGGAATTGTCCTGGGTTGGCTTTTGAGCTCCTGGGGTGATCTACTTTCCTCTTCTAGGATGCCCAGTAGTATGCTTATTCCCTTTTAGTAGTCCTGGGTTCCTTATAAAGTTACCCACTACCAAGAAGGGAGCCCTTTTTATTCCTAGGTTACTGGGCATCCCAGTATTCTTATCATTATCACCCTAAACCCTATTCGCAGACCGCAAGGGATGGGAGAAAAGAACCTTAAACCCTAAACCCTAAACCTCAAAAGCAAAAAAAACCTAACCCCGGGCCTTTGGAGCTCCAAGACCTGAAACACGCAACAAGCTTTTTGTAGCCCCCCCCCCCCCCCCCCCCCCCCCCCCCCCGCACTACATGAGTAGTTTTCAAAATTGAGGTCACTTTTTGGGCACCCCAAATAATAGGTGCCGTATTAAGCTAGGGACCCAAAAAGGGCATAATTTTAACAACCACCCACATAAGGAAACCCGCGAGGTTCAGGGTTCAGGAGTTTGGGGGTTTTAGGTTGAGGGTTTGGGGGCTCAGGCTGTATTTTGCATTAATAAGACCCTATGGCACCACAGTTGAGGACCTTTATGCATTGATGAACCCTTGCCCCTTTATAAAAATTATAGCAAGGACCCCACAAATGTTGTGGCCTGTAAAGACAGGGTGGTGTCAGTAATCAGGGGCCTGCATTCGAAATCGTGCTACAAACTCTAGAACTGATATAGAGCCTTGTCAAGAGCGCCCAAGCCCAACACCAAGAGGAGGCGAAAGAGAATGAAAGCACCGAGCGGAAGGTGCATCGCGAGGACCTGCGATGCGGGCTGGGGGAAGCCAATATATCAGCCTTACTTGTCAACAGTATCCCTTACGGCTCTTCATTTAAGTACAGTATAACGTAACCCAAGGCCCTATTCTGATTCTTCAGGCCGTTATATTGTGGCGTGGAGTTTCAGGCTTCAGGGGATTTATTCTTTATTTAATCCAATCGAGGCCCAAACCCAGGGAACCCAAAACTCTGTTGTAAGGCTCTTATTGCAATTGGGTGTAGGGTTCAGGGTTGAGGGTTTTGGGTTTTGGAGCTCACAAAACAGCGTTCTACGAAAAGCCTGAAAGAGAGACTGTCGGGCTGCCTGGCTCATTAATTGTGCCTCTAAACTTCATGGCTCAGTGCCCTAAACCCCAAACCCCGAACCCCCTAACCTTTCAACGCAAAAAACTAACTAACACTACACTTGAAAAAACACTAAACCCTAAACCCCAAACCCTAAACCCTAAACCCTAAACCCTAAACAACTACACTTGAAAGAAAAAGCTCAAAGCTTCAACTCTGCCATGGCTTACAAACGCTCACTCCTCTTGTTGCACTAGTCCGCAGGGTTCCCGAACCCCCGACCCAGGAACAGTCATAACCCTAGACCCTAAACCCTAAACCGTCATAATAGCCCCTGTAGAAATGCCTTAAAGTCATATTCTAATGGCTGGGACCGCAAATAAAGAACAACAGTAATATAGACGTAAAATCAGTAATAACGGTTGTTGTTCGTTTCGTGTTGAATTTTTGCCGAAGGCGTCGCCTGAGAGGCAGCCTGCCAAAAAGACGCCAACGAAGACGAAGGTGGTGCGGTTTAGGACTTTCGGGACTTAACGGAGCTCATGAAGTTATTCGTAAGTGGCATTTATCAGAGGTGTTCATATAAACCCTAAACCCTAAACCTCCCTAAACCCTAAACCCTAAACCCTAAACCCTAAACCTCAACCCACTGGGGTTTGACAGGCCCTCAGGCTCTCAGGATCTATGGCTTTCCGGGCCCATGTTTCGGAATTCGGTTTGGGTATCGTCCGTCATACTTGGACTATCGATTAGGGTTCAATGCTTCAGGGTTTCTAGGTTTAGGGATCAGGGTGTAGAGTCTAGAGTTTAGGGTTCAGGGGTTAGGTTTTGAGTCAAGGGACAGCCTTATGCACCAGGCACCAGAGACTTCAATGCCCCGTAATTGAGAAATATATATATATATATATATATATATATATATATATTGTAGTCTTAACTTCCTTCTTGCTTGAGATTTCGGTTAGTACAGAGGCTTGAGTATATATTCATCCACGCCAGGTAAAGCAGAAGTACTAGTCATTCGTATCCCATGTCCCAGGTTGCAAATCGAGAATGTGGGAGTTTCCGAAAATTGGGGGGGTGCCTTATTTGGGGGTCCTTATAACAAGGATCCTACTATTTAGGGTACTATATTGGGGTCCCCTTTTCGGAAACTCCCTCATATTTCTAAACCGTAAACCTTTCATAGAACCCCTATAGATCCCTTAAAGGAACCCTTGAAGGGCATATTAGGGTCCTCTAGTTTCGGAAACTCCCATGTCGAGCTTCGAGTCCCCAATTCCCTGGTTGCGGACCCTGGCGCACGGTGTGAAGTATGGGAGTTTCCATAAGTTAGGGTACCTTATTTTGGGGGTCCCTATAATGAGGGTCCTACTATTTAGGGTATTATACTAGGGTTCCCTATTTTCGGAAACTCCCATGTTGCATGCAGGCTGAAGTTGTGGAAGGTGGGAAACGGGTTGTTCTGTGTGAAAACATAGAAAGTTTGTGCTCTGCTGAAGTATTTTTGGAACATGGTCAAAGCTAGGGGGCAGTCTGTGACTCGCTATCGCGGCAATGTGACTGTATGTGAACCACAGCACGACAAGTGGATCAAGCCTCCGGCATGGTTCGAAGAATTTCGCACTCTTGGGAGAGGGGCGCCTAACGCAAGCCGAGGATGCACATCGTTGGTCATTTGCCGTTGGCTGTTCTTGGTGTCTCCCTAAACATTAATGACAGTCATCATATGTGTATTGGCGTTCGTTCGAACACCTGCTTCGCTACTTACAGTGGAGTGGTCAAGCCCTCATCAGAGCAGACATGGTCATTGCAAGCGTCTGACAGACTCTCTTCTTCCCATGTGGGTAGGTTTTGACATCAGTGGTTGTTGTTTCTATGAAGTCTTACTAGGTCCCTTTCCTCATCGTAAAAACTACTTGTATTGTAAAGCCCAAACCCTAGACCCCGGCAAACGCTGAGCCGTAAACCCCAAAACATAATGGTACCGAAGGCTGCAGAATTACCTAGATTAATCCTCCGGGTTCCTTAATACATTCTTTACCAAACGGGTCGTAGAGGATAGCACAAAGCCCTATTCTAGATATATCATGCATTATGAGGCCTTTGCATATCACGCCTTGTAAAACTTCAAGGAGTCCCCTTATGCTATCGGAAATTTCATCTCCGGTGGTGCTGGAGGTCAAGCGCGTCAGCAAGAGGCCCAAAGAGAAGGCCATTGCTTTTTTTGCGGTTCGGAGGTTGGGCTTGACTAGGTTCCTCAGTGGTACCCTTTTGCCCCTTTTTGTTTTTGGGCTCCCGTTCCCTTATTTTAAAAAGGCTATGTACTCTTATTATACTGGGGCTACTCAGGAACTTAGTTGAGGGCAGTAGGCAGGGTATTTAGGATGCCTTTGTCAAGCATGTGAACGTTTTGGTCTCCTCTTTTGGGGATTGTTACAAAGCTTGCGGCGGCGGAACGGCACAACTGACGACAGTACCAGGCCTGCAACCCCCTGTAGAAATCTATTTCTTACTTTAGAGGCTGGTTTGGCTGTAGGGGGAACATGCTGCTACGTACTGTCAGCGACTCAGCTTCCATGAAGTGCCGCTCCGCACGAAATGCGCTGCATTTATTCGGGAGGTGGAGGTCCTTGTAATTAACGCGAGATACTTGAATATTCGATCAAAACGATTACCCAAAGCGTCCAAAGTACCTTTATGGTAGAATGTAGGGTTCCTATATTAGGAATTACTATTAAGAGTTGGGGCAGTATACCCCATAAAAGTACTTTGGACCCTTTGGGTTAAGAACTCTTACAAGGCCATGAGACACCGTTTGTTTATGGAGATCCCTCTAAGGGCAGCCCAATCACCGATAAAAAGGTAGAAGGTACACATCAGCGGAAGTGAGAACTATCAAGGGCCCTAGAGCACCGTAGGCCCCAAGTATAGCCTTTTGCATCTACAGCGCCTACAGTTATAGCATATAAGTCGACCTAAACCTGTTTCTAGCTCTTTTCCAGGTACTCATAACCCTGCTGACTATCCCCACAGCCAAAGCATCGCTAAAGCCTGACCACGTTCCATATGGGCTTTTGCGGTCTCTTTTCATAATTCTTTAACGGTTCCGTTCACGGTGTCTATAAGCCTACGTAATTAGGTGCTCATTTTGACGAAGACACTAGGAAGCCCGAATTTCGCAGCACTTGGTTCTGCCTTATTGCCTTAGGGTGGGTTTAGGGTTCAGGGGTTTGAGGTTAAGGGATTCTGGACCTTACCCGCAACGCAGCTGAAGGGAATAGCCTTGATCTTGGAGCATGACGTCTTGATGTGTGCGGAAACGCGGGAAAGGGCATGCTTTTGGGGGGCTTAACATGACCGCCTAACTAATGTGAACTGTTACAGGGTGGCGGCAGCACCCAAGCTATGCTTACAAAATCTTACAAAGGCCCATGACTCGTTAAGTGGAGGCGAAACCCGCCGCTGCACCTCGCAGCCGCAGCCCGCGACCCGCGCCGGAAGGCCCTTTCCCAGGCCTCTGGGATTCAAACAGCACACTGATAATGTACATACAAGATTATCCATAACAGTACTATGACAACCAGGAGCTCAACAACAATCGTAATTGAGGAATAGGCCCGAAGCTCAATCGGAGCATGCGTGTGATTTGAGATATGTCCGTGAATTTACCCCGGGTGTTCTTGAAGTCTCTTTGGCGCTTGCGACCACGAATCCAAAGGGATGGATTCAAAGGTCTCTGAAGGTGGGGTGAAGGTAGGTGAGATATTCCCAAGTAAGAGCCCTTATATAAGGAATCCTTTATCCGACCTACCTTCATCCCACCTTTTGAGGCCTCCGATGGATTTGGGAGCGGGGCAGACTGTGGCTTGAAAGCTTCGATTCTCCAAAACTCAAGACTTTACAATGCAGAATCTAGTCATGCGTGGAGGGCTCGAACCCTTAAAACCTAACACTAAACTGACTAAACTCCTAAACACCCAACCCCTAAACCCCCCAAAAGGCAGAAGTCAAGGTTCAATCCTTCCCAGGTCTTCGGAGTACTATAGGGTTTGGGCGTTTCTTGTTTCCGATTTTGTTAGGTGCCGTTTCGGGATATCAGGTTTCAATCTCTCTCTCTCTCTCTCTCTCTCTCTCTCTCTCTCTCTGTCTGCTTAGTATGGAACCTAATTTGAAACGCTGCGCGTCGTCCGCCTCGGCCCGGCTGTACGCGCATGCGGCGAGTGGCTACTATCTGCAGCAAGCTCTTGTAGGAAAAAAGTAACAGTTGGAATCGCACTTATAGTAAAAGTAATGTTCATAGCAACACGAAGCAGGATGATTGTGAGTAGTATTAGTAGTGGTAGTATCAGTACGAATTTTGGTGTCGTCATTCCGAAACACTGGATACCAAGACTCTCGCAAGCGGCGGGATGCCTTAAGTATGGGCCGTTGAGGCTGTGGATTTCGTGGGCGTCTTGGATTAGGGAAGCATCACAGCCTTTTCAACCACGTTACTCCGCCTATCCCAACGAAAGAGCGTCTAAAACAAGCCTGAGACGCACATAAAGACGCTACAGGGGGAGGGGAAGCGATGGGTGGGACTGCCTCAGAAAGCCAAAATCCACTGGAGAAGGCGAAAATTCACCGCCGGACCTTGACACTCATCGACACGTTTCGCGGTGGCCAGGATTTTGGGGGTGGGGTCACTGGGGAGGGGATTAAGAGGTGGGGAATAGGAGAATCCGAATAGGAACCTCTGACCGCTTCGGCCGGGGCCGAGGCGAATTACTGAACGTAATTGTATACAAGTGTTGAAATCGATACCTAAACAGACTCTGGTTTAAAGCAGACTCAATAGGGCTCTGAGAAATCTAAACGTTATCAATATAACTATACTTGCATATACCACCAAAGCCTTGCAGAGTGCCTAAAAGAACCCTTTAGAGCAACCGATTAAAAGTTAAGGCTGTAAAAATCAAAATAAAAAAAGTATCGGTGAAGAATACCTTTCTTCAAAGAACCCTTGTAAACACTTACGAAGACACACACACACACAAGCCCCTCAAGATCTTAATACCCCTTAACCCAGAAACCGAAGCTTGAACCCAGAGAGCCCAATACCCCTCGATTAAGGAATATGGCTTAAATTAACAAAAGGGCTTCATACTATGATTTAAGCTACATTCCCTAATTCCCTTATAGAACCCTTATAGATCCCTTTTTAAGGAACCCTTTAAGAAGGCCTTCAGCTATATTCCTGAGTTAAGGGGTATTGGGCTCTCTGACAAAACCCTGCAGGCGACGATCTGCCCGTCATCTTCCAGCAGGCTACGCTGGCGGCCACGACAGGGCTGACATAGTAAGCTACCCTAAGGTAAAGGCCAGAAAGTTGGAATATGGTTATCCTAAACCCTTTATGGTAACTTATATGGTATCCTAATTACCCTGAAACCATATTCCAACTTTCTGGAGTTCCCTTTAAGGCCCCAAAGTAGTGTAAGGGCCCTAAGACTTGTGGCCGGGGCTGTATGGTGTAGTTCAGCAAAGTATAGGGGATAGTTGCTCTTGATTGCCCAGACCTTCATATCACACTCTGCTTCAAGGGTAAAAGGGGGCACCCTTAATAAGGACCCCTAGGAATATACCCTTAATATAGCTACTATATCCCCATGATATAGCCCATTATAGGCTAGGGGTCCACCTAGCTACCCTAAGGCCCCAAAGTAGTTCCTTTTGGGGGGTTCGTATATAGAATCCTATAAGGTAATCCCAAAAAGGGAACTACTTTGGGGCCTATGGCTAAACACGGGGGTCTCAAAACATGAGCCAACGAACAAACAAACAAACAACCAGGCACGCAAGCAAGCAAGCAATGAAGCAAGGAAGCTGACATGCCAACAAGTACATAAAGAACTAGAAACCAGTAGAGTTTATATACAAGGATTGAAGCAAGCAAAAAAACTGGCATAGCGACAGGTATTCTACGCATGTTTATGTGCGTATAGATAAATATGAATATATAAATGTGTATATATATATATATGTGTGTTTATTTATTTGTCTATTTGTTTATGTCTAGACATATGTTTTTATACACATATGTCCATGCATATGCTTATACTTATACGTACAGATACATGTCTGTATACATACACACATACAACTGTGATGGACATCCACAGGAGCACAAACTATGTTGATAGGGACTCTACTCATGCTGAGATAGCATGCATCGGTTTTCCGGGTGCCACTTTCTGGTTATCCTACTTACCGCGCTCCTTACACACCGACTCGTTACTGCGTGACTGCAAGGCAGTACCAGTAGAGCGGGGCCACAAAACTAACACAGAGCTCGGAACAATTAGGACCAGTATTGCCTTACAGTCCTGTTGCGACTGCTGTGTATGAGAGTCTAGCCAAGAGCCCATACTACGTGAACTCCAAAATTTTCCGCTGGGCGTGCATCAAGGTCCCTATAGTATGGAACTGGGGTTCTGCTTGAGGCAAGTCTTCGGGGTTAGGAGTTGGGTTTACGGTTTTAATTACCTGGTTTAGGGTTTAGGGTTAACTCGTGTCCAAAATTTGTTGCTGCTTCAGTCGGTCTCAATCAAGACGTCAGGGGCTTCAATCCTTTCCCACGCATGTAGCCAGATGAGCGAGCCAAACTTCAATCCTTTCCCACTCATGAAGCCAGATGAGCGAGCAAACTCAATCTAACCGGACCTAAACTCTGTAGGGTGACAAGTTTTAACTATGTGGAGGGCTGGCACACGCCATGAGCCACGGATGTAGTATGGTTTATATCCGTTGAAATTTCCACATGTGCTGGTAAGTCCCTTTTACACACGCGTTACCACTGCACCTCCCCTGCCCTGCCAGCTGTTCAGCCGTTACAACTCCAGATATAGAAGAACGGCCGTCGCGGCCCCTTAAACTCGAAACCCTGGGCATCCTGAGCGCTAAAGCTGCAAAGTCGAGATCCTAAGCCCAGCCCTAAACCCTAAACGATCGACCCTAAACCCTCAACCCCAAACCCTCAACCCTAAATCCTCAACCTTAAACCCTCAACCCTCAACCCTAAACCTTCCTTTAAAGAAGACTGCGCAGGCGAACCCGCGAAAGGTGGGCAAGGATCCTTGGGAAAGGTATGAGAAGTACAAGGTGCCTGGCTCAGGGGCGCCTACCCTGGGGCTCCAAATAGCCCAAAGTCGGCACTTCCTAATTATCGGCTTTAGAGCCCGAGGTAGGTACTATTTTTTGCAGACTTGGAACGATAGGGCCAGGAACTCGGGTTCAGGGTTCTGGGTTTGGGTTTGTGAGGGCCCAGGGGGTAAAGGATTTGCGGTGATTATGTAAAGGGAGCAAGAGGGAAAAGGCCAACCCTACGGCGGAATAGACAATAGGCTTACCGGTTCTCTTATGCCAGAAGGAGCTCATAGCCGGGATGAGTTTCTTCAAGCTCCGTGCTCAGTGGGTAGGCATAAGGTGGGGCCCTAAATAGGCCCTGCAGGGTCTCGCCTTAAGCCACCACAAACCTGAGGGATTAGGGTTTAGGGTTTAGGGTTACGGTTTGGGATTTAGGGTTTACGGTTTAAAGGTTAGGGTTTAGGGGATTAGGGTAATTTGGGTCTATAGGTTGAGTTGAATGTGCTCTACGAGCTTGTAGAGCTGGCAGCTCGCTTCAACTCCTGGTTGAGGATATGTTAACACATATACGGGTGGTTGTCAAAATTATGGTCCCTTTTTGGGTCCTATTATAATACGGCACCTAATATTTAGGGTACCCAAAAAGGGACCATAATTTTGACAACTACCCGTATATATATATATATATATAAATACATATATATATATATATATATACATATAGATATGCACAGATATTGTTTCTGACGAACTATGTAACATCGTTGATTACCTCCTTTATCATCGAGGTGTGTGTGTGTGTGTGTGGATGGGTGTGCGAATTTTGGTTCCTTGTAGTGTTGATTTCCCCCATCATTAACATGGCCTTAGAGTCTATGGGGTTGAGAACATTGTTGGCACATGCTTCTCCGGCCATTGCGCCAAGTCTCCCGGCTTCGATACATCATTGACCCCCCGAGCTCATGTAGGAGAAACCCCTGGCTCATTTTGAGGTCCTTATAATATGGGTTTACATCGCAATCCTTGGTGTCAGCCTTACTTGCAACTCCTCTTACCTCCCTCAATCCTGTACGTAGTCCATCTATCGTGTTAGGCGTGGCGCCTGGCAGAAAAATCCGACGTGCATTGACAACAGGTGAACACCTGAACGTTTGACGCTAAACCCTGCAGTAGTAACAGCAGTATTGGTGCAGGTTTGCGTGCCCCAGCCTGGCCATGGATGCACATGGTGACTTTCTGTTTCCTGTACCGTAGACAAACTTTTGGTAATCTAGAATCTAGAAGATCCTAGCATCTAGGTCTCTAGGTTACTGGCCTTCTAGGAACTTCTAAGAGGGTTTGGCTGCAGGATCCCTTTCCACCCTGTGGCGTTAAGGCTCCTGGTTTCCCAATCAACCATGATTTAACGGTTTAGGGTTTAGCCGATGCCATGGCCTTAACCCACAGCACGGACTCTTATGAACCCTAACCCTGAAATCCCAAACTCCAAACCATGAACCTTTGTTCTTATGTCCTACATCATCAAACCCCAAACAAACCCCTAGAGCCTTACCCATGCCCCGACACCCAATCTTGCATCCCAAACCCTCCGAGTAGGCTGACAAACCCTAAACCCCAAGCCCGAAACCCTACAGCCGCAACCGCAAACCTTGAATCCTAAACCCCCAAAAACCTAATTAACCCCTATAAACCCTAGAACCCTCCCTTAAAGGATGCCTAAACCCTATAGTAACCCTCATAGGGGCCCTAAACCCTTCCCTTGATCGCTGTTTCGGCCCGACAGTTTGAAGCCGCAAGCCGGAACGTGTGTTGAATGGGTTCGATGCCCAAGACTTCCACACGGCTCCCCAGGGTTCAAGGCTTCGCTATGCCTGTAGGGTCTGCGGCTAAGAGTTTCTATGGCTGCAATTCTGCACGGGTCTGGGATTGGATTGGAAGGATAATCGAAAAGCTGGCTTAAATTGTTTATCAGCAAGATTGTAAGTGCAGTATGTAGAGAACGACAGCTTAATTTCACGTCAGACTTTATGCGTAAGGCATAAGGACCGTTAACTCGTTCCTGCTTCCTGTGTTGAGAGGGCTTTGCGGCCAGTAGACGTCTCTGAAGCAGCGACCGTACAACAATGACGTCATCGCTGCTCCGCCGAGTGCTTGTACTCGCCCTTGTGCTGGCTCCCTGCAGTGCTGCTTGGATTGGTTCACTACGACTCACATGCCCAAAGTAGGTGATGTTTTTAGGTTTCAGATTTTAGACTTTAGAGCCCAAGATATTTAGGATCTAGGCTAGGGCAAGAAGCTACGGTCTAAAGAATCTCCCAAAACCCTAAACCCTAAACCCCACGGTTTAAGAATCTCCAGGAACCCCCTGCCAGGCCGGGGTCCAACTCGGAACAGTCGTACCCTGAACCCTAGGGTTTAAGTTTAGGGTTATGGCCAGGGTTTAGGGATGTTTAGGGTGATACGGTTGATGATCAAAATTCTGCATTACCTTAATGACCTTATACTATGCGAATTGAGGTATATACCTCGTTTTGGGTAATGCAGGATTTATATCTTCGACCGTAGTACTAGTCGGGCAGCATCTTGGAGCCATCAGCGATGACTAGGTAGCTGGACGGACCCTTGGCCCAAAAAGCCAAAGGCTGAGAGCAAGAAGCTCAAGGCTGCTCAGAAGCCTGGCGCCAAGAAGAATGCCTCGAAGAAGTTGCCCCAAGTATGAGCCGGCTTCCCCCGCCGAGGCCCAGCTTGGCGCACGACGGGACACATACACAGACGGGCGTTACCACAAAGCCAGAAAGCTTGCTGAGAAAAGCGGCTACGAAAGGGAAGCCGAACTCGAGTATGGAAGAGCTGCCAGAGCTGCAGCTGCCGCCAAGTGGCAGAGGTACCAAGAAGCCATGATGGCTTCAAGTGATCTGAGAGCTACCCCTGAAAAACCAGGAGTCTTAAAACCTTCCCCAGCCCCAAATCCTAGACCTTAAACCCTGCAATACCTTGCATTCCGATCTGTGTTTCCAGGGGCTGTTGTTCCTCAAACCCGATACATAAGCCGCCTTGTGCCCAAAACCCAAAGGCTAAGCCGCAGACTATAAAACCTAAAGTTTGGGGTTTGTATAAACCGAAACTCTGAGACCAAAGCCGAACCCTCAAGCCCTAAACCCGTATAGACACCCTTCAGAGTACCCCTCTTTAAGGAAGCCTAAACCCTCACAGAACCCCTTAAGAGGAATCCCCTAAATCCTATACCCGAAAACCCCTAAACCCCCGGTGCCAAACCCTAAACACACTAAACACGCTCAACCCCCTAAACACCCTAAACTCTAAACTCGAAACACCCTAAACCCCCTAAACACCCTATACTAAACCCTAAACACCCTAAACACCCTGAACACAATCAACCCCCTAAACACCCTAAACCCGAATCACCCTAAACCCCCTGAACCCCCCTACACTAAACCCGAAACACCCTAAACCCCCTAAACCATACACTAAACCCGAAACACCCTAAACCCCCTAAGCCCCCTACACTAAACCCGAAACACCCTAAACCCCCTGAACCCCCCTACACTAAACCCGAAACACCCTAAACCCCCTGAACCCCCCTACACTAAACCCGAAACACCCTAAACCCCCTGAACCCCCTACACTACACCCTAAACACCCTAAACCCCCTAAACCTCCTACACCACACCCCAAACACCTTAAACACCCTAAACCCCCTAAACCCCCTACACCACACCCTAAGCACCCTAAACCCCCTACGCTAAACCCTAAACACCCTAAACCCCCTAATTCTTCAACCCCTCTCTTCGCCGACTCTCCGCGCCCGTCTTCCAGGTTGCCACGGTGTCGGCCGAGGCAGAAAGTCCCAAAGCCAAGGCTGGAGTTCATAGCTTGGGTTTCAGGGTTGTTGATAATGAGCCCCTCTTAAAAATTGAACTTTCAAATTTTTTTTTTGTATAATGAATCCCTCTTAAAAATTTAATTTTTCACCTTTTTTTGGATAATGAACCCCTCTTAAAAATTGAAAGTTTACATTTTGGGGGGCTTGAGGATTCGGCAACCAAGACTCAGAAACATTTTTGGAGCGGCTACTGCTACTAGCAGGGTACGAACTCATGCCTGAAGCACAAAAACTAGGCCCACAAGCCACAGCGCAAGCTCATACGGTTGATGATATAAAATCCTGCATTACCCATAATACACATTTTACAAGAATTCCCATATGGGCAATGCAGGAATTATATCCGCAAGCTCATACGAAGCCCGAGCAGGTCAAAAAGACCGCCAAGGATAACTGCCTCCTGCACCTCGGCAATGTGGGAGTTTCCGAAAATTAAGGGCTACTACAAGGGTACTACAAGGGTTCCTTTCAGGGACACTATAAGGGTTTAGAGTTTCCGAAAATTAGGTGGACCTGATTTTGGGGTCCTTAAAAAGGATCCTGCTGCTTCGGGGCCCATATTAGGGTCCCCCATTTTCAGTGGAGTCTTGGGGATTGAGGGAGTAGGGTCTAGTGGTTCACGGGTTTAGGATTTGAGGTTTCGGATTCCCGTGTTTGGCAGCATGAGCCAACGAGCCCGCCATAGATACGGCAGCAACCGCTGTAGTATACTGTAGGGGCATTACGGTAGGGGCCTCAGTGTTTAGCATAGGTCGCTGGGCTATACAGGGAACTCCAGAAAGTTGGAATATGGTTTCAGGGTAGGATACCCTATAATTTACCATAGAAGGGTTAGGATAATAATATTCCAACTTTCTGGCTTTTACCTTATTAATATTGTGCGATAGAACGTATGTAACCCAAGGGGATGACATTCTTCAGTATTCAGGCCCGTATTTTGTTGCTTAATCAATGGTTAACGACATAACAAACGCGATTGTGCCTTGAGCCCTCGCATCTCAGGCAGAAGGCCAGCCAATTCAACAAGAACGATCACGCGACCGTCGATGCCACAAACGCGTCTTCTCTTCCGGCTGGGTTTATGAGAGACTGGGCTGGTACACTGATTCAATCACATTCACCTAAACCCTACACCATCCTACACCTCTATACCTTAATCCTAAACCCTAAACCCTAATCCTAAACCTCTAAACCCAGATCAGGCCCAAATCACTTCAAGGCTCTGTGGATGAGCCAGCCTGGTTTGTCGAGTCTTATGCTTTGGGGCTTTAGGGCTTCAGCTTACGTGGTTTAGGGCTTTTAGTGGGCCTTGAGCTTATGTTATGTAGTTTAGGTTGCGTCGGTTAGGGCCGTTTGGGGTTTGTGGCTTGAGGCTGCTCGGGTATACATACCACTTTTTGGCCGAATCATTTACCCAGAGACTATAAAATTTAGAAGATCCTTGCTCAGATCTTATTAGGGGACCTATTAGATATCATGGATTCGAAGCTTGTTGGATTTTGCAAGATGAATGAAGAACTGCAAACTCTTTTGCAAACTGGCCACTACACCAAAGGACCCTTGGAGTGCAACTTCCTGTCAATCGCAAGCCGGAGGAATCATACGCGTGTAGCGGATGAGATTTAGGAGGGATCAGTTGGGGCATCCGAAACGGAGTTTTGGGTTTGATGTTTCAGGGCTTAGCTTTTCATTTTCGGCTTCCTAGGTATATACCCTTAATTTAGCTAGTATATACCCATTATATAGCCCATTATAGGGTAGGGGTCCCCATTAAGGGCCTAAACCCTAAACCCTTAAACCCTAAAACCCTAAAACCCTAAACCCCTAAACCCCTAACCCCTATACCCCTATACCCCTATAACTATAGGGTAGGGGTCCCCATTTAGCTCTGAGGAATCAAGAAGGCCGTCGTGGAGAATCGATGTGAACGGCCAGCGGCCCCCTGAGCAGGGGCTATGGATTTAGGGGTTTAGGGTTTAGGGGTTTAGGGTTTTGGGGTTTAGGGTTTAGGGTTTAGGGCTTAAGGCTTAGGGCTTAGGGTTTAGGGTTTAGGGGTTTAAGGTTTAGGGTTTAGGGTTTAGGGGACATTTAGGGCTTAGGGTTTTGGGGTTTCAGGGGTTCAAAGGGGAAAAGGAGGGACCCTTAATGGGGACCCCTACCCTATAGTGGGCTATATAATGGGTATATACTAGCTAAATTAAGGGTATATACCTGGGGATCCTTATTAAGGGTCCCTCCTTTGACCCTTGGAGGGGTGGTAGGATAGGCGCTGGGACCTACTTGGATTCTTCCTGGTTTTACCCTAGCTATGACTTTGAGGATAATATTTTTCGACCTTTCCAGACTTGTTGGCCTCCACCTTAGACGGACTTCGGCACGTTGTGAGTCTTTCCTGCGACGACGACTACTGCTGCTGCTATGAGGAGAGCAGGTTCCTCCTGAACCCCGAACCCAGATCTCCAAATCCCGGAACTGCGCACCCCGGCTGCGACGATGGTGCAATACCCTTCGAATCATAGGGATCCCCCTACAGTTAAAGTTGCAGAAGTTAGTGCATACCCAAGAACCATCCATAGTTTCAGGATTAGTCCTGGTGTAGGGGGTGTGGATTTCAGATCTCTCTGGGAAGCTGCAAGGTGTATCTTTATGGCTATCAAGACGGTAGCCCCACGCATTTGAAGATCGACTCCAGAGTGACGGAGGCACGGTTCACCGGATCGGGTTCGGTGTTTAGCGGTTTAGGGTGTAGGTTTCTAAACTCTGCACCTCGGCCCTAAACCCTCAAGATTTCGGGCTTGAGGGCTTGGGGTTGTTTAAGGGTTCAGGGGCAGGGTCCGGATGTGGGGCGCTTATGCTATAGGGGTGTGCGGCTCAGAGCTTAGGAGTGTGGGGGGTGTGGGGGGATGGAGGGGGCGGGGAGGGTGGAAGGTTTGGGATTTATGATTTGGGTTGGTTTGAATTCAGACCTGTCGGGACCGTAATAATTACCTATGCTATTTTGAGGGTTCCTCATTATAGTATAATATACCCCCAAACCCGATTCGAATTATTAAGGCCCCGATATTAGTCAACTGTCAATGCCGCCTTTTCCTGGTGTTAAATATGCATAGAAGTCAGACTAGTTAGTGACACTGTTCCCGTACAGTAACCTCAGCAGTATTATGGCATAGTAATCAGCGAGGCCCCTATACTCCACTTGTGCGACAACCCCAGCAGTAAAACAAAACCTGCTATGCTCACGTACCCTGGTCAGTTTTACAGCCCAAACTCGCTACCGTAAACCTCAAACGGACTCCTTGTTTTGTCCAGCAGTTGTCATTCAAGCCCTCAAAGACCAGCAAACCCGAAACACCAAACCCTGAACCACCAGCCCGCACTAATACCCAAAGCCCAAAACCCCGAAACCCTGCAGCCCCCCTGAGTCCCAAACATCATCTAGGACCCTTTTTGAAGCCTTCAGAAAACCCAATAAAACCCGGACCCTGGTAAACCCCATAGGCACCATATAAACAGACCCTCTAAGCCCCATAAGACCCTAATGTCCTAAACCCTAAACCCTTATAAGCCCCATAAGCACCTTTCACAAAGAGTCTCTAAGCCCTGTATGATCCTAAACCCTATAACACCCTAAACCCTAGACCCTGATCCCCCAAGACCCTAATTCCCTCATACCCTACTAATACCCTAAACCCTCATACACTAAGACTCTAAGGCCCTTAACACCCCAATACCCCACTACCCTAATTCCCTCATACCCTAATACCCTAAGACCTTAATTCCTTAATTCCCTAGGGACATTAATTCCCTAGTACCCTAGTACACTAAGACCCTAATACACCCTAATGCTTTAAGACGCCGTGCATCCTGCGAAGGAGTTTACCGAAGAACGGGGCTTCCTGCCCTGGCGGGAGCTCTTCGGCTTTCAGAAGACCGGGGGAGCTTAGGGTCGAGGGTCTACGGTTTAGGGTCTAGGGTTAAGGGTTTAGGGTCTAGGGTTTAGGTTTAGGATTTGGGGTTGGTGTTTGAAGGGGTCTATAACTTTCGAACAGTTCTTTAGGGTTTTTGTTTGACTGTTGTGTGAGTGTTTGATGGGACTTGTTGTATAAAGGGGTCCAGGGTTCCCGTGGGTTTCTTGACATTTTTGAGGGGGGTCGCGGGTATGGGGCTTAGAGTGTACGGTTTAAGAGGTTAGAGTTAAGGTTTGAGGAAGAAGGTTTCTCTATACGGGTTCCAGAAAGGTTTTGTCAGGGTTGTATAAGGCTTCTATAGGGAATTGAGGGTGATAGAGCTGGCATCAGGAATGTCTTGCCTGGTGTTTATGGTTTTGAGCTTCAGGTTTCGAGGTCTCCTTACTTGGAAGATCATGGGACTTAGCAACTAGGGTTATAAGTACCTTAGGTAGGGATAGAAGAAGATATAACTATAGTTGCCTTACTTATAACCCTACTTACTAAGTCCCATGATCCTCCAAGTACGGGTTTCGATCTTTTCCAAAGGTTCAGGTTGTCTCTGGGATTTGGGTTCAGTTGGGCATTGGCGTTTTTTACGTCATTTTGCTTTTGAGCACAGGGTTTAGGGTCGAGGGTTCAGGGGCCACTTAACCCGAAACCCAACCCGTTAGGGGTTTTGGTGAGGGATGGGTAGCGCGTTACATTGCTCTTTGGCTGAGGGGCAAGGGGGGGTTGGGACAAGGGGGTTTGGGAATTGGATGTTTGCAGTTTCATGCCTCCTGTTCTAATAATGTAGATCTACGAAAAATCACTCGGTAGACTCAAGCAAGGAACCAGACCGCAACGTTAACACCTGCATCATAAAGACAATCCAGGGTTGCGATCATGGTAGTCAGAAGGAGATGATGGTGTTGATGTTCATGGTGGTTGGTTCTGGTGATATGAGGGCGAGAAGAGATGATTTGTTTCTCGTAGTTTATGTGGCTGCTTCAAACTGACAGCAGTACTTGCGCTGCCGGTCTTCGTCTTCAATGCATTGAACTGTGTTTCTGCTTCTTTGTATTGTTGGTTTTTACTACCGACGGTTTCTGTGGCCGGACTCCCCCACCCACCACCCCACCCCCCCACCCCACCTCCCCCCCACCCCTCCCCACCCCCCTTTGCAGCAAATAGCGCGCCCATCACTCCCCCCAAACAAAGGCAACCCCCCCCCCCCAGCCAAGAAAGACCCAAGAATCTCCATCAGGCTGTGCAACTCGGCATCGTAACAGCTTCGCCACTAAAACCAGTTGTAACAGCTCTGCCCCGGAAAAAGAAACGGCTCCGGGGTGGGGGTTGTGGGGTTGGGGGTGGGGTTGGGGGTGGGAGGGGGTGTGCAGGAAAAGGGGGGAGGCCGGGGCATGTGCTACTTAAGTTGCCATTGTTGCTTGCATGAGATTACCAACATGTCGGTGTGTCTGACTGCGGTAGCACGCAGGGTGTGGCACCAAGACGAAGCGGTCCCACTGTGGCTGCACGAAGAAAGTAACACGAAGGTGCCGACCGGCGAAGTGTTCGATGTGAAACCTGCTCAGGTAAGCGTTTACGTGTATCTGAATGTGTGCATGTGTGCATATATGTACACAAACTCAAACGGGTGGTTGTCAAAGTTATGGTCCCTTTTTTGGGTACCCTGAATATGAGGTGCCCTATTATATTAAGGACCCGAAAAGCCGAAAAGGGACCACACTTTTGACAACCACCCAAATAGATGCCGATGACAGTATCCCTAGAGACTCCAATATCCCTTAATTAAGGAATAATCTACCATTTTTAAGGTATATTCCTCAATTAAGGGATATTGGAGTCTCTAGGTCTGTGACCGGATCCAATACTGCTGCGGAAAGGTTGTGATTCCATCGATCCGAAGCCCACGGTTCAGTTCCAGGTTTGCGAGTTTGTTGGTAAAGAGCCTAGTAGTAGAGTAGGCAACCCTTAACCTTTCTTGGGGTAGCATAGTCCCTATATAACCAAAAAGGTTAACCTTTAGTTCCCCATGATACCCGAGAAGTAGGAGAGTGTAGACTTGCCAGCTGCAGCTTCAAACGCAACTAAACCAGAAGCCTGCAACCCTGAACCATAGATCCTAACGAGCCATAGATCTAGACCCTAGCTCACCCATAGACCTACGCCCTAAGCACTGAACCTCAACTCCTACGAACCTGCATGCAAGGCAAAGAATCACGCTGTCCTTCGGCAGCTTTTTCGACGGTGTGCTCAGGCAACCCCAACCATAACCTCAACCAGCAGTTCGCTACAGGGAAGATGTATTGTCGAGGTCTGAGCGGTCAGTCTGCATAACGCTTTATTACAGTCCGGATCTCACGTTTCTGTACCGATGCCTCCAAATCCCTCTTCCATTTCTTCATGCTTCTAACCCCAAACTGCTCGTCTACGTATTAAGGAACCTCTATTAAGTAGTAGCTCCCTAACCCAAAGCCAAAACCCTAAGCCCCTAAGCCCTGACCCGAGGGTCAGGTTCAGAATGCACTCGATTTGTTGGGCATGGGACTCCCAAAGGCTCCATGTACCCTTATAGTAGATACTTAAGCCTTAAAGGGGTCCCTACTGTTGATGATATAAATCCTGCATTACCCTAAGGACCCTAGACTATGAGAATTATGGCACATTCCCTATTAGGGGTAATGCAGGATTTATATCATCAACCGTATATGTATAGGTACTTTAAGGCCTAAGTATCAACTATAAGGGTACATGGAGCCTTAGGGACTAGGTCAAGGGGTTGGGGAGTCCGGGGTTGGGGAGTCCGGGGTTGGGGCTTAGGGATTTGGGTTTGGTCAGCGGTGAGGGGCTTACGGCTTCAAGTCGAGTTTGTCAGTGTTTTGGGTTTGTGGTGCTTTGGGTTTGGGACAGGATTTGAAGACATGAAGGCTTACAAGACGTAGACATTGCAGGAGGCTCCTTCATTGGCGCCTTGAGGGGGTTAGCATAAAGGTGCCACAAGGGTATCAAGAAGGATCTGCATTGCTGCCACGACGAGACCCCCAAATTTCCGCCCATGATAAAGAGTACTGTGTCTTTTGGGCTCGCTCTTACACTTTAAGTATACTGTACCCCGCATGCCGAGTCCTTCTACTAAAGCCGGCATATTACGTCGGAATTCTGAGGGACGCTAAAGTAAAGATATTAGGAAGGTATTTTGGGCTTAGGGCGTAAGGGTTTTAGGAGTTGTGGCTTTACATGTTAGGGTTTTAGGGTTTGGCCAAGGTGCCTATCTTTTCAATCGCATACTACAAATAAAACAAGAAGGACTGGCGAGGGGCAATAAGTATAATGGGAGGTCCTGTGTGCAAGTCAGCTGGGAGTTGCAAGGGCTCTGCAGGGATACATGACGTAGGCGTGGAGCGGAGCACTATAGGGGCCTCAATCATTACCCTATGCTAATTTTGGGGGTTCCTTATTATAATTACAGTACAATGGCTAAAAGACCTTGTTCTAATTATTAAGGCCCCTATATTAGGCGTAGAGCGGAGTAGCCGCATTGACCAAGGCACCGTGCTGCAGAGCACATGGCCCCTCTGCAGCCAGAGCCCGTGGTCGTTCCGGCAGAGCACACGGAGGAGGGTCCGCCAAGTGGCGGTGCAGCTTCCCCAGAGAGCCCAATACCCCTTAATTAAGGAATATGGCTTAATTTGTAGAGGGCTTCATATTATGATTTAAGCTATATTCCTTAATTAAGGGGTATTGGGCTCTCTAGGTCCTGGCAGGATGAAGATGTCGTGGCCAAGAGGGAGCCCGACCCTGCGCCCGTGGCAACACCACCACCCGATGCCACGGCTCGCGAGAAGGCCAAGAAGCACCTGGGTGGTTGTCAAAATTAGGGTCCTGTTTTGGGGATCCTAAATAATAGGTGCCGTATTCTAATAGGGACCCAACAAGGGACCATAATTTTGACAACCACCCACATGTTCCGGTATGTCAACTTCGTCATTGCGGACGTTCTTGACGTGGCCAGCCTCGTGCAAGCGTTGAGTGGGAATCTCATCTAAACTTCTAGCAAGATTCAAGCGTGCAGGTTTCACCGGTTCCAGCAGCATCTTTTCAAGTCTGGTTCTAGGAGACTTTTCCGTAGCAAAAAACCCTAGCACTCGTAAGTCTATTCCCGGATACTTCGTAGCTGAGCAGGTAGCCGTATCTTATCGAACTGGTTGGCGTTGGTTGAGTCAGAGAACTCAGCGAGTAAGAGCCCTTCGAAGTGTCCCCTACGCCCTAAACTCTGGACTGGCCCTAAGCTTGTCGAAGAGTCTCAACATGCCAGGCCGACCAATCTGGATGCAGCTGTCATCGAGCTCAATGCTGACTATCTCAGCTGGGCCACATCGCCTTCAACTCATTGGGCCTTCGGTTAATGTAGGGGCTGTCGTAATTACCCATATTAAAGGGGCTCCTTACTAGAACTAGAAGATCATATTCCCCAAACTGTATTCGAATGATAAAGGCCCCCAGATTATTTTTGGTTCGGGGCGCCTTCGGCTTAATAGCGGGTTCCCGAAATCCTGAACCCTCCCTAAGCCCTCGAAACTGTTAATTCTAACTCTAACCCCTGTGGTTTTTGTCAGGACTGGAGTCCGCCTTTGGGAAGCCAAAATTCCATACAGGCTCGGGTTTAGTATTGATTCTAAACCCCCAAACCCTAAACCCTAAACCGTGGCTACTGATGGCCTAAACCCAGTGCTCAATTGCCTGGCACTCTTGTTCGATCTGTAGTCATAAGGCCTGGCCCTACTTTGGGGATCATGGGACTTAGTAAGCAGGATTATAAGTACCTTGATTGAGGGTTATAAGTATAGATATCATTATAGTTACCTTACTTATAACCCTACTTAGTAAGTAGGGTTGTAGGTACTTTAGTTAGGGTTACAAGTAGATATAACTATAGTTGCTTTACTTAAATCCCTACTTAGTAAGTCCCCCGATCCTCCAAGTACGACCTAAGGACCCAACACGGTCAAAGTTACTCCAGAAATCCCACACCTCGCTTCTAGTGGTTCTAGTGGCATATTACTGCACTTCTTGTTTTATTCCTCCTTGATGCAGAATGCATTTTGCGGCTTCTTCCGCAAAAGGACTCAATGACAGTATCTTCAGGTCGGGATGCCGGGCGGTATATGACGTGTTATACCCGGGATCCTCTGAGTAAGATGATGAGAAAACGTCGACAGCAAGCAAGCGCCCCCCACTCTCCCTACCTTCGCTTAGTAGGGAATGGAGGAATGGGGTAGAATTATAGCTATACGATTACTACCATTCTTCCATTCTCTACTAACCAAACCCTAAACCCTAAACCCCTAAACTCTAAACCCTAAGCCCTACCCTAAACCCCAAACGCACTCTCAGCCCTTGAATCCCAAATGCATTTCTGTGGGTGGAGTATAGCGGGCCGCCTTGTAGCAACAAATATGGGAGTTTGCAAAAATTCGGGGTACCTTTGGGTTCCTTTAAAGGGATCTTTTAAGGGTTCCTGTGAGGGATCTATAGGGTTTAGGGTTTAGGGAGTTTCCTAGAATTAGGGGTCCCTTATTGTTGGGGTCCGTATATGAAGCCTCCTAGTATTCAGAGTACTACATTCGGGTCCCCCATATTGGGAAACTCGCAAAAACCGCCCAAACCCTGCTCCAATTCTTCAGCCCTACGTAAAGCATGGCTTCTTCGGGGTTGGAGACACACCCTAAACTCCAAACCCCAGGACCCTGAACCAGAAACGCCTACACTCAAAGACCACAAACCCTGAACCCCAGTCCACATCAGTGTGGTTTCGGGATTCCCGGAGTCGAAAGTTCCAGTCTCAGCCGCAGAGTCCGGTCGTCCTTCAGAGTGGGTAGACCCGTCAGTTGTCCTTTTGGCCTGGGGTTTTGGTTGAAATCTTCCAGGACCCTCTACAGTAGAAGCCAGAAAGTTGGAATATGATTATCCTAACCCCTTTAAGGTAAATTATAGGGGATCCTACCATTAATCCATATTCCAACTTTTTGAGGTTCCCTTTATGGTCTGAGACTATGAAAAAGGTTGGGATCTTGGGTTGATCAGATGGAAGGTGTATGGGCTATAAGCCCTAAACCCTAAAACCCCAAACCCCATCCCCCAAAACCCTAAACTCTATCTGGCTGGGCAAGCCCAAGCCCTAAGCCCTAAACTCTATAAACCCGAAACCCGATAAACCCTATAAGCCCTAAATCCTGACTCCAGAATCCTAGCCTACATAACTACTATCCTACAACACCCCCCAAAACAGTAGGTTTTTGGATCCCCAGGTGGAGTTTAGAGTTTCGGGTTTTGGGCGGGCCCGACCGATCGTCGAGAGGCTGTGACCCAAGAGCCGTGCCGAAGTCAGGTCGTACCCAAGAGCCACATCAGTTTCTTGGGACAACTCGGCTACAGCAACCTCAACCTTGTGGCTTGGACCTGGCCTCTTTTGAAGGAGTTTGCTTAGGGGTACTTAGAAAAATTTTTATTTTTGGTTATTAGAATCCGAAGCAGCTAGAATTATAATTTTTGCTAGGGTTCTAAGTTCAGTATAGTTTGTTTTAAGTTACCAGAATAAAGATGCAATATTAATGGCAATTTAAATCAGATTTTCTTAACAAGAACCCAGGGACAGCCGTAAACCCTAAACCGTACGTATTAGGGGTTAAGAGGGTCTAGGGCTTTGGGTTTTGGGCTAAGACGCTTAGAAGAGTCTCGGGGTTTACGCTTTAGGGAAACTGAAACCCCAGGATAAGGTCTGCTACACCGGAAAACCTTGTCGATTTTTCGCCCATTACATGATGAATGCTAAGCCCTAAATCCCTGAAGCTCCAGACCCTAAACTATGATCATCCAAAGCCATCCAACTGCCAAGTTCCCTGGTTAGCAAGGGGCAGGTCCCTGTAATATAGAGGCTTTCAGAAATCGACTACTACTTGGGCGAGCCCAGGCCAAAGTGCACCCAAGAGGCGGAAGAAGGCCTAGCAACCCAGCGATATGGCACAGCGGGGAAAAAGAATTGGAAGCGAAGGATGTTGTTCAATCCGGTGTATCGCCCGCCGCGGCCAGTATAGACGCAGGCTCATCAGGAGGCGCCAGCGTGGCGCCGGATGAGAAAGCTGCCTTGCGAACATTTGTGAACACGGTGATGGGTCGCTGTCTTTATGAGGCTCTTCGAGCGGCTCCGATCTTGTTGGAGGAGCGTGCACGCTGCAGTGTGCGGAAAGTGTGTAGTGAAAGGTGGTGAGAGTCTGATGCAGCGATAAGCTTGTAGGCTCGTAAGCTCGTAACATACAGGAGGCCATCCCATTACATCACCCTTTGCAGATGACCGGGCCCTCGGACACCTGTGGCAGCAGTCTGCAAGCGGATCCTTTAACTCCATAGACTTGTCCTTCGCGAGCGGCTAGGCACCTGAATGACACGGAGTTTTTTCCGACCCTCACCCATGAAAACTAAAGGGTCGCTGTCTCTATGAGGCTTTTCGAGCGGCTCCGATCTTTTTGGAGGAGCGTGCACGCCGCAGTGTTGCGGAAGATGTGTAGTGAAAGGTGGTGAGAGTCTGATGCAGCGATAAGCTTATAAACTCGTAACATACAGGAGGCCATCGACCTAGGCAAAATGACGGAGGTGACCCGGCTTGCAGCTGATGGCTCACTTGATGTGGCAACATTGAATATCTCTTCCAAGACCACTGTGCCGTCATGTGGGGACACTTGCCGAATTTGTCATGGCGGCGTCATCGATGACGTGCTGGTGAAACCGTGCCCTCAGTGGTCTGTTCCTGTTGCACTTTCATGATGCATGGCGAGTGCGAACATGTGCTGTATGAGCGAGTGCTGCTGGGAGATACCGCATTCAACCTGAAGACAGTACCCGTTCCCCGCAAGCGAGGCCGCATGAGAAAACAGGGATCCTTGGACAGTGCTCCGAAGACAGCGGCAAAACCAAAGAAGGTGAAGAAGGTGCTGAAAGCCAGGATGAGGTAGAGAGCGAGCTGACTCAGGAACCAGGCGCAGCTGCAAGAGCCCAAAAATCGCGGAAGTGTACATGCCAGGCGGGTTAAACAAAGGGGGCGGGTGCACATGGTCGCGGGCCGCAAAAACCACGCTCGGGACATGTAACGGTTAAACATTGGGCCTTAAGTTGTGGATGAAGTACATACAGGAATACACACATTCGAACAGCGACCCTCCGTGCCTGATAGATGGATGAGCTTTTCTAGAACATTGGTACAGGAAGTTTTTTTCGCCCCAAGATCTTGCCGCGGCGTCATAGGGCATTCTCTGAATGGGAGGCTATCTAAACCCTAAACTAAACATAACTAAACCCTAAGGCCCCAATTCTCTAAGGGTTTAGGTTTGAAGGTTTTGGCATCCGAATCCCCGAGGGATTCTCATTGCCAGTGGTTTTTTTGGGGGGATCTCCTGAAGCTTGGATTCCTGCACCCTGAAGAGCGAAAATTTTGCGACAAGCCTACACCGCCTAGACCCCAATTATCTTAGGGGCGGGGACAATTATTGGTAATTGCCCCTCATAGTCCCTACGTAACTATACTCCGAAATACAGCCGCCAAACTTTCCAAAACCCAAGGCCGTATATAAATTAGACTCACAAGACCCCGAATCCTGAACCATAAACAAGGAACCTTGTTCCAATCATGAAGCCCCCTATTGTCGAAATCCCCAACCCAGGAGTTGGCTTTCTGGCTAGATCGACTCTTTGATGCATGGAAAGAGTCAGGTTGAAGGTCAAGGGTTTGTTCGCTTGAAGTTTTAGGCCTTTCTGCGGATGTTGAAGATCCTAAACTCTTAAACCCTAAATCCTAAACCCCCTTAAACCCTAAACCCTAAGGATTTACGGGGCTTTGGGTTTAGGGTTTTGGCGCTTTCAAGCTCAGGGATCGGGCTTCGGCGTTTGAAAGAATTTGGGATGTAAGGCTTAAGTTATCAAGGGTCTAAACCCTAAAGTTTGCGGGTCTGTGGGCGGGGGTTGAGGTTAATTAGGGTTTAGGGTTTTGGGGTCAAGGGTTTATAAGGGTTTAGGGCTTCATTGTGGGTCTTGTAAAAAGATAATCAGCTAGCCGAAAAAATCGAATGCAATTCAGGGTCGAGGTGGACCCGAAAGCCCTAAATGCTGGACTCACCCCAGATCGTGTCAGCTGTCGTCCTCAAGGCTCCATACTTAGAGGATCATTTACTAAGTCCCCTGATCCTCTAAGTAATGTAAAGCTGTACACCCGAATTGCCCGCTTCAAGGCGGCAATGGCAACCGTGCAGATGCAACTGCCGTAGTTCTGATACTTGATCTTAGCTGGAACTTTAGTGGTCGCGGTACTGCTGGTAATTACTCGGAAAAGCTATTCGGAAGAAGAGTTTGACAGCTTCTCGACATCCCTTAATCATCGGCCCGTTTGAAAAACAATTTCAGACAATCCTGGATTTGGGAATTCGGAGTTTCTGAGCGCATAATTCGCGAGTAAAGTAGCAGGACCCCGGTAGTCCGAAGCCGTTCAGGCCACCTAGATGAGAACTGCAGAAAACAGGAGTCCCTAACATCGACTCCCAATGCCAGGGTCCTGATAACAATAACCCCTATAAACATCTGCCCAGAGAACCCAATACCCCTTAATTAAGGAATATGGCTTAAACTATGTAGGGTTTCATATTATGATTTAAGCTATATTCCTTAATTAAGCGGTATTGGGCTCTCTGGGTAGAAAGATGTAAAAACCTGGTACAACAATAGAAACCTTTTAACCCTATGCCCTAAACATCGACACCCTAAACTGACCGCCTAACCCCAAGCCCCTAAACCCCCTAAACCCCGAAACTTGGGATTTTTGGATAGCAGCTGCTGACTCGACACAACAATCAAGTTATCCTTAAAGGGTTCCAGGAAGAGTTTTACAAGGCTCTGTCAGGGAACTGGAGACCGTACGTAAGTTACCGTCAAACCCCTGCTTACTAGGTCGCATGATCCTCGAAGCAAATGCTGGCAGCCTCTAAGGCATCAACGGCACTTTAGCCGTGGAGACGCCTGCCAACCCTGCCTGCTTCTCGCGGGCCAAGACGGCGTTCAACGTCTCTGAGTGCCATCTGGACAGAGAAACCCGTGGGTGCAGGGTTTAGGGTTTAGTTAGGGTTCAAGTTTAAGGGTTTAGGGTTGGCGTTTAGGATTTAGGGGCGGCTGTTCGTATATTTTAGACTCTAATCCCTTTCGGATCGTTTAATCTGTGTGGATGCTTCTGGGTTGTTCAGGCATCTGGGTTCTGGGAAGCATCTTGCACAATGTCTACAGAAGCCCAGGAGAGGGTCTTAGGGTTTGGGGTTTAAATACTTTATCTGACGGGCTTTCACACTTGATTTGACAGGGGTTCCTGTACAGCAACCTCTGGTCCAAACAGCAAGTGGGCCATGGTGCCTATCCTATGCCACCCCTCCACCCATCCACCCATCCATCCGCCCATGCATGCACATGTGTATAATAAAAAATATACATAAATGAACAAATACAAATATATATATATATATATATATATATATATATGTATATGTATATATATATATATAAATGAATAAGTATAAGTATAAATATATAAACATATATATATATATATATATATATATATATATATGTATATATATATACACATATATATGTTTGTATATACGTGTTCGTATTCTCGAAGCCTTATGGAACCCTCATCAGGCCCTCCAAAACGCCGAACCCCATCAGTCAGGGCCTTCGCAAGCTCTTCGAATTTTCCTTAGTAGCTGAGTGGATATACTTTACACTCTTTAGGATAGTATTACCTACTATAAAACTAAAAGTGTGCACTTATGGGGGGACTTCTGAGCTCAGCAACTAAGTTTCTGAAAGCCCCCGCTGAGGCGAGTTCTCAGATGGCAGTGCCCAGGTCCCCGCTTCTGGGAGTTTCCGAAAATTAGGGGTACCTTTGGGTTCCTTTAAAGGGATCCTTTGAGGGTTCCTATGAGGGATCTATCGGGTGTAGGGTTTAGGGAGTTTCCGAAAATTAGGGGTACCTTGTTTTGGGGGTCCTTATTATAAGAACCCTTCTATTCAGGATGCTATATTAGGGTCCCCTGTTTTCGGAAATTCCCTTAACGGTCTAAACAGATCGAAAGTGTTCATTTAGGGTTTAGAGTTTAGGGTTTCAGGTTTTTGGGGTTTACGGGTTTTGGGTTTAGGGCTTAGGGGGTTCATTCTTAGAGGGGGTTCTAAGTGTCATGATCTTTCGGGTTGAGGGCTGAGGTGGCTCTCCAAACCCGAATATCGCAAAGGTCTGGGTTTACCGAGAATGTAAAGTAGCAGGTTCATTGCTTGTGGCCAATTGGGGTTTGGAGTTTGACGGTTTGGGACCACCGTATGCCCCACCAGCAATTCAGCACAAAAGCATTCTTTTCCAATTCAGTCGGTATTGTAGTAGCCCTATTTCGGAAGCCATTCCTTAAAGGACACCCCGAAAAGGTGCAGCTCAGAACTTGGGGCGAGCTGTGCATGCCCGTGTGCCCGCACACCGGCCGGGTCGCTGGGCGCGGTGGTTTAGGGGGGAGGGGTAGGGGTTTAGGACTTGGGGTTGAGGGTTTAGGTTTGGGGCTTAGGGTTGAGGGTTCGGAGTTTAGTCTTAGGGCCTAGGGTTTAGGGCTCTGGGTTGAGGAATTAGGCATAATTAGGGCTTAGGGTTGAGGGTTCGGGGTTTAAGTTTAGGGCTTAGGGTTGAAGTTTCGGGGTTTAGGTTTAGGGTTTAGGGTTGAGGGTTTAGGGTTTGGGGTTTAGGGTCTTTGGCAGGTTCCACACATGGTTTTAGCCGGTCGGGCTCCGAAGATCGAAATTCTGATATTCTGCTCAGTCGCTGCTGCATCATTGATTGCTTGCAGGTTTGAGGTTTAGGGTTTAGACTGTCCAAAATCCTGCCCTTCGTTTAAGGATGTCATGGGAAGCTCTAGAGGTTACCAGGTTGGCTCCGCGATTTGCGTGCGAAAGTACCGGAGCTCCACCCCGACGTTTCGTGTCCTGGAGCATGCAAAACCCTAAACCCCTAAACCCTGAACCCCTAGGGTTCAGTGTTTAGGGTTAAGGATTTACTACTATTTGCTTAAGAACCCCCAAAAAATAAAAAATATATATTCCTTATAGGGATAATATAGGGATTATTATTTTTATTTTTTGGGGGTTTCTTAAGCAAATAGTAGTATTGGTTCCTGAATCACCAGCAGAAGCCCGCAAACCCCTAAACTTCCTATATCCCCAAGCCTAAACTCACCAAGAAATCCAGCAAAAGGCCTGGAAGCCCTAAAAGCCCGAGAGGCTTTTTTGTGAACTCCAGAAAGTTGGAACATGGACCGGGGATGATTAGTGCTAGGATTCCTTATACTGTACCTTAAGGGTATGAGGATAATGATGTTCGGGCTTTCTGGCTTCTACTGTAGAAGCAACCTGTAAAGAAACTCTTCAAGGAAACCGGAAAGGATCCCTTGAAGAAAGGCCCGAAAGCCTCGGCCCTTAAACCCTAAACCCCTTAACCCCGTAAAGGAACCCTTAAGGGAGCCCGAGATTCCAAACCCCTAAACCCCTAAACCCCTTCAAGAAGCCCTGCAAGGAAGCCTGACAGCCCTGAAAGAAAGACGCTCCGAGTCGAGGCGACAGAAGAGCCGTGTAACACAAGCTGCTTTGTCGAGTCCAACGTTCCTATCAAATACCCTGAACCTTGGCGGTTTAGGGCTCGGGTTTGGGTTTAGGGTTTAGGGTTTAGGGTTATAGGGCTGATGATATAAATCGAATATGCCATAATTCCCATAGTTTCGGGTCCTCGGGTTTGAAAGTCTTGGGGTTTTCAGGGCTTTTAGGTTGTTGGAGCACCGAGAGAGACTGAGTGGTGTGGGGTTTGAGGGGTTTTGGGGTGATTAGGGTGCTTAGGGTCTTGGAGCTTCTGGCATTTTCAGCGCGTCTAGGGTCTGGGTGTTCAGGGAGTTAGGGTTTAAGAAGTTTGGGTTTTTGATGGCATTTAGGATTCTTGAGTTTCGGGCTGGGTAGCGCTTTCAGGGTTTTAGAGTTTTGGGTTTTTGGTTTTTATGTTATGGGCCTTTCTGGCCTAGGGTTGACGTTTTTGGAACATTGAGCTATATAGTTTGTGTTTGATGTTTCCTGTCCTGGGTTCAGGTTTTAAGCTTCATCATTGCTTGCAGAAATTTGCTTGCACAGTTTTTGTGGTGATCTTTGTATGGGTCGCCCGAAAACCGTGACCTTTTTTTGTGGACACGGTCTGTTGGCCTGACCGTCGAAACTAGATCCCTACCCCGACACGGCACTTCAGGCACGCGTGCCCACGCAGCATAAACCTGATAATAAACCCAGAGCCTCTACAGTCCATGAAAAGGACACCCCTGTATGGGTATCTGATCCCGAGGGAAATGTATGAACAGGGGCCATGTGTTCAGAAGCACTCACGAAGTAAGTGTCGATGGTCAGGGTTCTGGGTTCCGGTCATAGCGAACTTGCAAAAGTATGTGTATATATATATATATACACTTGCCCCAATGGTTACAACCCTAAACCGAAAACCCTCCCAGCAGCCTGGAATAACCTCTGCTGAGAAACTTTCAGCTTTCATGCGAGGAGTACATCTCCCACCGCTCGCTGGCTTGGAAGCACCCTGGCAAAGCCTTACTCCGTTTGAGGGCTTAGGGATTAAACGGAATAACTTTAGGAACCTTACGGTTACTATAGGAATGCTAAGGGTTCCTTTAAAGCGGATATGAAGGGTACTGCAAGGGTTCCTCCACCATTTTCTTACATTACTTCCTCAAAGGGAGAACTTTAATCTTGTTAGGTATTGGGTATAGGAGTTTAGGATTTAGGGTCTAGGCAAAGCCTTCGATTGTCGAAACCCACAGCCAGACATCCTGACGTCGGGGCCGTAAGAGCGAAACATAGGGTTTGGGGGTAATGTAGGAACTTGATTAAGACATCCTGGGCCTATAATAGGATTCATATAAGGAACCCTAACAAAGAGCCAGGGTTCCTTAATCAGGTTCCTACATTATTATGCTGACCCTTATAGATCCCTTGTAGTAACCCTTATAGACGCCTTTAAAGGAACCCTAGACCCTAAACCCTAAACGATCGTGGAATCATGCAGGCACTCTACTGGAGATTCCAAGTCAGGAAGATTGTGCAAACTATTCCGCCCCAGAGTTAAGACCTTTGGCAAAAAGGGTACTATAACGGCTCCTTCAAGGGATCTATAGGGGCTTAGGGGTTTAGGGTTTAGGGACCCAATAAATCAGCGTCCAACAACAACAACCCGAAAACCTAAATCAGAGATCAGTCGTGAAGAAGCCCCCGAAGCAGGGGACTAAGAAGTTAGAGATACGCCCGCATTAGCTAGAGTCAGGGCAGAGGATCCCAGGATCCTATTGAGTAGCGATGTAGGGTTACCATGTAGGAATCCTATGAGAGGAGGTATCTTCGCTTCTGAAGAAGGAGCCTAAACCATAAGCCCAAAATCCGTCGCAATGCGGCAAGGCAAGGCAAGTGGGTGCCAAGCCCTGCCACTGTGGACAAGTTCGTCAGGCCGTGTATGCACGTTATTAGATTATCTGGTTTGTGTCTTTTTGGGCTTACGGGTTGAGGGGTTTTAGCCTGCAGCCCAGCCACAGAGTGGACAAAGAGGAGTAGTTAGTTCTGTGGCATATTCGTTCCACGAACCCCCCCGGCGTGTCATTTTAAGCGAAAGTTCACCAAAACACAGTTTCCAAGGCATCTTAACTGGGGTTCATGGCACCCTATCTTCCGGTTGAGAACTGTACATGCAGGCCGTTTGGCTTTGGGGTTTCACGGTTGAGGGCTGAGGGGTTCAGGGCCCAGTGTTTCTAGCCTCCGGGGCTTTATAGGACTTCGGGATTCAGAGCTGCCATGTATCGAGTTTTCCCGACATTCACAGCTTACTGTCTAGCGGGTGCGGCTCTTGCAACCGCAAAGCATCTTCGACTCATGCACCGTGATCAGCTTGAGAATTTGTTTCAGACAGCATTTACTGACGGAGCTTCACAAAAAGTCGGCGAGGTGCAATAATGTGTTTTGTACAGATCGAAAAGTTCAGACCCAACCTGGTGTTTGGATAGTGTCCCCCGAACCCTCATCCCTCAACCCTAAACCCTGCAAACCCGCAAGCCTCAAATGCCCTAAACACCAAGTTCAAATCCCCAGATTCCCGAACCCTCGATCCCTTCAATTCCAAACAGTTCTAGAGTCTCCTTAGGAGGTTTGTTCCATTATCGTTCATATAAAAACCCACGAGAATATTAACAATGCCATTTTCATTACAATTTGTAAGGGGTGTAGAATTGTCTTATAGTCTGCAAGCACTCAGCCCAGGAAGACCCTCAGAAAGCCATATAAAACTACACGAAAACGTGAGCAGACCCCTGCAAAGCCCTGCAGCATCCCCTGAAAGACCCTTGAAAGACGCTTGTAAAGACCTCCCAAAAGCTGTTAAAACCTTCAAACGCCCCTTCGGCAATAAAAACATACATCCCTAAACCCTAAACTGCAAACAACTTAATTGAACCCTAAACCCCATCAGACGATGTCCTTTCAGGGAGGGAGGAGAACAGTGGTCAGCCACCTTCGAGTGCTGGGACTTTCAAACCGGCCCTGCCTCTCGCCCTAGCGTTGTTTAGAGGTTTATAGTTTAGGGGTTTAAGGGTTTAGGGGTTTAGGGCTTCGGGTTTAGGGTTTCGGGGTTTAGGGGTTTAGGGTTTAGGGGTTTGGGGTTTAGGGGTTTCGGGTTTAGGATTTTCAGATCTTTATTAGCCTAGTAGTACGAGTAGGTAGCCTTTAACCCTTTTCGGGTACCATAAATAATCCTAATATGATCCCAACATACTCCCGAAGGTCAACCTTGAATTGTTTATGTAGTTCTTTTTAATGTTTAGGATCCAACATGGCAGCCTGAACATTTGCCAACATTATTTTGTCCCTAAGCCCTAAGCTTTTTCAACAAAGTTATGCTTGTTTTAACCCCCACCCCCCAACGATTGCTTTTTCTATATAGGTGCGAGATTCTTGAATTCCAGGACAGTGCAAGCTTAGACTTGAGGATAGGGTTCAGGGTTTTGAGGGCTTCAGGCTAGTCTAGTGTTGAAAAAAGGGTTAGGGTTTAGGGGTTGGGGTTTTCTAGGTTTGGTACAAGGGTTTACCACGTTTCCCGCTGCGCCCTTTTTCCCTCGTTGTGGAGTTAGGTTCCTCATATCCCAAGGGTCCCAGTACCTCATAATCATATACTCTGCAACATCCCAGCCTAAAACTAGTATCCTAAAACCGAGTACCTAATTATTGGGTCCTTTGGACCCTTGGGGATAAAACTATCCAAAACCTTTCACTGCTAGGTTGCGGTAGGCTGGGTGCTAGGGCCATAGGTGTGGGTTTAGGGGTTTAGAGTTTAGGGTTTAGGGATGCTTTTTCTTCAAGCAGTCGACGGATTGACAGGTCTCAAACCTGCACCTCTGAAAAGGCCCAGTACAACGGCATGCTTACTTCACCATCACGCCGTTTGCAAGCCACAATTCGCTACACATCCTTAAACCCCAGACTCAAACCCGACACCAGGACCCCGAAACCCAAACCCGGAATCCGTATAAGGCCCCTCAAAGAAGCTCAACCGAAACCTCAAACCTTAAAACCGTCTAGAACCTTGAAAGGAGCTGAAGCCGTGGTTGACCGGTCAAGGTTGGTTTTCCCATCTGCGATGGCGCTGACCCGCGAGAATGGCCCGATGAAGTTGGCGTGTGGCAGGCGAGTGGTAGATGTTTAGTGCTTCAGGTTTTGTTCGGGGCTTGGGGTTTAGGTTTTTAGGTTTTGTGGTTTAGGGTTTAGGGGTAACTTTAACCTCATTTTGTGCATGGTTTTGGGGCCTGCGCTTCCCTGAACCCTCATATTCAAGCCTAAATGAAACCTGCTCATCGCCCAACAACAGCCTCCAACACCCTATCAAAGCCCTTCAGGGCTATAGCTGGTTTCAAGGAAAGCAACCACCGCTGAAAGGCAGCTGTTGTTCCTCATCTAGATTCGCCACATGTACATGTCCAACCCAAAACTCTCGCCAAAGGCAGGACGAAATCGAACATGACCCAAACCCGACATGGCATCTCAAACCCTAAACTTTCCAATCAAGCCTGACATCCCATACCCTAAACCCCTGAAGAGTATGTAAACCCTTTTGAGTTGTGGACTTCTGCAATGGTCCACCCTGAAAACCCAGAGACTCCAATATCCCTTAATTAAGGAATATACCTTAAATCATATCAGGGATCCTATTATAATTTAAGGTATATTCCTTAATTAAGGGATATTGGAGTCTCTGGGAAAGCCCCTGCTGTCCCAAAGCCCTTCAAACCCTAAACCCTAAACCCTAAAAGCCTAAACCCTAAACCCTAAACCCCTAAACCCCTAAACCCTAAACCCTAAACCCCTAAACCCTAAAACCCTAAACCCTAAACCCCTAAACCCCTAAACCCTAAACCCTAAAACCCTAAACCCCTAAACCCTAAACCCCTAAACTGGGCGAGGTTGTCGCATGCCCCGATGGGGAAATCGACCCGCCTCCTGTACCCCGCTTCGCGGCTGCAGCCTTGCACGCGCTGTTAGAGTTTAGGCTATAGGTTGAGTTGTCGTTGAGAAGAGCATGTCTTTTAATTGCTGTTGAGCAGGATCCTTGCGAGGAACAACTGTTATCCAGATGGAACACATGGTCAATTTGTCGCAATACCTCTTTCATGCGCCACAAAGCTTCTAGTTATTAGTAAGGTCCCAAAATATTGTATTATGGTCTGAGCTTTGAGGATGCTTCGCAGTGATATCGAAAGCAAGTGTGTTTGATTTAGGGTTTTAGGTTCAGCGTTTGCTGTGATTCAGTGATGTTGTGCTGCAGCGGTGATCACTCAAAGCAACTGTAAAGTATTTGATACTGCAGCGACACAAACCCTACAAGCCGCATGGTGTCTTTCTTCTAGATGGAGAAGTGCCCTTGAAGGGCACACTTGAAATTACTGCTACTGTCGTTATTTGTATTGTTACCCTGAGCCCTAAACCTAAACCCTGAACCCTAAACCTTAAACCCTCATTGTTATTATTGAAGCAAGCCGCCAGCCGGGACCAGGTTACAGCAATACAATCCAGACCTCCTGCGCGCCGCTCGGATGCAATGGGTCTAGTTGGCCCCTGCTTGACCCAGAGAGCCCAATACCCCTTAATCAGGGGGATTTTAGCTTACATCATAATATGAAGCCCTATATAATTTAAATCATAATATGAAGCCCTATATAACTTAAATCATAAAACGAAGCCCTATATAATCTAAATCATAATATGAAGCCCTATATATTTTAAATCATAACATGAAGCCCTATAATTTAAATCATGTTCTGAAGCCCTACATAATTTCAGCCATACTCCTTTATGAAGGGGTATTTTGTTCTCGAGGGAAAGGAAGGAAGGCCTGCTGTCTAGGCTTCGGGGCAAACCCTTCGGAATAGTATTAGTAACTATTCTGCCTGTATTAAAGGGGTATTGGGCTCTCAGCAATGAAGGCCTGCTGTCTAGGCTCCTTGAGGCTCCTGAGTCCGGGTTTCGGCTGTAGGGCCTTGGCTGTTCGACGAGCTGCCTAGAGACTCCAATATCCCTTGATTAAGGAATATTCCTTAAATCATATTAGGGATCCTATTATAATCTAAGGAATAGTCCTTAATTATGGGATATTGGAGTCTCTCGGTGTCTGGTTGAGTGCTTATAGAAAGTACTTTATGCATGGAGTTCATATCCAAGTCCAATATGTACCCTGCCTAAACTCTGAACCCTTACCTACAAGCCCTAAATGCCCTAAGACAAAATGTACACTCTACTTAGAGAGATGAAGAGAACTTAGCAAAACTACGCAATATGTCTTCATGTTGGGCCGCGGGGCCGGGAGTTTCAGGTACCGTAGACCTTGCAGTTCTAAACCCTGGGCAGTCAATCGTCTGAACCTCATAAACAACCCTTGAAACTACAAGCCTGACAGGGCTGGTTTAGGCTTTAATTAGGTTTTAGGCTTTAGGATTTAGGCTTTAGGGTTATAAAAATTTCGAAGCCTAAGGCGTTGATTACCCCCGGCCCTAAACACCAAACACCAAGCCCCGAATCCCCTAATACTAAACCCTAAAGCCTCTAAACCCTAAACCCTATACCCCTAAACCCTAAGATCCCCAAACCCTAGGCCCTAAGATCCCGAGCTGCAGCTGAGGAACCTTTCCGACACGTGCATGGAGGATCTGCCTCTCGCCTACATGCAGAAAGTGAGGGGTTTGAGGAATAAACGTTCTAGGGCTTATGGTTCAGGGGTTAGGTTTTTGTTTTGCGGTTTAAAGTGAAGGGGCTGAGGGATAAAAGTTTTAGAGCCGATGGTTCAGGGTTTAGGGTGTTTACGGTTTGAGGTTTGTGTGCAAAGCCTGAGACAGGAAAGCCTACTTAGAGGCTCAGGGGGCATAGTAATTAGGGCTGTAAGTAGGGTGATCTAGTTATAGCATTTATATCTACTATATCTACTTACAAGCTTGATTAAGGTACGCTTGAACCTACAGTAAACCCGCTACAGTTGGAAACCGGATTAAGGCCAAATAGAGCTGGGATTCCCTATACATTACTCTTAAGGGTTGAGGCTATTGGGTTTCCAACTTTTGGGCTTCTACTGTACTTGCTCTGTCCCCTGAACCTCGCAGTCGAAGTAATGGTGGATTGATGTAAACACTCTACACCCCAAGCCCTAAGCCCGAAACCCTTAAATCCTAAACCCTGAACCCCAACATCTCTTATGCCGGATTCCGCGCTGAAGCAGTTTGAAGGCGCCCCATGCTTGTCTTACCTTTGGTTCGTAGGGAATGGAAGAATGGTAGTAATGGAAGTTATAATTGTACCCCATTCCTCCATTCCCTACTAACCGAAGGTAAGTTGTGGGCTTTGGGCGTTTTTGCGTGCCTAGGGCCTTGAAGGCGAAGGCTTCGGGGTTAAGGGTTTAGAACCCTAAACCCCTAAACCCTAAAACCCTGAACCCCTAAACCCTTTAGGGCTTTGAAGGTTTTTGTGTGGTTTGGGGTTTAAGGTTTACGTTTTTTTGTTTAAGGGTGTTTTAGGGTTTTAATTTGTTTCGTAAGTTGTAGGGGTTTAGAGGTTTTCGGGTTTTGGGCGGTTTAGGACTGTCCGGAGATGTCTGGCAAGCCCCCACTTGAGCCTTGAACCTTCAGTGGGCACCCCGAGCCTGGGGATTGTGCAGGAGGTCTTGATTTAGGGCTTAGCGTTTAGGGTTCACGAAGTAAGGTTTATTCTGGCGTTTAGGCACCGAAAGAACCGTAGGTAAGAAACGGTCCGTCAGTTCTGAACTTTGACATGTTTGGCATGATTTCAAGACAAGTTCTATAATTCTATGACACCTCAGGGGCATCGGAGTCTCCAGGAAAATTAGGTTTGTACTTTCCTTAGAGTTTCGTTTACTATTCATAGTCTATCACACCCCATAGCCCGATTCCAGCTACTAAGGCCACTATGTCATTAGTAACCGTTCTATATCCCGTTAATGCAGCCCAGCTGAAACTATTAAGGCGAAAGAAGACCCGAGGCGCCCATTCCCTAAACCTACAATAGATGCCAAAAAAGTTGGAACATGGGTTTAGGAGGATTGTAGTGCTAGGATCCCTTATCCTTTACCTTGAGGGCATGAGGATCAGAATGTTCCAACTTTCTGGCTTCTACTGTAAACCCCAAAAACCTAACGCCCCTAAAACATAACTCCTAAACCCCTAAACCCAGAACCCCAAACCCCCTTGACCCCTGGCTTCCAAGGACCTGGGCTATGAAAATCGGGATTTACCAAGAGCCAGGCTGGTATCCAGGTGCCTCGGCTTTTTAGCATTAGGGTTCCGGATTCCGTGGAGGGATCCTATTGGGGATCTATAGGGGTTCTAGAAGCGTTTTTAAGAGGACAGGTTGAGTTTAGGGTATAGGGTTGTATATCCGGCCAATTGTTTTTTTCTGTATTTTAATGGGCGTTTTTAACATTTTCAAATCTGTGGTGCCGCAACCTACTATTACGCAGGGTTCGGTGTCCCCTCGGCTGCACGTTTTTCCTCGACAACATCGCGACCTCTTCGTTGATATGCGATCAGCAGAAGCCGTGGGTCACAGTAGATTGGCTCCAGGTACTGCTTCGGAGAACTGGCGGCGACATAGATGCCCTGCTTGAGCCCGACCACATCTTCACGACATGGTGGCAAGCCGAGACCGGCCACGAATGGGCGCAGGATGTGCCCAACATAGCCGCCGATCCAGAGCGCCGGCAAGTATTACTTGAAAGGTCTGCCAACCATATGAAGACGTCAGGCAGGCAGATGACACAGCAGAAGAGGCAGACATGCTCTTCGAGATATTGGGCAGTCTATATGCAAGAGTTTGGGCCAGAGGGGCAGTTTTTGGAAGGAACAACGGGCTTTAGGGCGGAGAGCTTAGGGAAAAAGGACGAGGTTTCAGGAATTTAGGCCTGGGCCCTGGAGCTTTTAGCGCTCATCTGCGGAGGGTGTAGGTTTTAATTCCAGGATTTGCGGAACTTCAAGTATGATTGGGTGTAGGGTTCAGGGGTTCGCCGAGCATCGTACGTCAGCAGAAGTTAGGCTACAAGTTTTGGTGACAAAGACATCCTCAGCACAACCGCAGCCAGAACTTGCCAGCTGCCTCTGCTAGAAGGATCATGGGACTTAGTAAGCAGGTTTGCAAGTACCTTACTTGGGGCCTCAAGTAGATATACCTCTAATTTGTTACCTAATTTAAGTCCCTCATCCCTAAACCCCACACCCCTACGGAACCCTTGTAGAACCCGTGCCGTAAAGGAACACTTAAAGCAACCCTACTTACACAGTGAACCTCTAAGTCAGTGTAAGCCCATAGCCCTCGAGTCCTCTTTGAGAGGAGTTTAGGAGTTGCGGGTCTGGGGTTCAGGGTTTAGTGAGGGTTTATAGGGTTTAGGTAGAATTGACCGTTTTGGTTTGGGGTTCAGGGTGTAGGGTTTTTGGGGGTGCGATCATGACTGAGGCCTGAAGTACAACTCCACGCCCGATGAGTTCCAGATGTTCATCCATACGGTGCCCGGCTTCAGGAAATCGATTGTCTTTGCGTGTTGATCAACGTCACTAGACTATGCGTCAACATCGTTGATTTCCAGTTGCCGACATGTTAGTATAGAGGAGGAAGGACGGCAGGCATGGACTCGTGCACGAGGTCGGCGTCGTCGTAGTTGTGGTGGTTGTTGCTGTTGGTGGCGGTAGTGGTGCCGTTTTGGTGTCGGGCCATGAAGGGTGTAGGGTTCAGGCTTTGGGGAAAGCTCAAGGCATATAGGGTCTAAGAAATTTGATATATGAATATATGGCGGATCTGGCTTAAAGAATTCCGGACTGTTGAGCTCAGGACTTGCATTGTTTTTTAGCATCGGTTCAGGATGTTGGGGCCTGCTGAAACAGCCCGAGTTGAATTCGGCTGAAGGTTACCTTAAGGGTCCATTTATCCATATGAGTATACATTGACCCTCAAGTACCTGTATAGGGACTACTTTCAGGCCTAAGTATATACGATATGAGTACATGGACCCTTAGGGTTCTTTTGTGTTTCAAGACCAGAGAAGGGGAGGTCTTAGAGTTGTTCGGCTTGTGGCTTCCAGCTTCAGGTCTGAATTTAGGGCTCAGGGTTTCGATTTGATTAGAATCTAGGATGCCCAGTAGTACCCTTATTCCCTTTTTGTAGTCCTAGGTTCCTTATAAAGTTACCCAATACCAAAAAGAGAGGCCTTTTTATTCTTAGGTTACTGGGTATCCTAGGAATTGAATGCATCTCCAATGACCTACTTCAAGCGCCTTGAACCCTAAATCACCAACCGATGCACTCGCTGACAATGTGCAACCTAAACCGTAGAGTCCCCAAAAACCCTAAACCCTAAACCCCTAAACCCGTACAGTAAACTTCAAACCCTAAACCCTTAAACCCCCATAAACCCCAAACCCCTAGACCCTAAACCTCTAAACCCTACCGTATGAACCCTAGGACCCTTTAAGGGGAACCTATTGTAGAACCCTAACGCACCCTTATAAACGGAACCCAATATCTTCAACCCTACCCTAAGGCTCCGGACCCTCGTAGTGAGATCGCAAACCCTAAGCCCCCAAGCCCAAACCCTCCGGAAGGCCCATGACCCCTTTGGGAGCCTTTGGGTAGACCCCTCGACCCGAAGCTGCCGAAGAGGTGCTAGGGAGCTGCCCGCCTCCGTGCTCGCAGGTTTCTGCTGGGATGGCACGGGTTCGGGCAGAGGGGCCTTCGTAGTTAGAACAAGGTTCCTTTAAGGGTTCCTTTAAAGGGTTCTAGGGTTTAGGGGGTTTAGGGTAGAGGGATTGCATAAGAAGTCTTACCATAGTAGCTGACCTTTAACTTTGTGGGGTATATGTAACCCTATCAAAATTGAAAATGTTAACCTTTCGGGCTAGGATACTCAGCCCTTAAGACGAGGGTTTCAGGTTTTAATTAAATACCCTAAACCATGAACCCCAAGCTCGAAACCCTACACAGCTTAGGGTAAGGGTGGAGAAGTCGATCGGTGTTCATAGCGGTTTGGGGGTTGGAGGTTTCAGGCTTCGACGTGCTCACTGTCTCGCACAGACACTCACGGAGCTTGCGGATTCTACGGACTCCAAGTACGGTGTCCTCCAGGAATTCATGTTCTCGCATCGGGAACCAGTGATGCATGCGTTGAGATGAACGCCACAGTTACTCAGCTTTCCGACGGAGTGCACCACATGCTGTACATTCCGTGACGAGGCGACGAGGAGAGGACAGACTTCCATTCGGGCATACCCGATCTACTCCTCCATCATCCACGTATGACTACACCTGTGCTCATGGAACTGATATGGAGGCAGCGGGGCTGACCATGTTGGAGGAGTATACCGCACACCTTCTCGGAAAGCAGAAAAAGGCTTAGGGTTGAGGATTATGTAGGAAGGCTTTGAAGGACCAGACTGCTTTTGAAGTCAGTTCCGAAGGAGCCGAAGCTTCTGGCACTGCCCCTCAAACAAGTCATGGAACAAAAGCAAGCATCAGCAACAACAAGGTGATGCTATTGTCATAGAAAGATGCCTTCATGCATGCATGCACACATCACATACAAACAGAGCTGCATACGCTCAAAAATACATGTACAAATGCATAGAGGCATGCGTGGATGCAGACTAGATGCATGCACACATACTTCATGTGCAAGCACTCCCCAGATCCCCAATCCGAAGCCAAAGATCCAAAGTATACCCCTTAATTTAACAAAGGCGTATATTCCCTAACTTAAGGAGTACACCTCAAGTTATCTGGGGCTTATATACTATGGTTTAAGGTATATTCTTTAATTAAGGGGTATCGGGCACTCTGGGAGACGCGAAGAGAAGCCCGCTTTATGAAGCGAGCGAGTATTTGAATTAGGATTCTTAGGGTTTAGGGTTCAGGATTGTGGAATTTACGGTTTAGGCCAAGAGAAGCCCCAAAACCGAAGGGGGCAAGCTCTCTTTCGAAACCTTAAACCCCAAACCATCCAAAAACCTTTAAACCTCTTTCAAGCCCTTTACCGATGGCTCAATACCCTAAACCCTGTCATTATAAATCCTTTGGAAGACTTTTTGAAAGATCCCAAGCCCCAAAGCCAGCCGACAGGGACCCTACTTCGAGCCGGTGGATGGAGGCGTCAACCGTGTCTGCCGGGGCCTGACGCCTGAGGAGCCTCGGGGGGATGTGAGGGTTGTAAAACTGATTGAGGGTTTAGGGCTGTCGGTATTCAATTTTAATGGTTTGCGGGTTTACGGATTCGGACTTATGTAACTTGAGGTTTGAGGGTTTGAAGGGTGGAAAAAACTTAGGTGTTAGTTGGGGTTTATGGGCTTAGAGTTTCATACAGTTTCAGGTACCTTTGGTGCTTATGAGGTTTAGGGTGTTTAGGTTCCGGGCGATTCCTTAGATGAGTGTTTCGTGCCCACATGTTCGATTGATGTTTAGGGTTGTTCAGAATGGCGATTCTGCGGGTGTTGCTAAGACTGAAAGGCATTCCGGCTTGAAGATCCGGTCTTTCTGCAGTTTCGATAGCCTAGGATTTGAGGGCTTCAGGGTTTAGGGGCTTTAGGGCTTAGGGGTTTAAGCTTAATTAACTAGGATGCCCGGTAGTACCCTGATTCCCTTTTTGTAGTCCTAGGGTCCTTATAAAGTTACCTAATACCAACAAGGGAGCCCTTTTTATTCCTAGGTTACTGGGCATCCTAGTAGCTTAACTCAGAGCACTTAAAGGATCAGGGGACTTAGTAAGTAGGGTTATAAGTAAGGTAACTATAGTTATATCTACTTATAACCGCCTAATTAGGGGTTTAAGCTTAAACCCTAAACCCTAAACCCTAAACGGGAGTGCAAGGCTTCTGGTTGGGGGCTTCCGTGCGTTTAGACTCGGGAAGCCTGAAGAGTTGGTCAAAGGAGGGTCAAACGAAGACCCTTTTTTCATGTCCTTTAGGGTTCCTTTAAAGGGATCCTTCAAGGGCTCCTATAAGAGATCTATAGGGTTTACGGTTTAGGGAGTTTCCGAGAATTAGGGGTACCTTATTTTGGGGTCCTTATAATAAGAATCCTACTATTTTGGGTACTATATTAGGGTCCCCTATTTTCGGAGACTCCCATGTCGTTTACCTAGACCCCCTAAAGTAGGTAAAATAATGGCCCAAAGCCTTTAAAAGGCTATTCTTCTAGATACCTCTGGGGTCCAGGTAAGGTTTACAGGGATAGGGTTTAACTAACGTTCAGGGTTTAGGCTTTCCGTTTCGGGCTTGGTCTCAATTCTGAACATGTGTTCTTCTCGAACCCTGCATGACATAAACCCACCTGAACCGCAGCCGTAATTAGGTATTACTCTCTGTACCATGACTCCATGACTCTTAAACCTTGAACCGAACACGGCTGGACAGCGTGATTAAGAACAAGTTCACTACCATGTTCATGAACGTTCGAAATACCCAGGGGCCATGAAATACTGAGGCTCTTGTATTCCCCTCAGGACCTCCACCCGAAGCCCCACAACCCACAGAACCCGTAGGAGTTTCCGACGATCAGGACCCAGATATGGATTCGAAGTCCAAATTGTGGGGCCACTACTGCGCAGACACTGCAAGCAGAGTCCCATAGCCCTAAATCCAAAGCCTTAACCCCGAGCGCCCTACATCCTAAGTCCTAAGCCTAGCCAAAACAAGACGTTAAGCCAGGATAACTCCAACTCCTACTTCACCGTCCGTGTCGCAAATTCGACGGATGCGTGCAAACAGCCCTCTGGCAGCCTCGTAGTCCTGGGTTCATAGGGTTTATAGGGCCCAGAGCTCATGGGTTTAGGGTTTCTAGGCCTCATAGGGTTTAGGGTTTATGATTCATAGAGTTTGGGGTTTACAGGGTTTAGGGCTCATAGGATCTCATAGGGTTTAGGGTTTATAGGGTTTAGGGTTCACGGGGTTTAGGGCTTAGGGTAGGTGTTGTAAGGTTGCTTGTTTCATGATGCTTTGCAGGGTTCTCCACGGAAGGGTTTCGCGGGCTTTGCTCGGCATTTTGTTTGTAATAAAGGGGCCTAAACTATTACCTGTACTATTGTGGGTGTCCCTTAATATTAGTAGTAGAGTATATTGGGTCCCCAAACCCTAGTCTAATTCTTCAGGCCGCTTCATCATGGTTTTACATAGGGGTTCATGGTTCAGGTCTGTGCACCCCATCCATGAACTCTCAACCGTATTCCCTAACCCCAAAACCACAGATTCAGGGCTTGAAGCCATCCTTGAAAGCTCGACCACAAGCAGGCTTCAAGCACGAGCCCTCAGATTCTAAGGTGGTTTAGCGATTAAGGGATTAGCCTTCGGGTACGAAGGCCATGAAGAAACACCCCTTTATGCAGATCACTTGCAGCAAACACCAACACAGAAAATTTGAAACTTCGACAAAATCAGGCCCGAAACACCAGCCCGTTCCCCTGAACCCCTAAAGTCCTGCAGCCTACAACCCTGAACCCTACTAGATCCCTCAGTAGAGCCCCAAAAGGATCCTTTAAAGAAGCTCTAAACCCTAAACCCTAAAACCCTACGACACCCTAAACCCTAAAACCCTAAAAACCTAAACCCTTAAAGGAAAGCTCTAAGGCTTTGTGCCGACTCTTCCGGATGCCGCGGTCTTTTGACTGCAACCATATGGGGGGGGGTCTCCGAAAATTATGTGTACCTTTCGGTTCGTTTAAAGGGACCCTCTAAGGGTTGCTATGCGGGATCTATAGGGTTTAGGGTTTAGGGAGTTTCCGAAGATTAGGGGTACCTTACTTTGGGGGTCCTTATAATAAGGATCCTTCTATTTAGGGTATTAGGGTCCCCTATTTTCGGAAACTCCCATATAGGGCTTCAAGGCCTTTCAGGGGTTGCAGTACTGTGAGGGTTCCCTTGATGGCTGCTTCAAGAGTTCGTTTCGGACTGTAAGGGGTTTATTGTTCAGGGTTTATAACTTTAGGGTTTAGGGTCTAGGGTTTAGGGCTTTGAAAGGTTCTGCAAGAGTTCATTAGGTCCTAAAGTTCTGCAAGGCTTTCAGGGTTCAGTGGGACCAGGACTGTTGCGGGAAATACCCTTGAATTAAGCATGTCACTTCCACTGCTTCCCAAGTTGTTCTGAAGTCCTGCCACACAGTTTACAACTTCAGTCCTGGTCAGGAGAGAAAAGACCTGTTCTGGAAGGAAGCAACCCGTCGTGTCCAAAGCACCTCCGACATCGAGCACGTGCCGCTGGAGAAGTACCCGCTGGAAGTGCGGAAGCTTGTGGTCAAGGCCTGCCACGCCCTACCGGGGGGGTAGCCAATCCGGTGGAAGCTGGAGCCGACCAGCAGAGACCCAACCTCCCGGCTGACCCGAACGATGAGTACTCCTACTACAGCTCGGAGAGTTCGAACCAGCCGGGCGCCCAGCCGAAGCAGTCGGCCCCTACTCGCCAACCGTCACCCAGTGAGGAGTCCTCACCAGGTTTCTCGGTTCCGGGGTTGCGTCTCAGATGTGTTCCAGGGTTGCTGCGGCCTGAGGGGCTTCCAGTGTTTGAGTTGTTTACGAGGTTTCTTGAAAGGGTTCCATAGGGGTGTAGGGTTTATGGTTGGGTCTTGGTAAGTAGGGGTTTAATTAGTGTAAGTTTGGTTATTTCTGCTCATACCCCTACTTGAGGTATTTAAAAACCCTATTTTCACTAAGTCAGAGCCTTCTAAGTAGTGTTAGCCAGGTTTGTTGGGTTCAGGGATGGTGGGTTTGGGAATGAGGGGGCTGTCTAGGACCAGAAAGCAGTTATCAGTAGGCCCATGCCCTCCTGCGACATGGGTAATTGTCAAAATTATGCCCTAAACCCTAAACCGGGTCCCTTTTTGGGTTAGGGTTTTAGGGTTTAGGGGTTTAGGATTTGGGGGTTTTAGGGTTTAGGGGTTTAGGGTTTTGGGTAGTTGTCAAAATTATGGTCCCTTTTTGGGTACCCGAAATAATAGGTGCCGTATTATAATAGGACCCAAAAAGGGGCCATAATTTTGACAACCACCCACATGTTGAGCTATGCCTTCATGATTCTGGAGAACACCCTTAAATATTATAATTTCCACCATAGAACCCATACGGATCCCGTTAAGGACCCCCAAGGAACTCTTAGGCATATTACGGTAGTAGGTAACAATGATTTAGCTTTAACGGCTTTTCCATGTGAGAGTTAGGTACTCCGGCCGGTTTTCAAACCCACTTACCTCCGCGCGCAAAACGGTTTGGAATTTTACGGTCTGGGGTCTTGCAATTCCTGAATCGAATACCCAAAGACTCCAATATCCTTACTTCAGGAATATACCTCAAATTATAATGGGATCTCTAATATGGATTGAGGAGCACTCCTTAATTAAGGGGTATTGGAGTCCTGGGTAAGCCAAGGTGTTGAATACGCCGCAGAGTCTGGCCGGTGCGAAATTTGGCTTCGTGAGGCTCGCAGCTCCCCCAGCCATGGAGAACGACAGTAACAGTAATCTAGGAGCCCGATTGAGAAACCCTGGTCCTGTAACCCCAAAATATTAGGATCCACATTAAGAACCCTAATTAGGACCCAAGGTTTCTTCAGCAGGTTCCTAGATCAGCCAAATTCTCCATCGAACTATTATAGGGATCAGGAATCTGACGTCACGAGAGATGGAACTGTGGTAGGCTTTAGCGGTTTGGGGTTTAGGCTGGTGATGGGAGGTCGTGGAACAAGCAAGGCTCTGATACATATCTGTTCGAATACACCAATTCCCCAATCAAAAGCAAAACCGACCTCAAATCTAGAAGAACCCCGGAGCGAAAGAGCTCAGCAGTACAAGCGGCGCTGGGTCGTGAGCAGTTCGACGCGGGTCGCCGGGGGGGGGGGGGGGGGGGGGGGGGGATTTCTACTATGGTTATATTCGGGAAGCCGAAAACCCAAGCATAAGGCTAAATATGAAGGCCATACGAGACCCTGGTCCAAAGCCTCGACTTGAAGCATCTCATGTCTCGGGCCGACATTAGGGTTTGGGGTCAGGACGCACATCCTGTAAACCAAGAACCCCAAGGGTCCAAAGGACCCAATAATTAGGTACTCGGTTTCCGGATTTTTGTTATAGTAGGTTACGATTTTGGAGAGTATATGATTATTGGGTACTTGGACCCTTGGGGAGAACTTGTGGATCAAATCGTGCCGCCCTCTTTTATAACGTGTCTTCAGCGCTGCCTGAAGGTTTACAGACCTTTGCAAACATTCAAGTTGTTACCTGAGATTCCAAGTAGAACTCCTATCACTACCATAATCGTACGAACACCACGTGATGTCCTTACATGGCTAGGATCTAAAAATCATGCTTAAGCCTTGAACCCTGAATCTTTTTGGGGCATGTATGTGTAACTTCTGCTGCAGGGCGGCATCGAGGCGAGTAACAAAGCCTTCGGGTTCGAATGTTGGCGGAGACCTTGCTGCACTCCTACCCTTTTTCGGGTTTGGGGCTGTAGGGATTTGGAGTATTATAGGCTTCGGAAACCGTGGCTCCTAAAACCGCGAAGCCCTGAAACCCCAGTTCGCTGAGTCTGAGCAGTGGTTAAGCTTTCCGTCCCGAACCCTAAGAGTTACATCCTAAACCAACTCAAGGTCACGTTTAGGGTCCAGGGACAGGGGAGGGGCCCTTTTGCATATTGAAGCGAAACACTTTGGTTCATTGGTAATGCGCGTTTTCAGTTGCACAAACGGTTCGAGAATGCTTTCCAGAGTGTTGGTTCCAGCACACCCGAAAACCCTAAACTAAACCCCTCAACCTCTAAACCGCAAAACCCTACATTCCTAAACGTTTCAACCCTGCAAGCAATCACCCCTGAAGGTTCTTGGAATGCCTCATGGGCTTGCCGTAGATAGTCGGATGCTGGGGCTTCTGTATTCCGAGGTTCATGGCACTTCTTAGATAGGTTGAGAAGTACTGTAACCAGGATGATAAGTTGCTAAAAGTGCTTGGAGGGTCGGGGGACTTAGTAAGTAGGTAGTAAGTAGACTTATAAGTACCCTAAAAGGGACCCTAGTTGGGGTCATTGGCACTTATAAGTCCCTAAAATAGCCAGTTACTAAGTCCCCCGACCCTCCAAGTGTAGTTACCCCCGATCCTTGAAGTATTGGGATCGGCCACTTGGTTCTTTAGCCTTCTGAGCAGCCACTTGGAAGGGCAGGGGACTTAGTAAGTAGGTTATAAGTAGAGTTAGAAGTACCCTAAATGGAGTTACCCCAATTATAACCCTACTTATAACCTACTTACTAAGTCCCCTGCCCATCCAAGCAGGGCTCCGGCGATTTCTGTAGGGCCCTGCGATGTGGAGGGGGGGGGGGGGGTACCGTATTATGGAAGCCTTATAACAGGGATCCTACGGTTTAGGGTACTATAATATTGGGGCCCCCTGTTTCGGAAACGCCAATATCTCAGAAATCGAATCCTGAGGCTTTCATGCGGTAGTTCGAAAGTCTCATAGCCGACAGACGCTCTTTGATGACCTAGCCGCTAACCTCATGCCTCACATCCTCACCCGCCGTCTGCCTTAAACCCTAACCCCGATCCCCTTCTGATCCCTAACCCCTGAACCCCAAACCTTAAATCCTGGTACTGTAAGGCATTCTCGCTGCTAAACCAGTTGGAAACGAGCCCTCAAAAAAAAAGCCTTAAACCCTGACAACTAACACAAATCCCCTTCTGAGGCCCAAGCCCTCTGGAACTCTGCCTCAGGTACATTGACCCCAATGGTTCCAGTGGCCCACCAGTGACGACGACGCTGCTCCCACATCAGCTGATGTACTTCCAGGCTCTACATATGGAGGGAAAGAGCCATATAAGTAGAACTGAAACTGCGATCGGTTCGTGAATTTGAAGGTACTCGTAGTAGAGGTTAGGTTAAGGAACTAGGCTTAAGCTACAACAGTAGGGAAACCAGGTTAGATCATCCTTTTCCTGGTAAAGGTCTCAAACCTGAACGCGTCGTAAACCCTAACCCTAAACCCTAAAACCCTAAACCCTAAACCCTAAATCCTAAACCCTAAACCCCCAAACCCTTAATCCTAAACCCTTAACCCAAAACCTCAACCCTGAACTGAAAACCCTCCCAAACACCGAGCGTCTAAAGCACCGAATAAAACTGCGTAGTGCCTTCATGAAACTGTATGAACCCCTTGACGAGATATTGCGAAACATGTTGCTTAAAACCTTAAGCCCTGCACTCTCACCTCTAAGCTGTAACACCGCAAGGAGGTGCGAGAGGCTGTGAGGTGTGGTTGCGGTGGGAAAGCTTTCAGCTTGTGGCCCAATGAGCTGCGACTCGGTCTAAGGTTCTAAACACCAACCCCCTAGGACCTAGAGTAGGCCCTTATTCCCTTTTTTAAGGGTTCAGGTTCCCTTATAAGCCCCTTTAAACCAAAAAGGGCACCCTTTTTATTCCTAGGCTACTCTTGGGTCTAGCCCCTAAACCCTAAACCCCTAAACCCTAAACCCCTAAACCTAGACACTAACCCCTAAACCCCAAACCCTACGGCACACCTCCTGGACCTGAATCCCGGCGGCTGCAGCCTCGCCGCTTCCAGGGCTTCGACGGCGTTGCAACGGATCGCGTTTGTCGAGGACGGCCCTAAACCCTAAACCCTTTTCACGGTTGGGGTTCAGGGTTTCGGATCCAAGGATTACTTGGAGGATCGTGGGACTTAGTAAGTAGGGTTGTAAGTGCCTTAATTAAGGTTATAAGTAGATACAACTAAAGTTGACTTACTTGTAACCCTACTTAGTAAGTCCCCTGATCCTTGAAGTAGTGTTTAGGGTTCAGGGCTTAGGGTTTAGGGTTTCAGAATAAGGCTTATAGGGTTCATTGATTAGGGTTTGTAGGGATAGGATTAGGGAATCTAGCTTAAATCATGATATGAAGCCGTATATAATTTAGGCCATATTCCTGAACCGCTTGCCGCATCTTTATCGGAGCACGCCGTTTTGGGTTCCTTTAGAGGAACCCCGGAAGGAAGCCAAACAGCAACCCTCGCAGGAGCCCCAGAAGGAAGCCTGCAAAGCCGTTAAGCGCGTGAAGCCCAATCCGAAAACAGCCCCACTTCCTGTCAGCTGGGCTTTGGAGTACCTTACGTCAGGAACCATTATGAAATAAAAGTGTATATATACTTTTTTCTCCGTGGTTACTTAAAAGCCCAGTTAAATGACCTCAACCCCAAAGCCCGCAAGACCAAGCTGATAAGCATATTCGACTCTTCCTGGGCTTATAGGATTTCGGTATGTTAGGGTGTAGGGGTGTAGGGTTTGGGTTTAGGGTTTAGGTATTTTCGTGAGATTTCTTGCTCAGGGTGTAGCGTTTCTAGAGGGTTTAGAGTTCACGTTCTGGTAATTTCTGGTGGGTCATACTTAGAGGCCCAGGGGGCTTAGTAAGTAGGTTATAAGTAGGGTTATAAGTACCCTAAATGGAGGTACCCAAATTATAACCCTACTTACAACCGACTTACTAAGTCCGCTAAGTAAGCCATGCAAAGCTTCAAGCTGCGCATGCCGGAGACCGGCAGCCTGACAAGAGACACCCCAGAGACTCCAATATCCCTTAATTAAGGAATATACCTTAAATTGTAGTAGGATCCCTTATATGGTTTAAGGAATATCTCTTAATTAAGGAATATACAATTATAGTAGGATCCCGTATATTGTTTAAGGAATATTCCTTAGTTAAGGGATATTGGAGTCTTTGACACCGCTTCGAGGAGCGAATCCCAATGACAACAGCTGGTTGTACTACGAACTGTGACTGGGCTTCGTTAAGGCTTCCCACCCTAAAACCCTAAGCCCTAAACTAACGCTGAGCCCTAAGCCATTCTAGGCTTTAGGATTGCAGCCTTGAGGGGGTCCGGAAAGCAATGCGCACAGTAGTCCTGAGAGCTTCGAAACCCTAAACCCGAACCCCCAGCTTCGGCGATCTTGATACTTGTGTATATATATATATATATGTATATATATATATATGTATATACGTATATACATGTATACATACATGTTTATAGATAGATAGATAGATAGATAGATAAGTAGATATATATATATATACACACACTGTCACTCCATAGTTATATATATAACTATATATACGTGTGTATACACACATAGTGTCTATTGATATATGTTACCTGCGTGCATGTTTCGAAGACTGATCACTCGCAATCAAGATGGACAAGTTCGCTCGTTGTCGGAGCACCGGTTGAGGCAGTACAGTTGCAACTGGAAGCCTTGTCAACCATACTTTTCAAAAGCCAGAAGCCCCCACGAAAATCCGTAATACTCTCGAAAACCCCTAGACAACAAGTTGAAAACCGCCACCAACAAACCCCTAAACCCTGAACCCTAAACCCAAGGTACTGGACTTCCACCCTCGAGGGCTGCAAGTCGCAGTGCATCGAAGTGGCAGGATGCAAAGGCCCATTTGGCTTCTGCTGCTATTCGGTCAACCTAAGGGTTTGGGGTTTAGGGTGAGTCAACGTATGTGTTGAACGTAGGGTTGTTTTGCGCGGGATTTGCAGCGTTGTTAGAGGTTCTGTTCTTGCTAAGGTAAAGTCTGTTTAATAAACAGGGTTTGCAGGGCTTAGGGGTTCGGTTAGAACTCTGGGAGTTACGGTTTCCGGTCGAGGAGTCAGGTGCGGGTTTTAGTGGGCTCGATACATAAAAGGCTTCGTAGGGTTTACCTGAACCCCAAATAACTAACCTGTTTAAGGAGTTATACAATTAGAAGGAAATCATAATCCTAAACCACTAAACCCCTAAACCCTAAAGCTTAAACCATAAACCCTAAACCCTAAGCCCTAAAGCCTAAACCGGAATCATAATAAGGATCCCTAAAAGCGGTTGGGTTTCTTAGGGTCCAGGTACAGGTTGAGAGCATTGGAGCTTACTTAGAGGATCATGGGACTTAGTGAGTAGGGTGAAAAATACCTTAATTAGGGTTATACGTAGATATATCGATAGTTACCTTACTTATAACCCTACTTACTAAGTCCCCCGATCCTTTAAGTTGGCTTCACGGCATTGTTGCAGCCTTTGGGGGGCTTGGTGGGGGGTTGTTAGGACTTACTAGGGTTTGGGGTTTAGGGGGTTTAGGGCCTAGGGGTTCAGGGTTTGGGGTTTTGGAATCGTGATTTTGGTGTTCTCCTCTTGACTTGTCGGGCGCTTCGTGGCCTAAACCTGGGGCTTCTACGAGTGTTCTGACTTGTGCTCGGTAGACCCGGCCCAACCTCTAAATCGCGTTCCTCCGGAACTCCTTGGGACTCTTTTTGGGGGTCCCTTAATAAAAACTGAATAACAGGAGAAAAAATGGTATCCTGATTATGCAGGGTACACTCGGGAACCCACAGAAGGCTTCTATACCTCTCACCCCTTAGATCAGGAACCCGAACCCAGAAGACCTAAGCCAGTGTGATTTAGGGGTTGGATCATGCTGCGGTTCCTACTCTAGTTTAAGGGGTGTTCCTCGCTTAAGGAGTTTTGGAGTCTCTGGGTCACCCCGTCAGCCCCAGGGGCCCATGCGCCCACGTACAGTTCATACTTTGCGCCTGAACTTAGCGGAACTCCCTACAAAGTCATCCCTTCCCCCCCTACCGAACCCTAAACCCGAAACAGGGTTAGGTTCAACCACGAAACACTCGTGTCTGGGACTCAGCCTAAGCCCTCACAAAACCTGAATGCTAAGACCCCTAAATACCTGTAATACCCCGCGCCCTTGATTCTGAACCCTACGCCGGGCCCACCTCTTCATTCCCGGGGCTGTGGGAAACTTGAGCTTGCGACTCTCAGGGTGTTCCGAAACGTCGGTTTAGGGTTTAAGGGCTTCAGGGCTTTAGATAGGGGTTTAGGGTTTAGGGGGTTCAGGGTTTAGGGGTTCAGGGTGTTCCGAAGTTTTCCCCTGTCAAAGGCGTGGAGTATGCAGCGTCCATCGGTCGCTGTGAGGCTTGTGGATGCCTTGTGTTGGCGTTCTCTGGGTCGTCAAGCTTGTGAGCACTATATTTAGCAATATAGCAATAAGTTTGGGGTTACGGGTTTAGGATTTAGAGGGTTAGGGTTTCGGGCAAGAATAAAGCCTGAAACCCACAGTTTAAGTTTAGAGTTTAGAGTTGTCGACACAGCTCAAGACGCCTTGAAGGCTTGGATTCAGAACTCATACTTTACATCCCAAGGAGAGGCTCTGTGCATTCTCATCATACTCTCATCCTTGAAGCATGTTACGGAGCTCTCCTGCTTCAGCCTAGATCCGGAACCCTTTAAACTCTCACAGACATCGAACTTAGTTAAGCTTAAACCCTGCATGCTTCGCCCGAATTTACCGATGGACAGTAAGACAGCCCTGAGCCCTTTGACCTTAAGTTCTAAATGAAAATTTAAGCCGAAACCATGAACCCTAAACCCTAAAGCCTAAACCCCTAAACCCTAAACAACTCTCAATAGACAAGGCGGAAGGTGCGCTGCTTCATTAAGACCTCCCGGAGTTTGAGACCCAAGAAGCCCGAAAGCCCAAACCCTAAGTTACCCGTTTAGGGTTTAGGGTTTAGGGTAACTATAGAGAAGCCAGAAATAGCACTAATCCTCCTAAAGCCATGTTCCAACTTTTTGGCTTCTGCTATATACAGGTGTGGACGAAGCCGGAGGGCATTCAGGCGGTCCGTGTGTCGCAGCCCGCTGGAAGATGAGAGGGTTGTTATGGGCGGGTTTAGGGTTTAGGGTTTAGGGGTTTAGGGTGGAGGGATTAGGGTTTCGGGTTATTGTGTTTTAAAGTGTTCTTTTCGGTGGAGCAGAGAGTTCGAGGTAGCTTTGATAGCTTATGGGTTTCAGTGTGTTAGGTTTCCTGTTTTGAGGTTTCGCATCTTCGCAGGTTGCGGGTTTCAGAGTTTGGGTGTAAAGGCTGGGGACGTAGGACTTCCACAGGTGCGGCTCGACCTGCTATACATGTATTATGGCCAAGCTGGGGATCCCGGCCTAACACCACATCGGAGCTTTAACAAAGAGGCCGAATCCTAAATGTGGTCGTAGATGTTGCAGAAGTAATTGAGGAATTCAAGACAACCCTACCACCTTTTTGGGTCCAGAATTACAAACGCCACTACTGGCATGTGCTAAGGGCCGGAAACGACTGTTGGCTCTACGCGCCACCCGGAACCGGAGTTGGTACGATCGACGCCGCTGAGCTACAAAGCAGAAACGGTAGCGTGTAAGGCATGGGGGTTGAGGGGTCGGCGTTTAGGGTCTAGAAGTTTAGGCGAGCTACAAATGACAACAGTTTGGGGTGAGGTCTATGGCTCAGGGTTTGTGCATTCCTAAACCCTATAATGTTCCAGGGGTCTCGTCTACTTAGAGGTTCATGGGACTTAATAAGTCGGGTTGTAAATACTTCAATTAGGAGTATGAGTAGCTAACCCTGTTCCTTCAAGTAGGTTATTGGGGCTGTACTGCTGAGGCATTCCATCTCGGGGTTGAAGGGTTTTGGCAGCAGTGTTCACGGGGATTTCGGTCGAGGCTGCAGGGGTCTAGGGTTGAAGGGCATATTGTTGGGGATTCACTAGAAACCCTAAACCCTTAACCCTGAACTTTAGATCCTGTAAACCCTACAAACCCTAAACCCTAAACTCCAAACCCCAGGGTTCAGGGTTGATTGATGAGTTTGAGAAATTTCAGGAAATGACCTGCGTGTGGTTCAGGGACTCTTTCTTCAAAGAAGTCTCCAAAGATCCCAATATCCCTTTAGTAAGGATTATACCTTAAACTGTAGGGGGCTTAATGTTCTGATTTAAGGTACATTCCTTAATTAAGGGGGTAATTATTGGGCTCCCTTAAAGCCTAAACCCTATAGATCCCTTAAAGGAGCCCTAGGTGGAGAGGGTTCTTTGCGCATCTGCCCCTCTTGACTGAGGCATGGTGAGATTGGCTGAGCTTCGCGAGCACAAAGCTCCGATAAGTGCTGCGAATCACGAAGCTGGAGTTGGGAGCCACCTTAAACCCTGAACCCCTAAACCCGAAACCCTAAGCCCTAAACCCAAACCCTGAACCCCTGAACCCTAAGCCCTCAACCCAAACCGTGAACCCCTAAACCCGAAATGCTAAGTTCTAAACCCGAAACCCTAAGTTCTAAACCCGAAACCCTAAGTTCTAAACCCGAAACCCTAAGTTCTAAAGCCCAAACCCTAAGCTCTAAATTGGGAGCCACCTTACACCCTGAACGCCCGAACCCGAAGCCCTCAACTCTTGGGCCCTGATCTCTCTAAGCTCTGAAACCCAAGGCTATGTCGCAAATTAGTGGTTAAAGAACCCTACTTGGAAGATCATGGGACTTAGTAACTAGGGTTATAAGTACCTTAGGTAGGTATAAAAGTGGATATAACTATAGTTACCTTACTTATAACCCTACCTACTAAGCCTCCAAGTACTAGTACAATCCTAGAAGGATCATAATGCAGCATGCCGAAGGGCATAGCATAGGGTCCTGAATGATTCGCAGATAGTCGGGGTCTACTCTTCCTACAGGTTCCTCAATGTAAGCGATAGTATATAGTAGAGTAGCCATTATGGTAACCTTACACAAACCCCAGTAACATGATTCAGGTTTCTATACATCACTCTATGTGGGTGGTTGTCAAAAGTAGGGTCCCTTTTTGGGTCCTTACTATGGTACGGCACCTAATATCCAGGGTACCTAAAAAGGGTCCCTAATTTTGACAACTACCCGTATAAGGCAACCTTACAAACACCCCAGTTACATGATTCAGGGTTCTACATCATTCTATACCACCCTCAGGCACGAAGGAATCCCTCCCGCTCCAAACAAGGACGACGACTCATTCGAAGAGTGCCTTCCTACATTAATATGGGGGGTTTCCGAAAACAGGGGACCTTAATATAGTAACCTATATAAATAGTTGGATCCTTATAATAGCGACCCCAAAATAAGGTACGCCTAACTTTCGGAAACTCCCATATTATTATGCACTTCCTCAAACTGTGGGGAGTGCTTCAAAATCCTTCGGCTGTTCAGAACCACATCCCTAAACCCCCGGAATTGCAAGCCCGACATCCACTCCAGCTTCTTAGGCGTGGGGCATGAAAACTCACGGTGCTGTCAGCTGCAGTGAGGGCGCCAGAACCCTGCATTTCACTATATCCTCAAACCGTATTCGCGGTGGTTCGGCGCCGAACGACCCACAAGTATATAGTATAATCTTAACCCTAAACCCCAAACCCCTAAACCCTAAACCCTAAACCTTAAGCCCTTCACCTTCCAAACGAAGCCCAACAGCTTGCCGGTCCGCGAGACGACGTGCCCTGTTCTGAATTCGTCCAACGCTTGCCGTAGAGGGTGGTGCCCTCTGTATATTATAATCCCAACTTGCACCCCGAACCTGAGCTGCCTGAGAGACCGAAGCACGATACCCCTTCCCGAACATGAGCAATGAGCAGAGACGAAAGCTCAGAGAGCATGGGATGGAAACTGTTGGTGCTCCATCCGTGTTAAAGACTGCCATATCATATGAACTGCTTGAGGGAGTATGTCAGCAGGGGGTGTTTCGTGTTGAGCATTTGAGCATTCAGTTCTAGGCATCGGGCTTATAAACTTATACAGCTTAAGTCATGTAGGTGCCAGGGATCACCTGGCTTCCAGGCTCTACCCGGCATTCCTTCGTTTCGCATGTTGGTCTACTTCTGGGTTTAGGGGTTTGGGTTTAGTTAGGGGTTAAGGGTTTCGGGTTCAGCGTTTTCTGCTGCATGCGCTGCAAAATCTGTCTCTTCTCATAGCTCCTTTGGTACATGATTGGGCAGGTATGGCTGTTGGTAGTATATGGCAATGAATAAGTATGGTTGGTGCTTCGGGGTTCAGAAGTATTCCTGGTACTCTGCATTCTAGTTCTTGTACAGCACGCTATGACAACACCGCGTACCCTCATAAACAGCCGCATACCACCGAAACCGCTTTCTGACTTGAGAGTGCTTCAAAACCTTGGTCGTGTCGCATAGAAAGCTTGCGAAACCCTAAACCCTAAACCCCTAAACCGTGCAAGCCCACTACAGAGTCTCATACTCTGCGACTGGGGGCACCACCCTGTAGAGTCTAAGAATTCAACTTCTTTCAGACTGCTTTGGCCAGACAAAACCCTAAGTCCAACTCCCCGCCCAAAACCCTAAACCCCTAAAGCGCTCAACCCTAAACCCCGAACCCTAAACCCTAAACCCTCAAGAAAGAAATAAATAGCAATTGCTTGTCATTGCTGGGTTGAACTCCCTAAACCATCGATTTCAAGCCCAGCCCTGCCCAACACCAGGGTCGAGTCACAAAACTCCCCCACATGCAAATCAGGTTTGCCAGTCGCAAAACAAATTCAACATCTGGTTTCAATCGCAAAACCCAGCGCCAGCCCCAGCCTAGCCCCCTCCAGCCCAGCCCCAGCCCCAGCCCCCTTCAACTTCCCCAGGGTCGACTCACAAAACTTTCCCAAATTCAAATCAGGCTCCAGTCCCGGAAGCCTCAGAGGAAAAGATTGCCATGGCAACAGCCGAAGAGAGGACTGACACTGTTGGAAGCCCGTCAGCCGCAACTTAGTCACCGCGCCTTTGCTTTCAGATTGTAGACTCTGTAGACCCCATAAGCGTATCCGCTGTAGGGGACATATTAGGTTTGTTATTATTGACTTTTGCCATTGTTACTGTGTCTAAGTAGTGTTACTGCATATTATTGCTGCCACTTCATCACTTCTGGGCTGTGCCCTTTCTACCATGGTTCTTTTGAAGCATGTGGCTTGCAATGGTTGGTGACATGGCTGACACGCCAGACATGGAGCAGCTGGACCTCCTCAGCGGAAACGTCAGAAGGCCACTGGTTCTGCGGGTGCTCAAGCTGTTGCGAAAGGGCTGAAGGAACGCCGCTGCACTAGCTGCTAGAGAGACGTGCAGGATCGTGCGGGCGGCAGCGCGTTGCGATGAAATATTCCGTGCTGCCCCTCCGCCCGTGACGCCACGACTCCGACGGCTTCTCAAGGACCAAAGAGTGTGGCATAGGGCTCTTCCACATCTTCTCGTCAGCTTCGTGTTGGATGTTATTCCCATGTGGCAAGTACACTCCACGCCATCGCCACAGAGGAGTTGACCCTCGCAGCTTCTCTGGGCTTCTTCCCCCGTGGGCTCGATGCTCCACTTTCGGAGGCAGGACTATCACGCAAGTCATCCAGTTGTTCAACTTTGGATGTAATTCTTGCATGCTGAACATTAGCGGTGTGTAGTACGAAGGAGGCCCCAGAAAAGGATCACAGATTTGACACATCTCTGACTCTACTGTTGTTCGCGTGTTTCTCTGCCAGGCGGAGAAGTTCAAGCTGCAGCTATGCCTTCTCCACCGGATGCTCAACGCCGGGGGCCAGCTCCCCTCGGCCTTGACGGCTCGTTTGCCCGGCAAGGCAGCAGACTTAAGATCTGACCTGTTGGATTTTGGCCTTATCACCACACCTACATACCCAAGTGACCCAGCCTAACGCACGCATTCGGCGGCTTACATTGTCGCATGCAAGTGTCGGCCTTGCCCTACAAAAGGCTCAAGCTGCAAAACATTAAGTTCCTGCTAGTCAGATGCAGTGGCTCACCCGTCGTTGATTGTGTTGTTTCGGTTTGGGCGGGTGCTAGGACCCGGCAAGCTACTTCGTCGAGGTATTTCGCTGGGAGTTTCTTCTCAGATGCACACACCCTTATCTCGAAGTATAGCTTTTCCATTGTTCTAGATGCTTGAACTGACAGCTTGCCTTTATCCTGCAGCTGTTGCATGCTTTTTTCTGGCGCAAGATATTGGTGCAACACTGTATCCTTCGTGGGGGCAAGCTGTCAGCTCACCTCAATATGTTCTTTCGGCACTTGGGGAAAGACGCTCTCAATACCTTTTACCAATATCTCCTGTTTATATACAGCTTAGTCATGAGACCTGAGTCGTGGACAAGACCGTGAAATACACCGTCACTCGACCTGGAGCAGTGCACAGTTGCCGTCTCATGGACAGTGGAGGTGGTGGAAAGCAGTGGTTCGGAAAGGTGCTAAAGTTGATCTGTATAATCTACTTGCCAGGAAGGCCAACTGTCGCCTCCATGCGGATGCCAAAGCGACGGCTGCGAAGGTCCGAACGGGGTCCTAGTCAGTCCGAGCACTCTTGAATCACCTGTGCAGTGCAAGCCAGAACAGTGCATATAGCACCGCATAGAAGAAAGCCAAGAATAGTAAACCCCAGAAGCATGCCAGGCTACCGGCATCATCCAAACCCTACACCCTGCGAAAAAAAACCGCCACCTGAGGGCGAAGAGTGGCCGTCTCTGTGCGCCTCCGGGCTCCGGTCCATGACACAAGGATGGGACCGAGAAGTGAAGAAGGACCTGAAGTGGGCTGAAGCAGGGCGGAATGCCGCTGATCCTGAACATGGATTCCTTCGGTGACTTTCGTTTAGATACTCTAAGTCAGATTAAGTTGAGTGAGTTCGTGCAGATCGCCGAGCTGCAGGACAAGGAGCTGTTGAAGAGATGCGGCCTTTCGGTGCATGACGTCGCAGCAGACGGCGCGTGCCTCTTTCGCGAGAGCGTGCCACCGTGTCTTTCGAGCATAGTTCGGTTGCGGCTGCGAGCCAGGGTTCGGTCAGAAAGCGTCGTTTTTGCAGCACGAAGCTCCGAAGCTAACACGCTTCAGGCGGAGGACGAAGCAGTTAACAGAACTCGACCCAAAAGCCCAATTTATGTAGTTCTCAACAGCGTAGCTGTTAGGACGTCTGATGCAAGTGGATCCGACAAAACTGGCCGTCCTTCCATACTTCGACCGAATCCAGAAAGCCGTTAACCCGAGCTGAGGTTTTCTGGGTCACGTAGCCTGTTTGGAATTGGCACTGGAAAAGGCAGCCCAAGCCCCCAGCCCCAGCCCCAGCCCCAGCCCAACCCCACGCCCAGCACCCCAGCCCCCCCTTCCGCCATCCAACCAATCCAGCCCAACCTCAGCCAGTTCCAGGCCCAGCCCCCGCAGCCCAAGCCCCAACCCCACCCCAGCCCAACCCCAGCACCCCAACCCCCGTCCAACCAAGAAAATCAGGTTCCAGTCACAAAACTCACCCAAAATCCCAGCCCAGTCCCCCAGATCCCAGCCCATCCCAGCCTGCCGGCTCACAAATTCAAAAACCAAGTTCAAAAGGGAAACCCTGTCAAAACTTTCGCTCAAAACGTTTCGGTCAAAATTTATTGGCACCCAAGCCCTCAACAATTTCTATAATCCCCTAACCCTAAACCCCTCAACCCTAAACCCTAAACCCCAAAGCTCCAAAATCCGGTTTCCTGAGCCCTAACCCCTAAACTGCCCTAAGCCCTACGGTCAAAGATATACGTAGATCCTGCAATGCCCATAAGCAGGAAAATACCACGATTCCCATAGTCTAGGGTCCTTAGGGGAATGCAGGATTTATACCTTCTAAACGTAGGTCCGACGCTTGACACTTGACTAGGATGCCCAGTAGCACCCTTATTCCCTTTTTGTACAAAATCGGAACCCGTTTTATTCCTGCCTAGGTTACTGGGAATCCTAGTTGACACCCCTCCTTAGTATTGGGTATCTTCCAGCCCACAAGTCAAACCAGTATTGCAATGTTTTAGGGGTTGCATCCTTTGGGTTTGGGGTTTAGGGCTTCGGGTTTGGGGGTTTAGGGAGAAGCTCTTTGCTCCAGACCCTAACAAAACCCAAGCATCGGCCCTGAATTCATACTTGAACAGCTGTGCTGAGAGGAAGAATTTTAAAGCTTTTGGTTTGTGTATTCAGTCTTTGCTGAACTGTTGGGGTGCTAGGTTATTGAAGATGTGAGAAACAATCCTGCCCCCTACCTAGCGCTATTTTAGGTCAGGCATGCTGAAACTGCCTTGTCGCCTGCGAATGAGACGTATTTTTAAGCTTTGAAGCCGCCCTGCCACACTGTCGGTCGTACTTGAAGACTTAGCGACGCTTGCTGGCACGTTGGTCCATCCGGGCTACGTTTGGGATTTCAGGTGTAGCCCAAAGGTAACGTTTCAAAAGCGAAGTCATAGAGTCTTGCAGGGAGGAGTGCAGCGTGGGCTTATGGTTTCCTTGCATATTTCGAATGCAAGCTGCAAGTTATCTGACCCTTGAGAAGTGCATGCAAGTCCTACACAGGTTGTTGCTGATAGGGTTTCGTCTTACGTGGACAAGTACGGTCCAGTTTGGGGTTTAGATGGCATCATGGAGTTTAGGGGTAAAGGCCGAACCCCAGACTTTACACCGTGTTGATAGCTGCTTCGATAATCTGGAGTTGGGAATAATTCGTATTAGTCCTTCCCCTTGGAGTCCCGTTATTTCGTAGAAATATACCTATAGGATAGTATACCGCCAAAGCTCTGCAGCTTAACTAAGATCCCCATATTACAAACCTTGCTTTGACATGCAAAGCCCTAAAGATCTGCCCAGAGAGCCCAATACCGCTTAACTAGTAATATGCCTTAAATCATAATATGAAGCACGAAAAAATTTAAGCCATGTTCCTTAATCAAGGGGTATTGGGCTCTTCGGGTGCCCCCCGAATTCCTATCCCAGACTGTACAAAATGCAAAAGATCCTCAGAGGATGAAGGGACTTAATTTCTAGGCTTACAAGTACTTTGACTAGGGTTATAGCCCAGAGAGCCCAATGCCCGTTAATTAAGGAATATGGCTTAAATTACATAGGGCTTCATATTATGGTTTAAGCTATATTCCTTTCTTAAGGGGAATCGGGCTCGTTGGGAAGTAGATATGGGTGGTTGTCAAAAATTATGATCCTTTTCTGCGTCCCTGATATAATACGGCACCTAATATTTAGGGTGTCCAAGAAGGGACCTTAATTTTGACAACTACACATATACCTATAGTTACGTTATTTCTAATCCTACCCACTACGGCTGATAATGTAAACCCTGCATTGCCCGTAACAATATATCATAAATCCCATAAGTAAGGCTCGTTAAGGTAATGCAGGGTTTATACTTATCATCAACCGCAACTCCCACCATCCTCCAAGTAGACAGCTGCTCAGGAAGCCGCCCGTGCCAACGATGCAATGTTGTCAGATGCACGGCGTTCGTGTCTGCCTTTTCGACCGCATGTAATATCGCTTTGTCAGTTGGGGGAGGATAATTAGATATTTGATCAAACTTGGTTCGTTTTTTTGAGGGGTCGGTGGAACTCTAAGCTCCACTCCACACTAAACCCCAAACCCCAACGCCACCTAATATGGAGGTCTGAAGGGTTAGCGAAATATCCCTGAAGGTGCCCATATCATTACGCTACAGCACACCCCAAAATCTAAGCATCACTGTTACGGCCCCTCTGCAGTATTTCTAGACCTTATACCCTAAACCTTAAACCCTTCTGCCCTAAACTCTAAACCTTATACCCTAAACCCTGAATCCTAAACTTCATACCCTAAACCCCAAACCCTAAACCCAAACCTTATACCCTAAATCCTAAACCCTATGTCTAAACCTTAACACGACCCGACACCGCAAAGCCATAAACCCTGGTTGAAAACCGTAACTAAGCGATCCTAGACCGTAGAGCCGCCAAGGTAAAGGTCTTAAACCACCCTAAACACTAAATTCTATACTAAACCCTAAATCCTATTTCCAAAAAATCTTGTTTCTAAACTGTAACTAAGCGATCCTGAACCCTCAAGCCGCCAAGGGAAAGGCCTTAAACCTTAGACCCTAGACCCTAAGCCGTATACCCAGAAATTTGAATCCGGTTTCTAAGACTTAAACGATCCTAAACCGTAAAGCCCATTTGTAGACCTTGAATCGACGACTTCTAAACCTTTAAGCCTGTCAACAACCCTTAACCTTGTACCCTATACCTTAAACCCTCTAAACCCTAAACCGTATTTGAAAGCCCTAAACCCTAGACCTTGTACCCTGAACCCTGAAACCTAAAACCCTAAGCCCTATAAACCCTATTTCTTGATTAAACGACATGAAGCCGTAAATCCTATAAACGACCCTAACCCTTATACCCTAAACCCTCTAAACCCTAAACCGTATTTGAAAGCCCTAAACCCTAGATCTTGTACCCTGAAACCATATACTTGAAGTCCTATAAACCCCATTTCTTAATTAAACGACCCGAAACCGTAAATCCTATAAACGACCCTAACCCTTATACCCTGAAGCCTCTAAAACATAAACCCTGTTTGAAAGCACCAGACGACCCCGAAAACCCCTTGCCGCCAAGGTAAAGGTCGATCACGCCGCTCGTGAGCTGGGGAAGATGTGCCCACCAGGGCCACAGCTACGGGAATCCTTAAGGTACCCGAAGATCCCCATACCCCTTAATTAAGGATTATACCTTAAACTAGAGGGGGCTTAATATGATGTAAGGCATATTCCTTATTTAAGGGGTAGTGATGGGTAGTGGGTTCTCTGGGTAGGTGGGGTTTAGGGTAGAGTTCCTTTAAGGGTTCTTCAAGGGGGTCTGTAAGGGATCTATAGTAGGGTTCTATGGTTTAGGGGCCTTAATCATTAGAATAGGGTTTGGGGTATATTGTACCATAAATACAAAAAGGAACCCCCTAAATCCTATGCTAATTATCAAGGCCCTTACAGTAGGCAGGAATTAGGGTGTAAGGGTTTAGGCTTTAGGGTTTATGGATGTTTAGTGTTTAAGGGCTTACAGTAGGTAGGGTTTAGGGTGTAAGGGTTTAGTGTTTAGGCTTTTACCTTAGGGTTTATAGATGTTTAGGGTTTAAGGGTTTCAGGTATACCGGTTTAGAATGGTTAGGGTTTAAGTGTTTTCAGGGGTCTAGGGTTTAAGGGTTTCAGGCATGTTTAGGGTTCAGGTTTTCCGATTTTAGTTTGGATTTGGGTCGAGGGTTTGCGGCTAGAGCCTTTTCGACCCCCTCTTCCTGAATGCCTGAAGTGGTAACTGTGAGTCACCTTTCCTTATTAAGGATTCCCGGTGAGCGCAAGTTTCCGTCTGTCTGAGCTTTAGGTACGAGTTCCTAGCGAAAGTATTTACAAAAGGTGCAGTTCCGGCCGTTTGTGTTTTCGATTTGGGTCTTGCGTTTTGAGTCGAAGGACTTTCTTAAACTACCAAGCTCTACTTTTTTGTTTGTGGGCTCTTATTATGAACTCTAATGTGAAATGTATACGGACCCTGCACAAAAGTAGGTTTTGCCAGATTAAGGTACTTGCCCTAAACCCTAAACACTAAACCCTAAACCGAAGCATTAGCAGGCCTGAGAGAGTCCTCCGGTTGATGATATAAATCCTGCATGACCTGATTGACCCTAAACTATGGGGCAGGATCTATATCATCAACCTAAACCCCTAAACCCTAAAGCCCTACAGATCCCTTGAACCCCTTAGAGGTACTGCTGGAGTGAACCAGCAGGCATAGAAGCAGAAGCTACTAGTGGGGTAGCTAATCCCCTAGCAGAGTCTTCCCAACTGCCCATGGCTCAAGTCACGGACTTTTCTGTCGCCATTTCGCAGGCCCCTTCTTGCCTTTGTGAGCTCAGGCACGATGGCAGCCTACGGCCTTGATACGAGCGACTTGTTGGCGAACATCTCGGCGGGAGACTTGCCCGCTGCTCTTGAAGCAGCTGGGGAGGTTGAGAACGAGGCACTCTTCAAAGCCCACTTGCCCTCACGCCCGATCCCTGAAGACGCTTCCTCAGAGCATGCCGCCGCAGTGGAAGCCATAGCCGGCTTGCAGAAGTACGCGGCATCCTTTGAAAGCAGATCGTTTCTCTATACCGATCAAACAACAGAAGCACTTGCTGCTTACGCTGCCAGCCAGTCCGCGGAGCAAGTGATAGTGGTGCCAACGCGCGAACTGGTGATGAGTGCTAGGGACAACCTGGTGACCTACGGTAGCCTCATCCGCACGCTATCCTCCCAGCCTTGGTTTTCCCCAAAGGCGTTAGCGAGTCCATCGTGGAATACCCAGGCCGTACTCGATGCGGCACGTGCTGTGATTTCATCTCAGCCTTCACTGACTCCGGATCAGTATCAGCGATTCCACAATTCGGCACGATCCAAGCTTGATGCGGCTATGGGCAGGCTCCGCTTGAACAAGGGGATTAATGAGGTGCAGAGGGATTTGGCGAGAGCAATCGGCCTCACCCCAATCACTCCTGTGGGGGCGTCTTTGTCTGGCTCGGTCACGCCGGGATTGAGAGGTGCTCCTGACGCTTATGCCGGCCAGTTGATTCAAGACTCGACTGCCATAACGGAGATCGCCACGGAGCTCCTCAGGTCTGCGGCGCACCCGTGGTGGCTTGCGGGCCACAACAGCGCAGCTGAGCAGACCACCCACGACGCATCTGTCGGCACGATGACCCAGGAGACCCGGACCATTGCCACTGGAAGACTGAGACGACAGGCTGAAACTGCTGAAGTGGATCTTGCTAACGCTGCGATCGCTTTGGCTGCTTTTGTGGCAACACTAGAGGGCCATGCGTCGTATGAGACTGGGCTGGGCAAACTCGTTTTGCCTTCCATCGATCCGTCCAGTTTTAGCGCCATAAGTGGACGTTCGGCGGCAAGCGATGTGGAAGCGCTTGGGAGAGCCTGGAGGAATGCCACCATGGCCTCCTACGTCAAGGTGGCCACAGATCAGACTGCCAAGTTCGATGCGGCAGGGGTCTCGGTCGCCATCTATGATCTCTCACCAGCATCCTTGAGGATCTTGGAGCCCAGTTTGAGCCACGATGTGAGGATATCGGTGCACCGCATGAGTGAGGTCCACAAAACAAAGGCGTTCAACAACGACCCTTCAGGAGTCTTCAAGAGATCGTTCTTGGGGTCGTTCTACATTGGGGCCTTTTATGGCATTGGGCTCATAACCTGCTGGAGTGAACCAGCAGGCACAGAAGCAGAAGCTACTAGTGGGGTAGCTAATCCCCTAGCAGAGTCTTCCCAACTGCCCATGGCTCACTCGAACACGGAGGTTTTACACGCAAGCAAAAGATCAGAAACATGACTAGGGCATGACACCAATGTTGATGCATGTGCAAATGTGATTAAAATGCATTGCTCAAGGCTGTACTGTTCGGGCCTAAAGAGCAAAAGAGGAAAACGTTTCACATGTACACGTGACGTGAGCTACAAAGGTGGCATGCTTTTCAGCAGGTACCCTTATAGATCCCTTTAAATTAAAGGAACCTCAGGTATATTCCTTATTATGGGTAATGCAAGATTTATATCATCAACCGCCCAGCTGATAGGCAGTACCGGAACACATGGGCAGTTCTCTAAATTAGGGTGCCTTGACACCCTTATAAAAAGGGACACTAGAAGGGACCCTAAGTTAGACAGCTACCCGAATGAAGTGGGGTTTGTGTTAGGGTTTTGGTGAGTGTGGATAGAGCTCCTTGAGGAACACGTGCTGGTGCACGTCTTGGCTGATTTTTGTGGGTGGGGGTACCAGCGCTAAAATCCCCTCTGTATGCAGTTTCCACGATCAGGAAATCAAGCTCTCAGTCAAGAACCATACGTGTGAAGGGCGTTTCTCAAGAAATGCCGATGCTGGACAGTCGGACCGTTATTGTAGCTTTCACAGGAAGAAGCACTGAGGCCCTAAACCCTAAACTTTAAAAGACTAAATCCTAAGCCCCAAAACCTGAACCCCAAACCCGAAACCCTAAAGCCCTAGGCCCTAAACCCCTAAGCCCTCAACCCAAAAAGACTAAAGTGAGGAGGACGGAAGTTTCAGACAGCTTGACCCCACCAAAGGGGAAGTCCCAGTCCGCTTGCCAAAAGCATGATGCCCGGGTTTAGGCTTTAGGATTTAGGGTTTAGGGTTTAGGGGTTTAGGGTTTAGGATTTAGGGTTTAGGATGTAGGGTTTAGGGTTTAGGGGTCTAGGGTTTAGGCTTTAGGATTTATCAAAGGGGAAAAGGAGGGACCCTTAATGGGGACCCCTACCCTATAATGGGCTATATAATGGCTACATAATAGCTATATTAAGGGTACATACCTAGGGGTCCTTACTAAGGGTCCCTCCTTTTACCCCTTAGGATTTAGGGTGAAACTAGAGGATATTGGGTTTAATGTTTTCGGTTTGGGATTCAGGATGTAGGGCTCGGGGTTTAGAGTTGGGATGTCGTATGAAGGTGCTAGAGTGTGGGGCTTGGTGTTTGCAGCTCGGGGCGTCGTTGAGTGATTACGGTTGAGGCTTGAGGTGCATAGAAAAGTACACGTTCTATCTCTCTCGTGTCTTCTTTCATGTTGAGGAAGAAGTTTGTACGGGATGCTTTTTGTGCCTTTTGGTGCATTCCTTTACTTACACTGTTGGCGGGCTACCATAGCTGATCTCCAGCGCGGTGTCCGACTGGGCTACTGCCCTCAACCCTGAACACTAGAACACCTCAAACACGCCACCACCAACCCATTCTCTGTTTTTCGAAGCCCCATAGCCCTGAAAGTTGTAATGTCGCCTTAGGCACTCAATGTGCCCTAGACTCCTTAGGTTGGAATTTCTCGGAAGACTTTGTATTTCGTGCATGTTTGAGGCTTCCCTAGGGTTTAGGGTTCAGGGCGCAGCTTGCATAGTAGTAATATGGGAAACCTTATTTTGGGGTCCTTATATTAAGGGTCCTGCTATTTAGGGTACTATGTTGGAGTCCCCCATTTTTGGAAGCTCCCATATGAAAGCCCGAGACCCACTCGATGGCAAAGGTTGCGCGGACCTTGCGCGAAGCTCGTGAGCTTGGCCCGGGACTTGGGTGGCCTAACCCCAAGCCCTAAAGCCCCCAAACCCTAAACCCAAAGTCCAAAACCCTAAAAACCCCTAAACCCAAAGTCCAAAACCCTAAAAAGCCCTAAACCCCAAACCCCAGAAGCCCAAGACCCAAGCTCGAAATTTGCGTTTGGCTTTGCCCCAAACACCGCCTTGGTAGGATTCGGAAGCTCCAAGCTAAACCTTGGCGATTTGTTTTTTTGGGGGGCTCTGGAAAATTATAGTTGTGAGAGTCCAAAAAAGTATTGATACCCTGGCCTGGATACTTATAGAATAGTTAGTGTGTGTGTGTGTGTGTGTGTTTGGTTCCTAGGGTCCGTCATTTTATAAAGACCTCTGGAATGAAGACTTATGAGCAGTATGTAAGAGCCATCAGGCTGAGTCATCATCGTCAGGGCCTGGGCATGGGCGTCTTGGGCTTCGGTCATGTGGCAGTCAGAATCGGCCCGGTGGACCCCAAGTCGATCGATGTCGTTCCGCCGAAGCCCTGCTTGAAGAATCCGGGCCTTAGTAAGGCGGCTAAAACTTAGAATTACAGTCCTTTTGCAGGCAACCCTAGCGAGGTGTTTATAGATGCACACCATACGTGTATATATATATATATATATATATATATATACACATATATATATATATATATATGTATATATATGTATATATACATATATGTATATACAGATTTATACACTTACTGAGAAATAACTCACGCTATCATTACATCCACACCCTCAGAGACTCCAATATCCCTTAATTCAGGAATAGTCCTTAAATCATATAAGGGAGCCTACTATAATTTAAGGTATATTCCTTAATTAAGGGATATTGGAGTCTCTGGGCCATCCAAACCTACGCCGCTCAGGCGCTTTTTCAGGCGACTTGAGATGGGACTGGTCGAAAGGCCTGCTGAGCTGAGGGGTTTAGGGTATAGGGTTTAGGGTTTAGGGAGGGCATAAAGTTTGGGGTGTTCGGTTCAGGGGTAAGGATGATGGTTCAGTGTGGAGCCTCCGACATAATAATGGTATTGGCTGGTCCGGTTCGAGCTTGTGATGCTCAATGAAGCCTGCATTGGGGTTTAGGGTTTCCGGCAACTTGTGTTATGTGAGGTTGCGATGAAGACCGCTCGCCATCGCAGCAGCTACTACCACCACCGCAGCAGCACCATCCATCACAACCTTAGCCTTGCTTACATAAGAACATGAAATGCCAACTTCGTGGCACAAATCGCCAGAAACAACGCGAAAAACAACAGCTGCGGCGCTACGAAAGGCCGCGTTGCAAACCCAATGGCAGAAGATGCGCCATCACCAAATCTACGGTGGGGTGAAGAAGAGCATTGGCCACAACCGCAAAAAATGGCAACAGCAATCACAGCAAGAAACATAAACGCGACAGCCGCCATGCACCGCCGTCGGCAAAAGACAGATTAACTGCACGTTGTGCTGCTGCTATTGCACCTACTCCTACTCCTACTACTACTGCTACCACCACTACTACTACTACTACCACTACTACTACTACTACTACTACTACTACTACTACTACTACTACTACTACTACTACTACTACTACTACTACTACTACTACTACTACTACTTCTACGACGGACATGCCTACTGGCATCACATGGCAAATTGGGGTGGAAGTATCAGGCGTGGAGTTGTCGCGCGATGGGCGCGCACAAACTCGGAGACAGGAGAACAAGGATGATCTTGTCAGAGCCGGCATTCTTAGCTGGCTGGCTCGCCTGTACGCTTGCAGACTGGAGCTGCAGCAGCGCCGGAACGGGCAGCCAGACGGGCAACGACGACGTCGCCAACGCTGGTGCTGCTATGTCCTCGCCCGATGCAGCGACTTGGACTTGATTTGTTCCGAGTCAAATGGCCGCTCGCCTACTACAATGCCCACTACGATGCCTACTACGGCTACTACTTACGACTACTACAACTGCTATGACAAGCACGACTACTACTGCTACTGCAAGTGCGACTGCCACTTGTGCTGCCACTGCCTCTGCCACTGCCACTACGGTTGATGATACAAATCCTGAATGACGCATTACAAGGAATAATTTACCATCATTCCCATCGTCTAGCGTCATTAAGGTGCTGCAGGGTTTACATCATCAACCTAAACCCCAAAACCCTACAGATCCCTTAAAGGAGCCCCTTAAAGGTACCCTTATAGATCCCTCTAAAGGAACCCTAGGAGTTACATCATCAACCGCACTACGGTGGATGATATATATCCTGCATTACCTTAAGGACCCTAAACTATGGGAATTATGGTATATTCCTCATTATGGGTAATGCAGGATTTATATCATCAACACTAGTACTGCTGCCTCCGCTGCCGCCGCTCCTTCTGCCAGTTCTCAAGTTCCTCCAAGCTGCTTAGAGCATTAGGGTTTAGAGTTTAGGGCTTAGAGTTTAGGGTTTAGGGTTTAGAGTTTAGGGCTTAGGGTTTAGGGTTTAGGGTTTAGAGTTTAGGGCTTAGGGTTTAGGGTTTGGAGTTTAGAGTTTAGGGCTTAGAGTTTAGGGTTTAGGGTTTGGAGTTTAGGGCTTAGGGTTTAGGGTTTAGGGTTTAGAGTTTAGGGCTTAGGGTTTAGGGTTTGGAGTTTAGAGTTTAGGGCTTAGAGTTTAGGGTTTAGGGTTTGGAGTTTAGGGCTTAGGGTTTAGGGTTTAGGGTTTAGAGTTTAGGGCTTAGGGTTTAGGGTTTGGAGTTTAGAGTTTAGGGCTTAGAGTTTAGGGTTTAGGGTTTAGGGTTTAGGGTTTAGGGCTTAGAGTTTAGGGTTTAGGGTTTAGGGTTTAGAGTTTAGGGCTTAGAGTTCGGGGTTTAGGGTTTGGAGTTTTGGGTTTAGGGCTTAGAGTTTAGGGTTTGGAGTTTTGGGTTTAGGGCTTAGAGTTTAGGGTTTAGGGTTTGGAGTTTTGGGTTTAGGGCTTAGAGTTCGGGGTTTAGGGTTTGGAGTTTTGGGTTTAGGGCTTAGAGTTCGGGGTTTGGGGTTTGGAGTTTTGGGTTTAGGAATCAGGGTTGAGGGTGGTTCTTGGTGGTTGGAAAGGCAGCTCCAAGTAGAGACATAATCTGTAGGATGCCCTGATCCTGGAGCCTTAACTTTTCTACAGAAGCCTCAAGAAGCACCTAGGACGCGAAGCACTATACCGACCCTTATGATCAGGTATCCAAAGCCCTATAACCCTAAACCTTGAGTTACACCGAGCCCCTAACTCCCTCAATCCCTAAACTCCCAAGCCCTAAGCCCCTAAACCACTAAGCCCTAACAACCCTAAAGCCGACCACCCCTAAGACCCCAAGCCTCTTAAACCACTAAGCCACTAAAAGCCCGTAAGCCGACTCCCCTTGAAGCCCAAGCTCCTTCCAGGAAGCCAGGTAATACCCTTATTCCCTTTTTGTAGTCTTAGGTTCCTTACAAACAATACCTAATACCAAGAAGGGAGCCCTTTGTATTCCTAGCTTACTTGGCATCCTAGCCTTACTCCCGGAAAAGACCCTTGAAACCCCCCAACCATGAGCCTCCCAAGTGGCTTAGGGCTTAGGGATTTAGGGTTTAGAGTTTGGGGTTTTGGGTTTAGGGGTTTAGAGGTTTAGGGTTTGTGGGTGTTAGGGTTTTAGGGTTAGGGCTTGAGGTTTAGTGTGTAGGGTTCAGAGTTTAGGACGTAAGGTTAGGGTTTCTCTCAAAGCCCAACACCTTGCTGGCCAGGATACTTTGAGCTCCAGTGAGGAAAGGTCAGGGACGGGTCGGGGTATATTGCAGGGGGCTGGGACTGCTTAGACTGTTTGTTTGAACTTGTAGATTTTCGGTTTCTAAACCCTGAACCCTAAACCTCAATACCATGAAAAAAATCTTTAAAGTAACCCTTTTGTGGAGCCTTCATGACAATCCTTTGAAGGAACCCGCGGGATTTCAGAGTTTCGGGTTTGACTATAGACATTGGAAGTCCCTGAGCTTCGCGTCTCGACTGGTCACAGCAGCAAAAAGAGCGGGGCTTGAAGTGTTCCTCTAAGGTTTCGTTTAAGGGTTCCTTGAAGGGCTTTAAGATTTAGAGTTAAGGGGTTTTAGGGTTCAGGGCTTTAAGGGCTTTCCCAGAGAGCCCAATACCCATAGCTTAAATCATGATATGAAGCCCTATAGAATAATTTAATCCATACTCCTTAATCAAGGGGTATTGGGCTCTCTGGGTTAGGGTTTAGGGCTTTGGGGATTTAAGGGCTTCAAGGACTTTCGGGCTTGGGGTTCGGTGTTTAGGTGCAATAGCAAAAGATCGTCCAGGGGGTCGTACGGTTTAGAGTCTGTGGTGGAGGTTTGGAGTGTTGCTGGATACAGGAGGGCTATTCGCTGGGTGCTGCAACTATTTCGTGAGGCTTTGCATTGGGCTCATTCTCATGCCGCAAGGTGTTTGTCGGTTCTTTTTTCAGCTGTTCAAGTTGTAAGATGCGCCTTAAACCCCTAAACACCCAAGCAGTACACCTGCCAGTCTCGGTAAGGTTACCTTAGCCATCGTGGGACGTAGTAAGTAGGGTTTCCATCACCTCAGTCGGGTTTATCAGTAGATATAGCTGCAGTTACCTGACCTATATCCGTACTTACCAAGTCTCCGAATCTTCCAAGTTAACCTCACAGGGCTCCACGGGTGCGAGGAAGGTATATGTGGGGTAATTCCAAGTCAGAATCCTCATAGAATGGATCCTTACTCCTACCTAATGTAGGGGCCTTTTTATAATTAGAATAGAGTTTGGGGGATAGTATACTATAGTTATAATAAGGAACTCCCAAAACCCTATTCTAATTATTAAGGCCCCTACATTACCTTCATTCCATGGGGATCCCGGTTTTGCAATATGGTTAGTTTTCTTTTTAGGGTCTCTAAAACAGTATGACACCCTTATCAAGAGGACACTATACGGGATCCTATTTTATATTTAGAGAGCTACCCGGTTGTAGACGTTGGTGGCTGAGGCGGCCTGGCAACAAATTCAATCCGTGATCCCCAAACCGGAATACGTACTGGCAGATACTTTAGAGCTTAGGTAACACTACTTACTAAGTCCCATGATCCTCTAAACAGTGTTGTGAGCTCAAGAGCGTATGTCGACTGCACAATAAGCAGCGGCTTCCATTCGTGAGACAGCCGCCCGCTTGCAGGCCCACACTGCGAGATTCTTGTTGCCAGCCTACCGCACAGACCACAAACCAACATGTACAATTCTTAACCGAGCCCGTAGCTTGTCAACCCTATATAAGCCCTAAACCCCACCCCAAACCTTGAACCCTAAACCCCAAACCTTAAACCCTGAACCCCTAAGCCCTGCTATAGAACCCGTAAAGCCTAGACCCCAAAACCCTAACTGTAGACAGTCTCAACACTCACTGAGGGCAAGTCTGAGGGAGCTTGTATTTCAATGCAAGCCTCTAGAGAGGTAGACCTGTCGCTGCGGAGAAAGGTCATTCAAAAAAACCCTAAATTTTCAACCGGAAGACTCCCACGCATCATGGTGGCACCCGACCTGTCGAAGCAGCGCGCGGCGGGGGGCCATAGCTGTTTTTGCTTTTCTTAGCAGCTGGCGTTTGGGGTTTGTGGTTTAGGAATTAGGGTTTTATGGTGGGTATTGCCCCCGCTGAGTAACAGTTAAATAGTAGTGTCTATAATACAGATATAGAATGCCCTGAATGGTAGCTATATAGTAGTATGGGGGCAGCACGCAAAGTTGATGTCCGTTTCTGTAGGCCCGACCATATATCGAAGCCGTCAATCCTCGAACCTTGAATTTGATGTTCGCAATTAGAGTTGACCATCTAAAAACCCGAAGCCCTGAAAGCTTAAACCCTAGAAGCACAGAATCCAAAGCCACCTGGCAACCCTACAGCGCCAGAGGCAGCTTTCCCGCTTCTTCGGAATGGCTGTCCTCGGCTTCCTTCCAGCTGTTGCTGTTGCTGCTGTTGTTGTTGTTGTTGGTGGTGGTGGTGGTGGTGGTGGTGGTGGTGTTTTTGCTGGCGTTGGCAGCGACTGTTGGAGCAAAAATGGCAGAAGCGGCTGCGTTTGCAGTAGTAGTGGTGGCAACGGCAACTAGCTCAATATTAGGGATGCATTTTACGGCACTTGGCGTCTTTCGATAGGCTCCTATCATCTATGGCTTGTTTTGCAGAACCTTTGTTGCCGAAACATTGAAAGTCTTGTTGTATAGTTCAGAAGTTTAGCGCGTCTAGGAAATGAACCCGAAACCCGTAAAGATTTGACGAGGTGCGAGGGTATTGGAGCCATTAGTTTAGGTTAGATCCCAGCAAATCTAGTTGTCTTGGTAGGACCCAATGGCAGCGGTTTTTTGCGCGTTTGTGGTAAGGTTCTTCATGGAGCTGCGTGCTGGGGGATCTGTAGCTGATGGTCGATTCAAGATGTCCGGAGCGGTTTGCATCAGGTTCACAGGCCAGGACTGCCGAACTAACACATGCTGCTCATCCAAAAGATGAATTGTCTTACCCGCCAAACACCCCAACCCCTAAAACCCTAAAGCACGAACAGTACGGATTGAACGCGGATCTCCGCTCCCGACTCCTCCGATAACCCTAAAGCTCCCCAGGCGGAGGCCAATCTGAACTTGACGGGTTCCGCCGTCCACTCAGCTCGTCAGAACAGATGTGCTGGTTTCTGTAAATCGAGGGTCCTGATGCAGACCCTAGATCTTAGCGATCCTAACTACATTAACCGTTAAGTAAAAGACCACCGGTTCAAAAAGGACTGTAGATGCTGTTGAGTTCGTTTCACACCCTGAACTTAGATAGACCCAAACATTTCTGGATCCTCAACACCAAAAATTATAGCAGTAGAGTAAGTAACCTTCACTTTTTGTGAGGGGTTTCAAAACCTCATAATTTATAAGAGTAGGTAACCTCTACCCGTTTTGGGTGTTTTTGTAACCCCTAAATAACTCCAAAGGTTGACTTAGCTCGCTTACAATACTGGACAAGTCAGGAAGTACATAGCTTCCTTGGCCGTTAATCCTAAAGCCCTCTCCTGCCAAACATCCTTTGGCTCAGGTTTCTCCAGGCATTGAGATTTAATTTTTTGCACACGCAGGATTCATCGAACTGTTCGGTAGAAGATGCTGTGCGCTCCTTCCCCTACACCATTTTGTCCAGTGGAACTCAGCAGTGACCTCAAAACCCAACTCATGAAGAAACCCAGCTGTATCCTGCCGGACTTCTTACGCAGGCAGCCTCAACTCCACCAGGCAATCGCCGATATGGGAGTTTCCGGACATAGGGGGCCCTAATATAGTGCCTAAATAGTAGGGTCCTTATTGTAAGGACCCAAATCTACAGCACCCCTAATTTTCGGAAACTCTAAACTCTAAACCGTTGATGGAACCCTTATTGATCCTTTTAAGGAACCCTTAAAGGATCCCTTTGTCTGGGTCTCATCATGGAAGATTACGGAAGAAAAGGTAAGCGTGGATCCAAAGGCTCCCGCAATAAAGGCGACAACCCAAGCAACAGGAAAGTTTAGGGTTCTAAACCCTAAACCGTGCCAACAGCATGACTGGACACCCGACAAAGGCTATGGCAGGACTCCTTCAGCTGAACTCCAGCGAAGAGGAAGAAGACGAGCAGGATTTCAAAGACAGAAGGTGAAGGGTTGCCTATAGGCTCCATTGTAGTTCCCTTTTGGGGTTAATGTTTAGAATCCTTTAAAGTAGTCCAACAAAAGAAATAATTACCATGGAGCCTATGTCAGGCCCGTGGCTCATTCCAGTCTAGATCCTCCAGTAGGCAGTCCAGGATCATGGGACTTAGAAAGTAGGCTTATAAGTATTTTAATTAGGGCTCTAAGTAGATATAACTATAGATACCTTACTTATAACGCTGCTTACTAAGTCCCGTGATCCTCTAAGCAAGGATGGATTTTCAGAGGCAGTGGAGGCTCCGGTCAGTACGGTCTCCATCAGCAGGGCCATCCAGCGGTTCTTACTGCCATCGTTTGGCGTGGCCGGGCTTCATTTGGGGCGCTTCCTCCTGCTGCCCGCATGGCCGCCGCATGCCTCCGACACTCTTCACTTACTGGCTAGTCGCACAAGGTAGAATCCTTCTTTGAAAAGATCGTCCAGATCGCTGCTGGGGTGAGAAGGACTTCGATCAGTACGGACCCGGGCGCTGCGGCGGGATGATCGTCATGATGCTAGGCGGACCGGCCCGCGGGGGAATGCCCCTTGGATGACCGACCCTAGCTTTCTCTTCCCCTGTAAGGAGTGTATGGCCTTAGCCGGTACAATCCTCTCTTGCAAAGCCTGTCAGGTAAGATGTAATTACGATTGATGTGTTCCTCCCTAGCTTTCCATGTCCGTTTCTCGTCATCTGAAACAATGCTAACTAATTGTGATGATGAATTTACTCCCAGCTACTTTGGTTGCAGTGCCTGCCCCGCCTGTAAAGCACTTCGCACCTACTATGCTCGTGTGTGCGGCAATGACCAGGCAGAACCCAACAACCCCGATTAGCATGTTCTAGTATTAGGCTGCACTCCAGTTTTTCCAGTTTGAGCTAACGAGATGACTACAGCAATCCGACGAAGGCTGTAAACCCTACCCTGCAGCCTTAATTTAGATCCCAAGTTTTGTATATGCCTCATTTAGATCCTCAGTAAAAACCCAAAGCCCTTAACCCCTTAGCCACCCACAAAGGTTTTAGAAACCCGCTTTGTACTCGTAGACCTTACACGTAATTACCAAAATCCACAAAGGCGCTGCAGGGCCCTAGTATATACTCCCCTAAACCCTAAAACCCAGAGACTCTAACATCCTTTTATTCAGGAACATTCCTTTTATAAATCATATTAGGGATCCTACCATAATTTGAGGTATATTCCTTAATTAAGGGATATCGGAGATTCTGGGAACTTTAGGACACTAAACTAGTACACACTTCTAATGCTAAGGCGAGCAGATACAAATCCCTGCGGCAAGAGGCGTCCAAGCAGGACCTTCCGGAATGGGTGAGAATGGCTTAAGCCCTAAACCCTAAACCCCGAGGGATAAGGGGGGAAGGAGGGGGTTTAACCGTTCACGATTTAGGGTGGCTTGCAGGGGTCCGTTCAAAGGTCGATAACGGGTTTGCGCAGGTCTTGCAAGGGTCATGTAAGGCTTCTCATGTTTCAATGGTAACATGTTAAGCGGTTGTCGGAATTGTTCGTAGGGACTCATATGGTCTGCGACCAGGTTTCTTCTTTAGGATGACAAGTTAAGGCATTAAGGTTGCATCTTGGGCCTATATATGGGTAGTTCTCCAAATGAGGCTGCTTCTAAGATCCCCAAAAACGTGCGTGCGGCATAGAAAGGGGCTTAACTCAGGCGCGACGTGCGCCCATGCCCCAAGTGCCAAGTCTAGGATTCGTCGTGACGGCTCGGGATTTTAGGCTCTAGGACTTCAGGGCTTGAGGGTTGAGGGGTTTAGGGTTTACTTAGACCCCCCAACTACCCTCCAATATACCTTAAATACCCACTATTAATTAAGCGCCATAAGGGCTCTATTAAAGGGTACTTGGGGTGTCCTGGTAGGTCTTACGGTTTAGGGTGGGTTCAGGGTTTAGTTTAGGGTTTAAGGTTTAGGGTTTATAGGGTGGGTTGAGGGTTTAAGGTTTAGGGTGCGTTTACGGTTTAAGGTGGGTTTAGGATTGTGGGTTTCGGGTCAATTCGGATACTTGCGAGGAACGATATACCTTAGGGTTCCTTTAAAGGGATCCTCTTCCGGAATTGGGGGTACCTTGTTTTGGGGGTCCTTATAATAAGGATCCTACTAGTAGGGTACTAGATTAGGGTCCCCTTTTTTCGGAAACTCCCATATCTCAGATTTCAATAGGCTCTGAGGATGAGGTGTCCCGATATTAGGGTTTAGGGTTTAGGGGTTTAGGGTTTAGGGTTCTGGCACCAGGCAGGGAGCTTAGGATGAGGTCAGGGCTTCAGCGTACCCAAACCCTCGACCTGGAACCCTTCAGCTCGGCTACAAGGCTCGATACACTGATGAGTGAGAAGCTATCACCTGCGATATTCCTATGTGGCATGCCTTTAGGTAGTCCTCCGAATTGGGGTCCCTTTTTGGGTCCCCAAAACAGTACGGCACCCTTGGAAACAAGACCCTGAAAGGGATGCGAATTTAGAAACCCTAAACCCTAAACCCTGAACCCTGAAAGGGATGCGAATTTAGAGAACTACCAACATTTTGGTCCAGTGTGCGTCTCCCCGAAGGCCAGTTTGCATCTCGCTTTGCCCAGCCTTGACCAGCCAGAGACTTGGGGTTTAGGGTTTAGGGTTTTAGGGTTTAGGGTTTAGGGTTTTAGGGTTTAGGGTTTAGGGTTTTAGGGTTTAGGGTTTAGGGTTTAGGGTTTTAGGGTTTAGGGTTTAGGGTTTTAGGGTTTAGGGTTTAGGGTTTAGGGTTGGGATGCTTCTGAAACTCAGGGGCAAAACGGGTGAAGCTACGGTCCAGAGCTTATAAACAACCTGATACATGTAACAACCTGATACATGCTCTACTGTTCAGGGTTCAGGAGGGGGGGAACAAAACCCTGAGACCCTCGGACATCAACCAGAGCTGGCTTTCAAAGCCTTGGGGACTTTCTTTAAAGCTTGCTTGGAAGTTTGTCCAAAGGTGTTCGGGATATTCGTAAGAGTTTTCAGTAAGTTCTTAAAGGCTTGGAGTGCCCAGGAACATTAGAGGACAAGATGATTGTGAAATGAGGTGCTAAGATCATCGATTTGGCGTTTAGGGTCTAGGAAGATCCCTTAATGGGGGTTCCTATAAAGTACCCTTAGTAGTATAGGGCCCCAAATTAGGGGAGCTCAGGGTAGAAAGTCCAGAGTGTAGGAGATTTTCAGGGCCCAAGCCCATGTAGGGTTTAGGGTTTAGCCCATGCCCAAACTCTAAACCTCACACCCAGGGTTTAGGTTTGAGGGAGCCCGGCAGACGCACAAAGCCAGATGCTCAAAAAAGGGATGCTCAGCTTTGAAGAAGCCTGACGAAGACATTTCGAAGGGTCTGAAGAATAGATCCTGTGAACAAGGCGCGATGCAACCTTCCAAAGATGCTACAACACCTTTGTCGGGCCTCTACTTTGCCCTCAACCCTAACCCCTGAAATCCTAAAGCCCTAAAGCCCTAAACCCTAAGCCCAAACCGGGGTCCTCGAAGGCGTCTTGACTTTAAGTGCGAAGGTCGCGACGAGCCACCGAAGCCGACCACAAGCATGAATCTCAGGGGGGTGGAGCGGGGGTTTGAGGGTTGGAGTTTTGCTTTTAGGGTTTGGGGTTTAGGGTTTAGGTTGGATTGGATTTTGGGTTTTTGGGCTTTGAGGTTAGGAGTTTCGGGTGTCGTTTTCAGGTCTTGGGCTGGTTTGCTTATTTGTTTCTTACAGTTCTGGCTGGGTTAAGGGTTTCAGAGGTCTCTTGCAAGTTCCGGAAGTAAGGTTTGCATGATATAGGTGGGGCGCAATCATTAGTAGTATTATCTCAGCACTACAAACATGAGTGCGAGTACGATGCACGCGCACGTGTAGTCGTGGCAGTAGTAGTCGTAGTAGTCAGTCGTTGTCGGCGTCGTAGTAGTGACGCAGTGCTACTACTGCTGTTACCAATACGACTGCTACTACTACTACTACTACTACTACTACTACTACTACTACTACTACTACTACTACTACTAGTACTACTACTACTGCTACTACTACTACTACTACTACTACTACTACTAGTACTACTACTACTACTACTACTACTACTACTACTACTACTACTACTACTACTACTACCACTACTACCACTACTACGGCGACGGCGACTACTACTATCAGCATTACCACTACTACCCGGAATAGCACCGGTGCTCGTACTCGTGCTAGTTCTAGTGCGATTCCTAAATAGGAGTTTCCGAAAATATGGCACCCTAATATAGTACCCTAAATAGTAGGATCCTTACTATAAGGACCCCAACATAGGGCACCCCTAATTTTCGGAAACTCCCTAAACCCTAAACCCCATAGATCCCGTATTGGAACCCTTGATAGGTCCCTTTAAAGGAACCCCCAAGGTACCCCTAATTTTCGGAAACTCCCAAATAGTTTCAGAGTCATGGTGCACTGCTCCGAGGCTGATGCCCTACCTCAAAGTGTCTGGAGCTCAAGGGCTAAGGGCTTAGGGTTAAGGGGTTTAGGGTTTAGGGGTTTAGGGGCTAAGGGCTTAGGTTTTAGGGGTTTAGGGTTTAGGGCTTAGGGTTTAGGGTTCTGAAAGCACTGAGTGTTGAAACAGTTTAGACATGTTGAGACGGTGTAGTAGTGTAGGATGTAGGTTGGGGTGGGCAAAACTTCCAAGTTCCATTTCTGCATATGGCTCGCTTTGTTGAAATGCCCCGACTTCTGGTTTAGGGTTTGGAAAGGCGGCCATGCTTCTCGGGAATGCAAAATGCCTAAACCCTGAGCCTGAAACAAACATCCCAGATCCTGAATGTTATGCCCACAGCGCCGCAACCCCCTAGCCCAAAATTCACCTAAAGCTTGAATTTCAGGCCACAGGCCTTAGCCTCGGCTGCAAGACCAATCTCCGAGAGAGGCTCCAACATCCTTGAATCGAGGGCTCCGCCTGCAGACACAGTACTATACTTAAATTTTAAGGACCGGAATATTCCTCCGATTTTGGCCCAACCCTACGCCATAATACCTTCTACACCCTACAAGATGGGAGAATTTGAGAAATCTATCCTCAGATAAGCCATGAGTGCTAGAAGCTGGAACTTTTTCTGACAGGAATCTCCTGAAGAAAAAACGAAGCCGGGTTTCACTAGGCCCTTACATGAGCACCGTCACTACAAACCTTTCCTAGGTTTCATACCCTTAAAGTTGAGCTTTTCCTATGCAGTGTATGCTTCGGCCTCCGACTATTTTGGACCGCGTGTGCTACGATGGTGCACGAAGCCCCAGCCTGTACATGTTTTGGGGTGCTTCCGGTGTCCCTTAGGACTTTAACTTTAAAGTCTAACTTTTAGGAGGGTTTCAAAAGTCAGGTAAGATGTATACAATGTGAATCACACGACCCATTGCTTCGCGATGCCTTCTGTCTGAGTACAGCGCAGCCTTCCATTCAAGCTTCAAGAAAATATTCTTGACCGAAGATTTCGGGGCTTTGAAACATCAAATTAATCATCCCAGAGAACCCAATACCCCTTAATTAAGGAATATACCCTAAATTATCGATTGAAGCTATGTTCCTTAATTAAGGGGTATTGGGCTCTCTGGGAATCCCAAGTCAAGGCCGTGTCCGCAACTCCAGTCCTTGCCTCTGGCACTTGCGGATGCTGCTTGAGCAGCCTGCGCAGGCCGAAGCTCAGCCACAGCAACGTGTCGTTGATGCAGAGCTACGACTACTTAGAGGATCATGGGACTTAGTAAGTAGGGTTATAAGTACCATAAATAAGGTTACAAGTAGATAGAACGATGGTTACGTTACTTATAACTTATAACCCTACTTACTAAGTCCCTTGATCCTCCAAGTACCCTAAGCCCTAAGCCCTAAACCCTTCGGTTTGTGCATGTAGGCGCCTGAACCATGGCCAGGCTGGGCTTGCCAGGAACATATGCTAGGATGCCCAGTAGTACCCTTATTCCCTTTTTGTAGTCCTAGGTTCCTTATAAAGTTACCCAATACCAAAAAGAGAGGCCTTTTTATTCTTAGGTTACCTGGGTATCCCAATATAATGTCATTGTCCCAATGGTTTGAACAGTATCGCCTTATAGTTTCTGTAGAATTCTCCTGCAATACCAAGCGCGGTGCTCTGGCACAGGAATGGGGCTACTGTTGATGGACAAAATCCTGCATTACCCATTATAAGGATTATACCGTAATTCCTATAGTTTAGGGTCCTTAAGATCATGCAGGATTTTGTCCATCAACAGTAGGTTTAGGGCTTCCGGCTTAGGGTTCGGGCCCTTGACGGCGCAGTCGCTCCAACTGAACAAAACAATCCAGAACGTTAAACAAACGCTAAGCTTAAACAAAGATACTTTCAGCCGTAGACCCTCAGCCATAGTGGAGAACAGCGAGAACAGACTGCGACCTTCAGGGGATCTTGCCTTGGTCTTGTCATCGGTTTTTGGGGGGTCGCAATCTCTGTTTGCCTCAGTGCGGCATTGGGTTTTGGGTTTTTCGGATTTGGGGGTCTTAGGGAGGGTTCTTAAGTTTAAAACCGAAAGACCCAGAAGTGGTGGCTTGTCGCATGCGACCTGCCTGCTGTTTACGGGTTCAGGGTGGGTTACTTGGGAAGTTAAGGGAGCTTGGCTAGTCAGTGATATGTAGAGCTACATGCAGTGTATCCTGAGTTAGGGTGGTTTTTCATCTTATGTGTCTTACTTTCGCAGGACCCTGAGCCTATTTACTTAGGTAAACGAAGGCACTCTAGCAGAAGAGCTGAGAGCTCGTCGCATGATGTTACATGGGCCGAACCTCAAGAGAAGCCCTTGCAGCAATCGGTCCACGGCCCATAATCTTTAGTCATTCGGAATCCTGCATCCGGAAATGTCTTTCCAATTTGCGGACAGGTCCATCATCCTTCATGAACTGATTTCAACCGGCTCACTGACAAGCAAGATTGACGAATCGCAAAATATGGGAGCACAATGGACACCGGATCTTGCATAATGTTAATAAGAAGAAAAATGTGCGTATATATATATATACATATATATATATATATATACATGTATGTATTCAGTATATATCCTCTCTTGAAGCTGTTGTTTGGTTCTTTATGATATTCAATTTGTTTCTGAGAGGTATTTCTTGAATCATTTATTTGCAGATTTCTTTCAATTTCTTTGACTCTTTGATATAAGGAAAATTCGCGAACTATGAATGTATAGAGATCTTCTTCATTTGAATCAAATCGCGCCATTGCCGCATTAATCGATAAATCTAAACAACATAATGGTTATAGGTGGTTATAGATTATGTTATATTGCAAAATGAGTGTGTGTGTGTGTATATATATGTACATTTATGTATATACTTATGTACTTATCTGTCTAAATTAGAAATAATCTGATTTTTCCTCAACAATCCTAGTTTTATATACAATTAGATTGATTTGAATTGTAATTGATATTATTTGAGATTCGCAAAAACTATGGAAATCAATTTGTATATAGGTTAAAGAGAGTCAAATTCTGTGATTGTCGAAGTATCGATAAACCCCACATATGAGAAATTAATATATACATATGTATATATATATATATATATATATATATATATACGTTATACTTCTGTGCTGATTAACTTTAATGCATCAGCCATAACCGATTTTTATCGCAACTTATATTGGAACGTTGATATATGTGTATATATATACATACGTATATCATGGTTGGTATATATTTTCTGATCGTTTATAAACTGTTTGTTTTTATAAACAAAGATTCAAAACAGAAATAGAGAAATGCTCGAATAATTTTTCGATCAAATCAAAAGACCGGATAACCCCACATGAGTATGTCTGTAGACAGTGATTAACGAGTTGGTGCGGTGTTGTGTGTGGTGTTGGGTGTGTGGTGTGTGTTGTGTGTTGTGTGAGTGTTGTGTGCGTTGTGTGGGGTGTTGGGGTTGTGTGGGTTGTGCGTGTTGTGTTTGTTGTGTGTGTGTGTGTGCGCGTTGTGTGGTGTTGTGTGGACTGTGTGCGTTGTGTGCTGTGTGCGTTGTGGGCGCTGTGTGCGTTGTGTGCGTTGTGTGCGTTGTGTGGGGTGTGAGTGTGTGTGTGTGTGTGTGTTGTGTGTGTGCTTTGTGTGTGTGTGTGTGCGTGTTGTGGTGTTGCGTGTGTCTGTGTGTCTTGTGTATGTGTTGGGTGTATATTGTATTTGTGTCGTTGTGCGTGATGCGCGTTGTATGTTGCGTATTATATATTGCGAGTTGCGTATATATTCTGTGCATTATATATATGTGATTCGTGATTATAGATAGATATGCTGAAAATGAGGAGATAAATATATATATATATATATATATAGGGAATAGGGAATAATTACGAAATTTTGGATGAATATGTTTCTCTTATTTAATGATGAAGACTCGTCATATCTTATTTCTCTCTTATTCTGATCTCTTTCGTCTCTCTTTCTTTGGACCTGTTTCTATTCATACGAATAATTAGATATATCGTGGCGGGGCGATTTTCGGATATAGATGAAATATATTCGTAAAAATGATATAATTCTCTTCTTTCTTGCCTCGTATTGGTTATATCGATATGAAGGTCATTTTGAATAGAAGATATATAGAAAAATCGAATTCTTTGATTTTTCATTGATATACGATATATCGAATTCATATTCCGATATGATAAATACTTCGAATTAAGAATACTTTATATAAATTATTATAAATGATATATAAGATTTATCGCGATTTACATTAATATTGGATAGACTATTAATATTAAATTACGTACGAATGAAATACGAAAGATATCTGGAATAATAATATAATAATAATAAGAATAATAATAATCTAATTTAGTAGTTCCGATGACTAGAAATACGGAATTTCCAAAATTTTCAAATCTAGTTGAGCATTGGAATATTCTTTTCTAAATTCGTGGGGGATCTCGAGGTTCCGGATCCAAGAGATAGGAGATATCTAAAAGGAGATAGGTAATAAGAGAGAAGTTAGAAAAGAATTAATAGAGAATAGAAGTTACAAAGAAATCTATAAATATTTTTAAATTTCGAAATAGATATAAATGATTGTAAAAAAAAATTATAATGATAAAAATAATATCGATGATATCTAGAAAAACGATATTCATTTAATTATAGATTTCATAACGATGATAGTATTCGTGACACAAACTATCAAGCGAATAATGAAATCTATCTCCTAAATCATTTTTTCTTTTCTATCTCATGGGATTTTTGAGATTTCAAAAATATATCTTTGAATTTCATAAAATATATGAATTTTTTATTTATAAGAATCTATATTGAGCGTCATGCTGAACCCATATCTCTGAAGATTCAATATTTTAGAATATCTAAGATCTTCTATTAGGAAGGATCTTTTTCGAATTATATCTTAGGCATCTTTCTAGATTCGGATTAGAATATATGTCATATTCCATAGAATCTTTTATTTATTATTCAAACATATGATATCTACATATTTTATGACTATTTATTATTTCTTAAGAATTCTATATTGAGCATATTGAATATAGATATATATTTCTTATTTCTATTGATCAATATGCGTGATTCGTAATTATAGATAGATATAATTATTGAGAAGTGTGAGAGAGAGAGATATATATATATATATTTATAAGAAAAAATACGAAAAATTGAATAAATATTTTTTTCATTTATTCAATAATGGTGAATCTAATATTTTCTTATTTGAATCTCTTCCGTCTCCTCTTCTTTGAATCTATTTATATCCATATGAAAATTAGATATATCATGATGAAATATTCTTCTGATATAGGATGAAATATAAGACTGGCATAATTCTCATCTCTCTTTTCTCATATATATGAATTTTTGATTATGTCGATAATAAATATATATAATTATAATAATTTAAATCATAATAATAAAATTCGATATTTAGAAATTCGATAATAATTTAATTATCGATTTCATAATGACGACAATATTAGCAACGCAAAATATCGAACGATTAATAAATCTTATCTTCTATCTTTATTTTTTCATTTCTATTTTATTCAATTTTTGAAATTTCATATATATATATATATATCTCTCTCTCTTTTAATTTCATAAAATTATAGACGTCTATATTGGACGTTATAGCTGGTCCGTATCTCTGAAGAATCAATATTTTAAAATATTTAAGATTTTATATTAGAGTTTTCTTTTTCGAATTATATCTCAGAAATCTTTCTAGATTCGATTTGAAACGCGCATCATATTCCAAGTAGAATTTATTAAATAATATTTAAAGATATGATATCTAAATATTATATGAATTCATATTTGATTCAATGATTTTATAGGCAAGTGCTTAAATCATAGCTAAATCGTTGCTTCGGGCTCTCCCCCCATATATATGCAAGATTTCGAAAGATATATTAAAATCCTTATTTTGGGTCTTCTCCCAATCTATATATATGCATATAGGCAGATCTAGATGCATTCTTATGCTATCCGGAAATCCTTTCGAGATATTAGAATAGAATGATCATCGTCACGAAAGGCACGCAAGGATTCGGGCATAGAAATCCCAGATACCATTCGTCCGACTTCTTGGGAAAACTAAGAGACGCATCTCAGAAAGAATAGCATTCTTCAGAATTTCGGGAAGGAGAAAATTGACGATAATTATTTTTCATTTCATCCCGGCTTCACCTACCAGAAAGACCCAAAGCGGAAATCCGAATTGAGATTCGGAATGCAAGTATAAGTGATATTCACCAAAATATAGTGATATAGGGAAATTAATAATATTTCCTAATATTGTCTTTTTCAAATTCAAATCTTCCAATCCCAGGCCTATATCCTTATTAAGATATATATTACGGCACGAAAGAACCTCTTCTCGGAATCCGAATGCCTCCGACATATCCCAGGATGTCGAGAAATATTTCGTATAAAGATGCCTGATTCCAGAAGCACCCGTTCGAGGCCTATCAATGATTATCAGTAGTATCGTAGCATACTAAAATCAGTCATTCCTCATATAGACGCTCGATTTCAAGCACCTATTCGGCAAGTATCAGAGGTCATCAATAGCATAATAATATATCAAAACCTAATCATTCTCAATATATACGGTCGATTCCATAAAGATCATTCATGGATAGAAGTGCCTATTTAAAATATGACTCTCAAAAGTAGATATTCATTTCTCAAGCAAATTATCAAACGAAATACCATCTATATATATATATATCAAATCAAATATTATTAATGTAATAATTCTGTATTTCTAATATATTAAATTATCTCTATACGTATAAATCTCAATATTTTTCTTATAGCAATAACGATTTAAATAATTACCCATATATTGAATATATATTTTTCAAAATTTATCTTCCTTTCGCTTGCCGCCGACCGCTCCACCACGATACCGTACGACCTCGCTCCACACCACACATCCAACCTAATACCAGCCCCCCCTTCGTATCCCAACGCCGCAACAATAACCGCAATAACAATACACCGCCAACTTTGCGACCCTCTAACCCCCCCTACCTTCCAATATACGTCCTTCTATTTGATGATTCGAACGCCGCACGATAAGGTATACGGTCCACGCCCTACGACACGACGCACGCGACACGACACACGCGACACGACACACGACACACGACACACGCGACACGACACACGACATAACACGACACAACACCACACAACACAACACAACACGACGCAACACAACACCACACCACACGACACCACACCGCACAACTCAGCACCTAACAACACAACACGACACAACTCAATACCAACCAACACACCACAACACTCCACACAACGCAACTTGACACCAAACAACATAACACAACACGACCCAACACAACACAACACCACACCACACCACACCACACCACCACACCACACTGCACAACATCGCACAACACAACACCACACCACACCGCACGCCACACCACTCGCCACACCACACCAGTCACCACACCACACAACGCAACACAACCCAACACAACACAACACAATGCGCACTGCGCAACACACGACACCGCGCACACTCCTCTGGTAGGCTTTAGAGGGGTCATCAACTCGTTTGTCATCATCCATAGATATACTCATGCGGGACAGTCCGATCCTTTGATCTTCTATAGTAAGCTTAGAACGATATATATATATATATATATATATACATATATATACATATACATATATATATATACATATATATATATATATATATATATAATATACATATAGATATATAAGCTTATATGAGAAGACATTTAAATTCTCATATATTTCCGTTTAATCATTATATATACTATAGATACTTAGATTTTACAATCTGATAATTAGATTTTAGAAAGCAACAAATCGAAATATCCTGAATATTTGTTGATATACAAAAATTAAATTAAAAGTTTGTTTTACGAATTATTGAGATTCTTCAAACTTTCACTATTTAGCATATGATTTCTTTCAGTGAAGTTGTAGAAAAATCAATTGAAATTAATTTTCAAAACTAGATCCGACGCAAACGGGCCAAGCTAAATAATTCCCATCCGACAAATCTTCCAAGCACAATCGAGCGCGATTCAGCAAAATATTACTGAAAAGGGGTCTGCATGTCCTTAAAACAAACTAAACAGCAAGTCCTGATAAGAATTCATCAATACTTAGAATATAGAAAAATTTCATTTCGCTAATTTCGTAGAAGCAAACCTCGGAACTATGAAACAATCGTTATTTTAATAAATAAATAATATGAGAAGGTTATTTTGAGAATCTCTTGATATCTGTAAAAAGTACAATTGAAATTGAATATAACCTCATATTTCTATAACATGATTATATACAGATCTCATAATTAGAAGATCAGCTTACCGGTTAAGAACAAATTTCGAAAAACAACATTTAAATAACAGATCAATACTTTTATGAATGAATCAGAGGTTATGAGTTCAAACAAACATGACATTAAACATACTTCTAATTAATATATATATATATATCTATATATGTATATATGTATATGTATTTATATTCACAAAATATGTTTTCATTATTATGCTTTATATGAATTCGAAAGATTTGAATTCTACACAGTATAAACTAAATCGGAACTTACATATTTATATTCAGCTTTGTATTTATGGATATGTACATTACTATAAATGAAATGAGAAATTGAACATTTAGTTTAAATATTAAAAAGATGAGATCTCCCGCATATTTCATAAATCTAAATTCGCCTGGAGCGCTCAGGTTTGCAAGAGAAGTGTTTTTGCTTTTGCATGAGATTCCCTTGGGGTGTTCGATGTTCCCGAGAGTATGATCTTGCTTGGTACCTGGGACTTTCAAACTTGTCCTAGATACCCTTGGCCCTTGACCTCGACTACTTGGAGGGTCGGGGGACTTAGTAACTGGTTATTTTAGGGACTTATAAGTACCATAACCCCAATTAGGGTCTCTCTTAGGGTACTTATAAGTCTACTTACTACCTACTTACTAAGTCCCCCGACCCTCCAAGTACCCCTCCTGAATCCCAAGCCTAAAGAGACAACAGGTCCCAGGTTCCCATCGGGGCGCTTGCCAGAAGCGCTTTGCGCAGAACGATTGTGCTCGAAGCTCCTTCAACACTCGGGACCTTTGATAATATCTGAAATAATATTAAGGGCTCTACAGGATACTATAAGGGTTCCATATTTTAGGGGCCTGTCCTAAATAGAATAAGGGCTTGTCCCAAAATGATACTAACATGGGGACCTTTGCCAATTGGAATGGCAGGTTACTGCGTGTCTGCAATGGAACTATGACAAACTAAGATCACTTATCATCCAAGCCTCGGCATTTTTCTGAAGCCCGCTTGAAAGGGCTTAGGGCTTAGGGGTTTGGCTTTAGGGTTTAAGACAAAACTCGGACTCGGGATTATTGCCCACGTCCAGGGGCGAGCGGGAGTACATTGTCGTATGCAGAGGTGCAGACCAAAAGGAAATTTTCCTATGGCTGCTTCGAGCAGCTGCCAATGTGGCGATTATGGTTCTATCCCAGATTCTAAACCCTAAGCCCCAGGTTTGGGATTTAGGGTATCTTTTGGGAGTTTCCGAAAATTAGGGATACCTCATTTTGGGGTCTTGATAATAAGGATCCGACAATTTAGGGTACTAGGTTTGGGTTCCCTATTCCGGAAACTCCCGTATAGTTTCGGGGCTGGAGCCAAGGTCGAGTTTATCATAGGGATCCTTAGGGGTGTAGGGGGAGGGGGGGTAGGGGGCCTTAAGGCCCATAATAAGGACTAATAAGGCCTATTTAAAGGAAATATAATCCCCTACACCCCTCCCCCCTACACCCCTAAGGATCCCTATGAGTTTAGGGACATTGAAACATCCGAGCTCTCAGCAGCCCTGATAGTACCGCAGTTTTGGTTTAAGGGTTTAGGGTTTAGGGCTTAGGGTTACCCTAAACCCTAAAACCCTAAACCCCCAAACCCTAAACCCTAACCCCCTAAACCCTGAACCTCTTCTAGAACTCTTTTTGTGAATTGGGATCCTCGTACTTTCCCTACTTGTCGGGTCTCATGAGGAACTAAAGCTTAACCTTCTTGGTTATATAAGGATTATCTAGGGACTGTACTACCCAAAAAAGGGTAAAGGTTGCCTACTCGACTACTAGGTTTCTGAAGCAAGTATGGGTGGCCCTTAAACCCTAAACCTGCCCCTGCAGCCCCTAAGCCTACGAAATAGCAAGGTAAAGATACCGAATTGTTGGGTTAAACCTTGGAGCAGTAGCCCTGCACCTAAGCCCTCCACCCTAAACCCCAACCCCCTAATGAGACCGTGATAACACCACGATCATCGCTATATGGTCTGGTACTATAGGGGCCTTAAATAATTACCTATGCTATTTTGGGGGTTCCGTATGTTAATTCTACTAGACTGGGCCCTAAAGCCTATTCTAATTATTAAGGCCCCCAAATTAGGATTCTGCTGCTTCCATATTAGGGGCCTCATTAATTAGAATAGCGTTTGGGGCCCATTATACTGTAATTATTTCACAAGGAACCTCCAAACTAGTAAGAATAGGTAATTACTGTGGCCCCATAGAAGGACGTAGAGTTTGACGGGCTTCCAGGTTTAAGGGAACTGGGTTAGGGCCGGGGGGGTTAGGGTTCTAGGGCCCGAGGGTTTAGGGTTTTGGGGCTTTAGAGGCTAGGGCTGCGCCCCATCAGGCTGTTAGGTTGAATGCAAGTCGCAGCTTTGGGTTTCTAGATCCCTAACCTGCCATGTTATATCCAGCTGTATGAAACTAGACGACACTGGAAAATAGTACGTCATAACAAGATATAATGAAACAATATAGTCATATGCTGTATTATGAAAGTGTTATACCCCCAAACCCTAAACCCCAAACCCTAAACCGTATACTACCATGATATTATGTACCTAAACCGTAGCAACCCTGCATGGCGGGTGATTCTGATCGACTCCAGGAGCTTCTTGAAAAATCCGTCCATAAGGTCCCTCTATTCGAGACCCAGCGCTCAGCTCTCTGGCAAAGGCAGCTGCAGAGGACAGGATGTGAGTTAGTTGCAGGCTTTTTGGGCTTAGGGTTCGGGGTTTCGGGGTTTAGGGGCTTAGGGTTTTGGGGTTGGGGTTTAGGGGTTGGGGGTTGAGGGTTTAGGGCTTGGGGTTTAGGGGTTTAGGGGTTTAGGGTTTAGGGGTTTAGGGGTTTAGCGGTTTAGGGTTTGGGGTTTAGGGGCTTTCTTGTTTAGGGCTTGGGGTCAGGGTTTGTGGTTCAGGGTTACTGACAAAACCTCCTAAGTGTTGAGGAATTCCTCCAGTCCCGGAACTAACAAGGAGGCTTGAAAAGGCTGTGTTGGATTGCAGTCCTGTTCGAACCTACTGCGCTTTCGAGTTCAGCTTAAAGGTAAGCTCGCTGTGGATGTATACCAATGTAAAACGGGTATTATGACTGGTCGCTGACCGAATCCCAAGGAATATGTTCAATATAGAATTGCGGTTGATGCCAAACATCGCACATTGACCGCGATGATTACGGGCCTACACTGACACTTGCAGAAGCCGGAGTGGCCCTAAACCTTGAACTCTTCAAAATGGATTTAATACTCGGCCGACCGTCCTGCGCCGTTGTGCCAAGCAGCAATGCTCGTCTTGGATGTGAAACGTCGCGTTCATAATCACTTAACGAGGGCCCCCCTACCGGGCGGGTGGGTGGCTTAAACTTATGGCGCTGAAACTTGATCGAACTCCTTCTGGGATTCAGGCACAGGACCGAGGGCTATGTATCCTTACATATTTATGCTTATACACCCAAAAAAGGTTAAAGGTTACCTACTCGACTACTAGGGTTTAGGGTTCAGGCGGGTTGAGGGGATCGGGCTTCGTTCGGCTGTAAGGGGGCCCCGTGATCGCATGCGGATGCCGATACAGATGCTGTGCCCGGTTTCAGGCCCAGTCTGCTTGACGTCTGTCAAAGACCTCCGCAGCAAAATAATTCCGACTGTCTGGCGCCTTGCCATCCTCTGCGGTTTCGGATCGTCTCCCGAATAATTCGAACCACGGTCTAGGGTTTAGGGGTTTCGGGTTTAGGATTTAGGCGAACTTTTCAGTCTTATTCTGAACAGGCTTTAGGTGGGGGACGGCCTACAGGGCGTCGAACCGTTCGTTGGCAAGGCTCTCAGTGCCAGGGAGTCAACCTGGCCCCCCCGGCCTCCCCTCCTCGCGGATGTCTGTCTCACAGCTTTACCCACTTACCTTTTGGAGAAAGGGGTTCAATTATAACCACCATTACTCCCATTCTTCGATTCCCTACTAACCAAAGGTAAGCCCAGAGATCTCTTAGGAGTCTAGGGTTGTAGGGATTAGGTTTGAGGTTTCCCTACACCTAAACCCTGAACATCCCTAAACCCTAAACCCGGGTTTAGGGTTTAGGGTGAAACCCTAAACCGCAATTGTATATGGTTTTGGGCTCGGCTCGCCAAGCTTACTGAAGGCTTACTGGTTCAGTCGTGTGGGTTTTTTGACTCTTGGACTATCCCATTTCTGGACTTCGAAGTAACCACGGGGCAGAGACTCTAAGCCTATTCAGACTCTGGACTTTGAAAGAAATCAGGGAGCAAAACGCATAAACTTTTCTTCCTCTCATGTGGTAAACCGAAAACAGGCTTGGGCGATCGTTAAGACTAAAGCAGAGGCGAACAACCTGAACACCTACAAACTATCAAAAGGGAGGAGTTGTGTAAACCTTCTAAGCTGTCGTGTTCACCCCAATACGGGGCCCATGTAAATATAGCCTACACAATAACAAAAAACACAACGTTCGCATTATTATTTATTTTGTTTATTGTTACCAACAGTATCATTTGCATTAGTAACTAGTACTCGTGATCTTAAGGCCCCTATTCCTTAGACCCATATCACAGCCCGTATTGTATGCAGAACCCTAAACGGAACTCTTAGAGAAACCCTCTTCCAAGCATTTAGTCTCCCATATTGAATCTTACACCCTAAACACAGGATCCCGATGGATCTAGATTTTCCATCTTCAGCTCTAAGAACTTCTTGGTCTATGTTTCCTAATCCTCAGGTTGCTTGGGAAGAAGATGCCGGGAGACAGCTCATTGTCGGAGGAGGATGTAAAGGCGCCACAGCATGGGACTCAATCAAAAAAAACGTCCAAAGCAAGCCCGCAAAGCAAGTTTAAGTCAGCGAGCGTGTGTGTGTGTGTGTGTGTGTAGGTGTAGGTACAGATACAACAATCATAGACATTTCAGAAACATGAAGAAGTGAATGAACGAATGCATGAAGAATGAATGAACGAATGCATGGAGAAATACGAACACATACAAACATAATAAGTAAGTGCAGAAATGCCGAAATATGAACAAGCATATGAATATATATATATATATATATATATGCATACACACATCTGGGTGTGTATGTATACATGTATATAGGTATATACATACACATGCTACTTCGAGCCACTGCTCGAACCCTGCATCCGGAAACATGACTCGTGGCTAGCGGCTTCTTGCTGAGCTCTCGAGCACCAAAACCGGTCAAACCTGTAATTGCAGTGAATATAAATGGGGTACTTGTCAAAACTATGGCCCCTTTTTGGCTACCCTCAATAATAGGTGCCGTATTATACTGGGTACCCAAAAAGGGGGCCCTAAGTTTGAGAACCACCCACATGAACTCCAAGGCTTCATGCAGAGGTACAAAAAGATACAAAAAGTATTCCTCTGAACAAGCACCTGCAAAGCGCTCAAGATGTCTAAAGTCCCCACCTCCCTAAACCATCTGCGAGATTTTTGCTTATAAAGAAAGGTTCTACAAGGGTTCAGGGCTTTGGTGTTCTAGAAAGCTCTACTAGCTTTATGAGAAAGTCGCCCCTGCTGTGGCCCCGTCACCCCAGAGACTCACTCCTCGATGGAGGATCCCTAATGTTAAGAGGCCTGCTTAGGCCATGACTTGTGTGTTACGCCCTAAACTCCTAAACACATTCAGGGCTTCAAGGGTTTAGGATGGTTTAGGGGCTTGGGATTTAGGCCTTCGGGGCTTTAGGGCTTTGGTTTCCACAAGAATCTAAAGGTTGAACTTCGGGACGAGACCGGCAAAACGGTTTGAGAGTGCACTCCCTTAAAATTAAAGGGAGTGAGGATGCGAGGCAGCTTTGCATATCCTTCCGCCTCAACAAGCGGTTTAGGGCTTAGGGCTCAGCTAAGGGACTAGGATACCCAGTAACCTAAGAACAAAAAGGCCTCTCTTTTTGATATTGGGTAACTTTATAAGGAACCTAGGACTACAAAAAAGGAATAAGGGTACTACTGGGCATCCTAGGATGTTAAACCCTGAACTCTAAGGGATGTTAGTCTCTGGGGCCGTCCGTGGGGAAATCACTCCGCGAACTCTGCGTGCGCGTTTCGCGTCGGCAGGTTCCAAGTCTCCGTTCGTAGATCGAAAGTCAAAGGTCGGAGGTTTAGGGTTTAGGTTTAGGGTTTAGGGTTACATGCTTTGTCTAAAGGTTCTTCATAAAGGCTCCGCAAGGCTGGTTTGGGGCTTTAGGACGTGCAGGTGTTGCGACTTGGTCTTTGTACGGCTTAGGCTTGGGATTTGCGGCTTCATAAGGCTTGCGAACGAAGGAATGGGATAGTGACATTACAATTTAGGCTCGAGAGTATAGGGATGGAAATCTTCAATGTGTGTGGGGGTCAAGCACTCGGTCATCACGGTATGCTTCGGCCCACATGACAGGTGATCTAGTGACTTGAGTGAAAGAACAGGATGTTGGTGGTCCACTACGCATTATTTAGGGGCTTTGAGAGTTTCTGTTGCAAGTTATTCAGACCTCAACCCTAAACTCTAAGCCCTAAATCGGCTGACAAGCCTTATGACTAAGGCTCTTTGTTCTTCAGCGCCTGTTGAACCCTGAGGACAACAGTCTTAAATAACCCCTTTGGAGTTCTAGTCGTAACAAAACTAAAACTAATTCCTAGGGGCACTAATATAGTGGCCTTAATAATTAGAATGGCGTTTTGGAGCCCATTGTACTATAATTATAATACGGAACCCCCAAATAGTACAGGTAATTATTAAGGCTCCTATATTATAGTACCCTTATAGATCCCTTATAGTAACCCTTTATAGACTCCGTTTATAGGAATCCTTATAGTATCGGTAATTATTAAGGCCCCTACTTAGAGGACCAGGCTTTGTAGGTTTCATTGGCTAGGATGTAGGGAAACTGAGTTAGCACCGTGGCGAATTGATTTGCAAGATAACTTTTTCCTAAGCACAACTTCTCCGACCTTCCTTGCGACGAGAGGCATACGTGTTTTGCATGCCTGCGTGAGAAGCGTGAAGAGCTGCCAGGCGCAGAATGGCGGAAGCAGACCCCAAAACTAACAGTATACCCTGAACCCTAAACCCTGAGCCGTAGAAGCTTCAGCCGTCAGCGGTTCTCAATCGGCAGTCTCCAGTGAAGAGGTTGACCAGCGACAACCTGCTGAGGGATCGTGGCGACCAGTGTGCAGGGTCACCCTAAACCCCAAACGCGAAAGTCTAAACCCTAAACCCTAAATCCTAACCCTGGGTGTGAGCCTCGGGTTTAAAACCGTTCAAGTTTCACCTGCTTCCACTACTTCTAAATTACTGATGCTGCTACCCGATGCTACGACTGCTGCTGCTATCGTATTATATAGGGACTACACTACCCAAAAAAGGTTAAAGGAGCTCAGCTCGAGTGGCATGGAGATACTGAGCGAGTAGACAGCGATTCTTGCACCCACTCACTTAACGGGGATTGTAGGGTTTAGGGTAATCTGCATTACTGGGGTCACTCAAATCCTTCCCCCTGAACTGCACGGGAGTGGTACCCTAAGCTATGGACCTTTCTGGTAGAAACTCAAAGCCTAAACCCCTAAACCCTAAACCCCTAAACCCCTAAACCCTAAACCCTAAACCCTAAACCAAAGAAATCCTAACGCCCAGGTTGCACCGTAAGCCTAGGCCGGAACAACCTCAATCTTGCGCTTCAATGATCCTAAACCCCAAACCCCCAAACCCTAAGCCCCTAAACCCCTACACTCCAAACCTCAATCTTGGGCCTGAATTATCGGTCGTCAGGTTTCCTAACCCGCTACAGCTACCTACTTGCTTGTTTGTAGGGTCCGTATGAAACTTTATGGTAGCTCAAATTGAAATTCGCGGCGGTTTAGGGGTTTGGGGCTTTGCATAGCTTCGGCTTCAGGGCTTTTGGTTCAGAAGAATTAGGATTTAGGGTTAGGGCTGTAGGGTGTAAGGTTTCTGTTTTTGAGTTTAGGGCCAGGTTTTGGGCAAGCTTTAAAGTTACGCCCGAGAGACTTACAGTATCCCATGCTTGATGCAGCCCCTGGTATGCTCCAAGATCTGTGACGTAAAGGACAACCGAATTGGGGTTCACGGTTTAGTTAGACTCAGAATGCTCAATATGGGGCATGTTTCAGTACCTGGACTAGGATTTTGGGGCCTGCTGCAGAGCCTGTCATCATAGCCAGGAATCCGCAGGAACAGTATGTCTAACTATGCATGCTCCTACATTAGGCCCAGGTTGCTGAAGGGGGTACTTAGAGGATCATGAGATTTAGTAGGTAAGGATAAAAGTACCCTAATTAAGGTACTAAGTAAATATAACTATAGTTACCTTACTTTTAACCCTACTGACTAGGTCCCTTGACCCTCCAAGTAGCTATCCTACACGCCAAGCTACATGGGCAAACCTTGTCAGCGAAGGCTATGGGGGTGAAGTGTGAGAACGATGGGAGGCCAAAAGGGGGGTCTAAGATTCTTGGGGTAGGGATTCCTCAATATGAGCCCGATTATTGGAACCCTAATCCCTACTAAACCCCCACAGGCCAAAACCCCTTTTGGCCTCCTATGAACGAATAGTGGGGCTGAAACGTCAGAATAATGGGGCTTACACGGTTGATTTTTTTGACCCGGTTTTGGAATAGGACCAACACAGTTCGAACAGATATTTTGGTGTGCGGGGTCTCTTTTCCTATAGAATTCTGACTGGGGTGGAACAATCTTGGCGGATGTTTGGTCTTAATAAATGAGACTAGGGTTTGGGAAGTAGATCAACGGAATCCGATTGCCTGGCGAAGTGTCTATGGCTATATCATATCTACTTATAACCTTAAGCAGAGCGCTTGTAACCCTACCTACTAAGTCCCCCAACGCTCCAATTAGGGTTTAGGAAGCAAGGTACCTTGATCGATCTGCCCGTTCTTCCTTCGGAGGACCTCTAACCGAAACTCCCAGTGGCTCCGCTTTTTGCACACTTTGCAGAAGCCTCGCCCCAGAGAGCCAAATATCCCTTAATTCAGGAATATAGCTTAAATCATATATGAGCCCTACAGGATTTAAGCCGTATTCCTTCATTAAGGGGCATTGGGCTCTCTGGGCCTGCGCAAGTGTTAGCTATGTACATGGTGGTGAGCCCATGTTGGTGAGGCTCTAACGCCCTGAGATCTAAGACTTTGTGCTTAAGCTCTAAACTGCTAAGACCCTACATGCTCAAGCGCAACGGGGCTTCAAACTGACAACTTGTGTTCTTGTCGCTTATGTTGGGTTTCTGCATGGCTGCAAGGTTGCACAGCAACTGCTTTGGCACCCAGGCCAACCGGCCTCAGGTCTAAATGGGTTCCTATCAGAAGGTTTTCCATACAGGGTGCCTGCAGGGGTTCAATAAAGGTTCCTAGAACACCATGACTGCGACAAAAACATTCATCAAGCATCGCCGACCGTGTAGATTCGTGCTTTACCGCCAGCTCAGTCATCGTCGTCATCCCCCTCATCCGCATCGAAGCTCAAGCGCTGCTTCTTCGTTGAGAAGTTGTGGCTAGCCTGGCGCAAAGTGAGGTCTATGCCTAAATATAAGGGCCTTAATAGTTAGCCTTAATAGTTAGGTTGAGGTCTTGGGGTACATCATGTAGCATGAGTATTATGAATGCTGTGGCCCTAAGGACAAGTACGGGAAGTGACTCAAGATCCCATAATCCGCTGGAAATCATCCGCCAACAGCCTACATGGGAAACGCAGTTCCCACAACACAGCCGTTTAGGGTTTAGGAGCTTAGGGTTTAGGGTTTAGGGTTTAGAAGCTTAGGGTTTAGGGTTTAGGGTTTAGGAGCTTAGGGTTTAGGGTTTAGGGTTTAGGGTTTAGGAGCTTAGGGTTTAGGGTTTAGGGTTTAGGAGCTTAGGGTTTAGGGTTTAGGGTTTAGGGTTTAGGAGCTTAGGGTTTAGGGTTTAGGGTTTAGGGTTTAGGGTTTAGGAGCTTAGGGCCTTCGGGTTGACGGGTTTTAGGGTCCCGTTGGATGCCAAGCAGGCATGAATCTGTCATCCCAATGTGCATGATTGAATACCTGAAGTTCTCCCGTCTGAAGAATGGGCTTCCAACAACAAGGCCATGATAGACATGCTGCAGGATGAACCGACAGTGTATCCCTGGGACCGGGGCAACTTCAGCTGCATTTAACCTCAACTTCGAGTGATGAGCTTGACAATACAAATCCGACACGCAGTCTGCCAACACTACCTGTCATCGTAGCTAATGATGAGCCACACCTTCTTGTCAGGTTCATCAGAGGGACCAAAGAGATCCGGATCAAGATCGTCAGCATCACATTCACGCCAGCAAACAAACTGCATCTTCACTAACTCTCGGCACAGGCAGGCATCTACAGGCTTCGCGACGGCCTTGGCATGCCAAGCTGCTACAAGGACGTCGCAGCATGTGCCGCTGATGGAGGCCAACCCTTTGGAATCTTTGGGCTGCACATAGAAGTCGACTCCGAACAGCTTGCAAAAGCGCAGTGCGCCTTTCGAGTTGGTTGTCGTCAATGTTCCTACCGGGACCTGCGTTCTGCAAAGGCCGTCCTTCTTGATTTCGAAGCTGAGGATGATGTTGTCCTCGCCTTCGCAAATCGCAGAGTACATCTGCCATTGTTCCTGGACTGGGCAACATATATGCAGGTCCCCTCGTTTATGCTGGAGGCAGTGTCCCCTCACCCCTCATTTCATTTACAATTCATGAAAGGTCACGGGGAACCCTGGAACCACAAGAAGCCAAAACCGGAAACTCAAAGGGTAAAAGGAGGGGCCCCTACTTAGGACCCCTAGGTATATACCCACAAGATAGCTATTATATACCCACTATATAGCCCATTATAGGGTAGGGGTCCCCATTAAGGGTCCCTCCTTTTCCCCTTCGAGAAACCCAGAACCCTCAAGGCGCCGCGAAATACCCTACAAATTCCGATCAAGCCCTAAACCCAAAGGCCCCTAAGCCCTCAACCCTAAGCCTAGACCCAAGAGTAACCTAGGAACAAAAAGGGTGCCCTTTTTGGTTTAAAGGGGATTATAAGGGGACCTGAACTCTAAAAAAAGGGAATAAGGGCCTACTCCAGGTCCTAGAAGCCGTAAACCCCAAGCCCTAAACCCCCAAGTCCCAAGCCCTGAAAATTCTGAATCCCAAGACCTAAACCCTTAAACCCGAACTCGCACCTACCCTTTGTAAGGATTTGTATGACGACATCATTATAGGGTCCAGGTACATCCTAAACCCTAAAGCCCTAAGCCCTGATTTACGTGCTAAACCGTCAATTCCCAGACCTCGCCGGCTTCAGGACATATAGAAGGAAATCATAATGGGGAACCCTAAAACCCCAGGTAAACCCTAAACCCTATAAACCCTATAAACCCTAAACCCAAACCCTAAGCCCATATGGGCCCCTTTAAAGGAACCCTAAACCCTAAACCCCTAAACCCTTGAACCCTAAGCATCTAAACCCTAAACCCCTACACCTCTAAACCCCAAAACCCTAAACCCCTAAACCCCAAATCCCAAAACCCCTAAACCCTAAACCCCCAAACCCTAAACCCCTAAACCCCCAAACAACCCTAAACCCTGCATCCCAAGGCCTCGCCTCGCCGGCTTCGGCGCTCAGCTTCTTCGCCAACTTCCGGGTCGCTGCCGCGGTGGCCGTCGAGCGGTCGGCCTCGAAAGGTTTAGGGTCTAGGGCTTAGGGTCTAGGGCTTATGCTTTTGAGTTTAGGGTTTGGGATTTAGGGTTTAGGGTTTGGGGTTCGGGGTCTAGGGTCAAACCTACAGACGAGCGATTTCGGGGCTTGGGTCGCAGTAAATCCTGAACCCTTGCCTGGGAGTTCCGTAGTCGATGACCCAGAGAGCCCAACATCCCTAAATTAGGGAATATGGCTTCAATTATATAGGGCTTCGTATTGTGATTTAAGCTATATTCCTTAATGAAGGGGTTTTGGGCTCTCTGGGTCTGTCGTAAGGGGCTGAGTACCCTAGGGTCCCTTTAAAGGGGCCTATGAGGGAAACTCGGCTTATAAGGTTTTGGTTTAGGGTTTAGGCTTTTAGGGGTTTGGGGGCTGAGTACCCTGGGGGGTTCCTTCCTTTAAAGGGGCCTATAAGGGCTACTACAAAAAGGGATCTATAGGGGTACTCGGCTTTAAGGTTTGGGTTGAGGGTTTAGGGTTTATAGGGTTTAGGGTTTAACCTACCAGAAACTACTTGTTTTGTAGGGTCCCTATAAATTCCATATTAGAGCTTATAATAAGAACCTACATGCAAATAGGTCGGTTTTGGTAGGGTAAGGTGTTGTCCCGACATTGGTGTCTTAAGGTTCAAGGTTTTGGTTTAGGGTTTAGGGTTTAGGGTTCTGCGGTTAGGGTTTAGGGGGTAGAGTTTCGCGGTTTCGTGTTTAGGGTGTAGGGGTTTTAGTACTGGTCGGATGATGTAGGTTTTAGGATTGAGGGGGCTCTTGTTCGGCCATGCGTGCTCGTAGGCTTTGGTGTTACAGCTCCTGTTTCATATTATCCTGCCATGTATGTGCTTTTGTTTGGAGCGGAGACTGTTTAATCGTTCAGGGCTTGGGGCCTGACTTCAAACTTGGCCCTAACCGGTGTGCCAGGAGGAACTTAGAGGGTTTAGGAGGAAATCTCAGATTGAACCCGACATGAGCTTTCAAGGAGAATGGGTTTGGGGCTCCTCAGGATGCTCCCCAAACTTCAGGAATGTAACCCTAAACGGTCCGGGCTCCTAGTCCTTCCCAGGCAAAACATCCTGGAAGTTCGAAAACACAGCGCTGGAGCAGTTTTTCTCGGACGTGCCCGTCAACAGCACACCGAAGCCTTCGGGCGCACGGCGAGCCCACTGCCACCAAAGGCTTTTTTTCCCCCGAGATCGGTAATGGCCATGGCCATCGAGGAAACCAAGCCCCTTCTCCTCCCAAAGCTTTGGAAGGCACGCTAAGAAGTTCGTGATGTTGCGTGTCCCTTGGACCGACCGCTTGAAGTCGGCCACCCAGTACGTGGCGACCGTCGCGCTTGCTTCGGCCAGGAGGTTTTGGAGTTTAGGTTTTCAATAAGATTTAGAGTAAAATTTAGAGTAGAGGGATTATAGTAATTCCCAAGGGTTTGGAAACCGGATGAAGGCCAAGTAGTGTTGGGATGCCCTATACATTACTCTTAAGGATTGAGGCTATTGTGTTGCCAACTGTCTGGCTTCTACTGTAAGGTTTGGGCTTTCGGGCTCTGGGGCTGCATGGAGAACTTATATAATGTTTCTTTTAAGTTTGGCGGGATGGTTTCGGGCCTGAGGAGCTCATGGTTTTAGTGGTCCCGTGTTGCCTTAGGGTTCATTGAAACTCAGGGACCCCGATATGCATCCCAAAATGTTAAGAAAATGCGGCCACCACTTCAACGTCTAAAGCAACTACAAATACGTGGTGCAGATCCCCAAATGCTAGGAGAGCCCCGAAATCAGGCCAAAACGAAAGCAGCATTGATGTAGATCCCAAACCATTCGCAGGACCCGAAAACAAAGGCTCCCCCACTGCCGGAAAACATTCTAAGACTCTCCCAGATCCTAAACAGTACCCTTTCAAATGAGTACACAACAAAACAAACCCTAAACCCTAATCCTTGAAAAGAATCCACCCAGATCTGGCCTTCTTCTGGAATTTCATCTTCCCGTCCTCCTGACGTGCTCACAGATATTCGCCAATATCGTTGAATTCCCTAAACCCCCAAACCCCCAAACCCTAAACCCCCAAACTTCAAACTCCCAAACCCTGAACCCAAAACCCCTAAACCCCTACACCCTAAACCCCTACACCCTAAACCCTAAACCCCTACACCCTAAACCCTAAACCCCCAAACCCTAAACCCCAAACCCCCCTAAACCCTCTAAAAGGAAGCCTCGGGCTTCGGATGCGACAGTGGGGCCAGTAGGGTTCGGGGCTTTGGGGTTCAGGGCTTAAGTTTTTTTTTTTTGTTTTTTTTTGGGGGGGGGGGGCTGCTGTTTTCAAACGGATTCGGGCTTAGGGTTTAGGGTGTAGGGTTTAGTGACATTGGGGCCTTCACGCTCAGAGTGGGGTTTGAATATCATTCCGGCCAGGAACCTGGGGAAGAACGTCGGCACTTATACAGGCTTCTCTTTACGGGTTGCAGAGTCTAGCATATCATCTCTGACATACACGGACACGGAGCCCTTGAAATCCAATACCCCGACGGACAAAACCCCAAAACGTCGTTTGCGACACCCTCTCCCCTCTCTGTACACTCTAAACCCCACAGAGACTGTAAGCCCGAAACCCTGAAGACGCCTAAACCCTGCTAAACCCTAAACCCTCTGGCCCCAAACCCTACTACAGCGCCCTAAAGTCCAAGGGTAAAAGGAGGGACCCTTAATAAGGACCCCTAGGTATATACCCTTAATATAGCTAGTATATACCCATTATATAGCCCATTACAGTTGATACACCCTGAGTCCTAAACCCCCGAACCCTAAACCCTACACGAGACTCTGAACCAAAACCACCAACCATAAGCCTCTAAATCTCAGAACCTTAGTAATGAGAATAAGGTTTAGGGGCATCTATTATAGTATAACATTATAGGAACCCGTCGGAATCATATTCGCAATTTTTCCGGCCTCTACATTAATTAAAGACCTCAATCAGGAGCCATGTGACCTCCTTGGGCTCTTCCTCCTTTCCGGATGGAGCGCCGGTCGCCCCGCGCTTCCGCTGGAACACCCGTATCTCCTTCATTGCGATCTTATGGCTCGGCATTTAGGAGTTTGGGGCTCAGGGTTTGTGGTTTAGGGGGTTGAGGTTTAGGGATTAGGGGTTTAAGGGGTTTGGGGTTAGGGGTTTAGGGGTTTGGGGGTTTTCGGTTTAGGGGTTTGGGGCTTAGGGTTCGGGGTTTAGGGTTTGGGGGTTTAGGCGGTTTGGGGTTTACTGCTTTGGTCTCTTACCCGGCGCAGGCTTGATTTTACAGAAGGTTTGGTAGAATCAAAAACAAACCTGGACCCCTCTCCCTGAACCCCTATGCCCTAAAACCTAAAGCCCTAAACCCTCCTCTTACCGCCTGACCCGACACGAGACTAGAAAGGCAGGTCTCTTTCGAGTTTTTTGCCAATCGAAAGACGTTTGAAACCCTAAACCCTAATAAACCTTAAGGGCTGAGTACCCTAGCAACCCCAAACCCTAAACTGTTAACCACCTTCCACTTGTGGTAGAAATTCTGTAAGCCCGAAAGGCTCAAGGTTACCTACTCAGCTACCCCAAAAACATACTGTTGATGGACGAAATCCTGCATGACCCGAAGGACTCTAAACTATGGGAAGGAACTATGGTATATTCCTTATAAAGAGTAATGCAGGATTTTGTCCATCAGCAGTAGAACTACAGCTCATCCACAAGGGAACTCAGTTCTTTCAGCAGATGTCAGAAGGGTTTACTCGAAAAAGGGCCTCTCCATAGGTCCATAGGCTATAAAGGATATCCCGTATCCAAGGGTAATTGGGGTCTCTCCAGGTTTCGGTGGTAGGACACATAGACATACTTAGAGGATCATGGGACTTAGTAAGTAGAGTTATAAGTACCTTAATTAATTAGGGTTACAAGTAGATATATCTCTAGTTACCTTACTTATAACCCTACTTACTAAGTCCCCTGATCCTCTAAGTATGGAGCTTCAGCGGCTTGGCTGGGGATTGTTTGCATTGTTTGTGGCGTAGGGATGCAGGATTCGCGACGCTACGCCCAAAACCCTGAACCCTCAAAACCCTAAACCTTTCATAGTGCTCCTACGATTCTTGTTGACCCTCAAAACCCTAAACCATTCATAGTGCTCCTACGATTCTTGTTGAGGGAAGCGGGACACAGAGACTCCAATATCCCTTAATCAAGGAATATACCTTAAATTATAGTAGGATTCCTACTATGATTTAAGGAATATTCCTTAATTAAAGGATATTGGAGTCTCTGGGGAGCACTACTACGAGTCAACATGACCCTCTACGCCCCAACAAAACACCACAAGGATTCCTGCTTCAGGTTTTAAGGTTTCGGACAAGGTATGCAACAGAACCGGCAGAATCCATGTTTGGACCAATGTCTTGCTGGGTATAAAGCCTAAGGCCCTAACCCAGAACACACTTTTTGGCGCACCTCGGCTGTCAGATCGCTGTCCACGATCTGAGCCTGGACATCGAGTGCTGCGCTTGCAGATCCGAAATGAGGGTCTTTAGGTCTCTTCTGTCTTTGTAGTTTCAATTCCTCCAAGCGGAGCCTTCTACAAATTGCAGGCCCTAAACCCCTAAACCCGGTTTCGAGTTTCGGGGAAGAGCCCTTGCTGTGTCGTGATGCATTCGGGCCAGTCCCTAAACCCCTGACATCTCCCACCGGAGCCCTACTTAGAGGAACATGGGACTTAGTAAGTAGGGTTATAAGTACCTGAATTAGGGTTATAAGTAGATATAACTATAATTACCTTACTTACAACCCTACTTACTAAGCCCCCTGATCCTCTAAGTAGCCTCAGTCCAAAAGGCGCAGAAAGCCAGATCCCCAAACTGCAACTCCAAGCCCAAAGTGCTCGTTGATTCCATTCAAAGGACTTCGTAAGGCGTTTGCAAGCAAGCGCAGTTACATTTCGGTAATCCACGGCATCTTTGTTTTGCCTACTTGTGAGCCATCCTACGAATAGCTTACTTAGTCTCGCGAGATCCCGCAGCCTCAAGCACTGAAACCCTAGCCCTGATGGTTCCCAGAGACTCCAATATCCCTTAATTAAGGAATATACCTTAAATTATAATGGGATCCCTAATATGATTTAAGGAATATTCCTTAATTAAGGAATATTGGCGTCTCTGGGTTTAAGTGCTCAAGAATCTGCACTGGCGTTCAGGATAGTTGTTAGTAAGTGCTGGTGAGTTTTAAAAAAATCGGGGAGTATATGACCATTAGGTAGTTCGCCCAAACTCGCCAACCCCAACCCCCAAATGTAAACCGAAACCCAGGACGAAGAAGCAGCCCCCTCATCCCCAATCCCTAAAACCCTAAAACCAAAATCCTAAATCCCTGAACCCTAAACCTCTCCGTGAAGGGACCCTGGAGGTTCTGAGGTTGTGACATCCTCGAAGTCATACTCGTCGCCATCGTTGCGGCCCAAAGGTGAGATCCTAAGCCATGGGCTGCCGGTTTAGGGCTTGAGGGTTGAGGGTTGAGAGCTCATAGGCAGCTGTGTTGGGGTAGTGCCCATTTCCTTAGTTTTAGCAGTTTTTAGTGCGAACTTCCCTCAGAGGAGTTATTTCGGTTAGGGTTCACATCTCCGTTTGCCTTACGTAGCCATCTCCTCACGGGCTGAGAAGGTTGAGCAAGGGTTCACGGACCTAGTACGCCGTTTCCTTTCGTCTTGGCTCAGGTGCATGTAGTGAAGTGTAAATAGACTATCGCCAAAGTTCTCACATGTTTTGTCCTGTTTGACAGCCCACCGAAGTAACCATGTAAGCATTGCATCTTCTACATCTGCTCTCACACGCTGCTTTTCTCACGGTGGCTATAACTGCTTTACAAAAAAACTTGAACTGCTGTGCACGAACTGACACAGACCGGCGTCAAGCTTCGAGGCTTCCTCCGTGTAGGTTGTAGGGTTAGCACAAAGACTGCTCAACAAGTTGCTGCCGTCACCACCAGTACTCCGTGCAAAGCTGCCGCCACTGGCATTCCCACTATCGCTACATTAGCTATTCTTGTTTGGGAGTTTCCGAAAGTAGGGGACCCTAATATAGTACCCTAAATGTAGTAGGATCCTTATTATAGGGACTCCACAAGAAGGTACCCCCTATTTTCGGAAACTCCCATATGAAGTCTAAGTCTCCAATGAAGTTATGAAGAGGCCTTGGTCCCTCTGCATATGACCCAAGACCATCGTGCAGATCCCCACAGCTACTGCAACCTATGGTTACCGAGTTCTTTGTGAGGCTTATGCCCTTCGCATGAAGGCAGACCTTAAATTGCATCCGGTGTCTTGTCTTGCAGCTCCGCATGGTTCAAGCCACGCTTGGCTTCGGAGGGCTTGTACTTTTGGTGAATCTCCTGCGAGGATGCACCGTAAACTTGTTTGCACGGAGGCTTCAATGGTTCTATGATTTCCAGTGTTCTCGGTGATTTAGTGCGCGGCCCCAAACCCTAAACCCCTAAACGGTGAAGGCAAGTGCCTAGATACACGAGACAAGTGGCTTTCATCCCGAAAACGATAGAAGCCCATAGTAGTCTTGCCTACATGGAAGTCGAAACACTTAGCAGTGGCGCAGTATGGGTTCTACCCGCAGCTGAGCAACAGTAGTGCTTACACAAGTAGGTAATGGGCTATGGGTAAGGTAACTAAATATAGTTATATCTACTTACAACCCTGATTTAAGGTACTGATAACCCTAGTCCCGAGTTGCTAAGCTTAAGAACCGCTAGGTCGCTGCGAGCGCTTCACCTGGAGCTCCAGCTCGAGCCACTACCTCTGCAGACTGCAAGAAGTATAGTGCAGCTGCGGGTGCATCACCAGCGACCAGCATTACCTTCATTTCATGGTCGTCGTCGTCGTCGTCATCATCAGCATCATCATCATCATCATGGTCATCGTCGTTGCGTCCGCCAGCACTTTGCCACCACACCCATTGAGGCATTTTGGGGCAATTTTAGGCCTTAGATACACAAATCCTGCAACAGACTCTGACCCCCTTCTAACCTGAAATTATGTCCTCTGATACCAAAGTTATATGGCTTCCAGGGTCAGGGGTCCCCGAAAGCCCTCATGATTCCCTTGAAACCTAAGAAAACCCCATACAACCCGGATGAAACTAACCAGTGGTTTTGGGGGTTCACTTGGCTCTTTAGCTCCTTATTTAATAGGGGTTGTCATCATCCCTGGCTCCTTAGCTCCCATAATATCAATGGTTAGGAAAGCCTTGCGTCTCCAGAGCTCCTGGAGGAACTTTGGCATCACCTGCAGCCGGCTGACGTTGAAGCCGCCGCCGCTGCCGCCGCCCGCACGATCGGAGGACCCTTTGCCTTGTGCTTGTACTGTACTTATAGGGTTTATTCAGGGTTTAGGGTTTAGGGTTTCGGGTTTCGGGGTTTAGGGTACTAGGCTCTAGGGTGCTTCTTGCGTTCAAGTTTATGGGGGTGCTTTGACGTTAGGATCTGCCCTCATACACCCTAAACCCGGCTTCCGGGGGTGTGGCGCAAAGCTCTCAGGGCGTGTAGGGCTTAGCTTAGAATCAGGAACCTGATGACAATGTGTTCTGTCTGGAAGTTGCTCACAAGCCTTTGAAAGGATTCAGCATTTCAGGACCCAAGACCCGAATCGTCATTAAACACTTACAACTTTTTCCCAGAAATCTTGGACCTCAACAACTCTCATGCCGCAAAGCTCAACTCCTAAGCTCTGCGCCGTCAACTCAACCCTGTACCCCGATATAAACCAGTACACGGAAACCCGAGACCCTAAACTACAGCGGGGCTTAGGGTTTATTAAAACCTCAAAGTAGCAGGAAAGTCTTAAAGTAGAGCCACCGATGAAGCTACCCGCCAGCATTTGGCTAGAAATGTCACTTTCACTCTTATCTCAAGCCCTAAGCTGTCGAAAAGTGATGATTCGCACTGAACTCTGGGTTTTAATGATTAGAAGAGGGTTTTGGGGCATATTACGTATACAATATCCGATACATAACTTCCAAAATAGTATCGGCTAGTGTTTGAGCTTCTATATTTGGCAGCAGCGGGCTGAAACAGCCGCATTGTTTGGAAGCGCCGGGGGCCCTCATATACCCTGAGCCCTAAGACCTATGGCCCGAAGCCCCAAACCCTGCAATAGAACGCCCTGACGAAGAATTAGAATCGAAGTTGGGGTATGGTATAGTATTGTTAGAAAGGAACCTACAGGGGAGTACAATTTCTAACTGTTTCGACCCCCCTGTCTATTACGGATGGCCTTCGTGACTGGTAACCTCGCCCATTTCGATGGGCCGCAATCGAGAAAATGCATGCGGGGTTGGGACAGAAAACCGCTGTAGGGTTTGGGGCTGGGAATACCCGGGGGCCTTCAGAATTGGAGCTAGCGTTTGGAGTATAAACTCACTATCAGTAGTGGTATACCTATATAATCACCAGCTCTCTACAAAAATGGGCATGCCGGCCTCCTTTTCTGTCGCCCCCTTTGCCGCCGCCCCCCTTGCCACCTCCTTTCCCACCACGCTTGCCGCCCTTTCCTCGAGGGCCCTCATCATCCGACATGGCGTCGTAGCTCGCAGCTAATGCCAGGCCCTTTATGAATATCAACTTTACTGGGATGTTGGGGTGTGGAAAATGTATGACTGTATGGGGACTATGAAGGGATATGATCACTAACTGTATATAACTGTTCTTCACACCTATAAAGAACCTCGAAATATCAAATGTGTATACATATAAATACATACATATACATATACATATACATATACATATACATATACATATACATATACATATACATATACATATACATATACATATACATATACATATACATATACATATACATATACATATATATATATATATATAGTACAGATTCTTATAGGTTTCATGTCTCAAGGGCTTAAGGCTTTCACGTGTCTGCTGCGATCCCGGGTCAACAGATGCTCTGGTGCTTGGATTGGGGATCCCTCGGAAGCTTTCGGGCTGCTCTGAGTTAAGCTACTAGGATGCCCCAGTAACCTAGGAATTAAAAGGGCGCCCAATAAAATAGAACATAAGATAAAACATATTCTACATGAGCATATATCAAAAACAATATTTTATAATGCCTGAAAGCCTCGCCATGCGACTTAGTCAGGGCTTGTAGCTTAGGCCTTCGGGTGTGGGTTTCCGAGTACCATGTTTCTGCGTTCAGAGGGGTCCAAGGTGTACTAGGATCCCGAGTCACCCAGGAAACAATGGCCTCCCTTTTTGGTACTACATGGTTCTACAAGGAACCTAAAAATACAACGAGGGAGAAGGACCCGCTGGGAGACCTCGAGTAGAAGCCAGAAGCTGGGATATTATTCGATTGTAAGTCAGTTCGCACATTGCCCGCCGAGTATGATTTAGGATATCATATCCGATTGGGAAAGTTCCTCGCGAGAGTCCTCAAGTAGGCAATGTGCCGTCACCCATGATAAGGACCCCTTCATATGTTTAAGGGGTGTTCCTTGTTTCAGGCTAAGGGGCCTGCAAAATTGGCTACAGCCCTAAACCTGTGGACTCCGGACGACTAAACTCTAGCTGGGAGCTGAAATCCTTCTTGCCTTTAAGTTTACGGTTTAGGTCGTTGAGGTGTTTCGCTAAAAGGATTTTAGGGCCCTTGTCAGACAAGCCTATCGAAACAAGGGTCTCGAGCGAGATGTTAAGTATCATAACCACACTTAGGATCCCTTAGGGTACTTAGATTTAGGGTTTAGGGTGTAGGGTTCATACCTACTTGGTCCAACGCCCCTCAAAATAGGTAATCCCGAACACTCTGCCAAATTGCTCCTGCTCTTTGAAGCCCTGCAGGCCTAAACCCCAAAATAAACCACAAATCCTACACCCCAAACCCTGAAGCCTAAACCCCTAAAGCCCTAACCATTAACCAGCCAAATTGCTCCCGCTTTGAAACCCTGCAGGCCTAAATCCCAAGCCCTAATGCACCACAAATCCTAAACCCCCGACCCCAAAACCCTAAACCAGCCAACTTGCCCCTGCTCTTTGGAACCCTCTCAGCCTTAGTTTCCGAGACCGGGATTGCCATCGACCGCCCGCATCATGTGCATGAACTCCTGCAAGGCCAACTGGGGCTTCTGGATGCTTGTAGCCGTAGTGCCCTTTTTGGGTCAGGAAACCCCGAATTGCGGTGCCAAAAACAGTAGAACTTACATGTGGGCTCTGCAAGGTGTAGGTGTGTCCATGGGTGTGTGTGTGTGTGTGTCACGAAGCTCTCTGACGAGAATTTGCAAGAGACTTAAAGACTGCTGAAAAGCCCCGTAATAGGTTGGCTCCCGGACTCGTCTATAAATTTCCTAAGCATGACTCTTAAGAGCAATGGCAATGTATTCTGGTAATCCGAACCCGTCGCCGAAGCTCAAATAAGGACAATTCCACCCTAAACACAAGCCCGAAACCTACTAACCCCTAAACCCCTAAACCCTAAACCCCGAAGCTCTTAACTATCCTAGACCCCTGCACCTACTCACCCCAAAACCCCCAAGCCCTAAACCCCAAACCCTTAAACCATCCTAAACCCCCTAACCCCTAAACCCTCTAAACCCCCGTCCTGACCCCCTAAAACCACCGGTAAAGCCCCAACAAACCCAAACTCAAACTGACCTGGAAGTCGATCTCGCCGTCCCCATTTTGGTCGACTTCCTGAGGAGCACCCCCATGTCGGGCCGTGGAGGATTGGGGTTTATTTTGGAGGTTCAAGGGTTTAGGGTTTAAGGTTTGAGGGTTTGGGGGCTACTATAGGGGCCTTCATATTTAGAACAGGGCTTTGGGGCCCATTATGCTATACTTAAAATGATCCCGCAACAACAGGATGCATATCAAAAACTCCCAAACACTTCAACACTGCATGTGGTCACAGTATCCAGCACAGAAAGTCCGATAGTTAGCCCTAGACCCCGGTCAGATAGTTTGCCCTAGAGCCCTAAGCGCTGCGCCCTAACCTCCACGCTTCAACAGCAGGCCAAACCATGCCGGGGCTGTGGCATTTAAAAGCTCTGCTATGTCCTTTTGCGCGACAGCGGCAACGGCTCCGTCGCTAAGGACCTGCTGTTGCAATTCATGGCTTAAGCCCGAGTAACCGACTAAGATATTGTTGGCTTCGGGACGGCATTATGTGTAAACATGATGACTTGGAACGTACCCTAAACCCTGAACCCTAAACCCTAAACCCTACCTGGCTCATTCTTTGGACTTGTAGGGGCCCTAACACTCGTGGCCGGTGTTGTATGGTGTAGTTCAGCAGAGTATAGGGGATAGTTGCTCTTGATTGCCCAGACCTTCATATCACCTATAGTCTCCATTGTAGCTCCTTTTTGGAGTTACCTTCTAGGATCCTTAATATATAATTGGTTAAACCAAAAAAGGGAACTACAATGGAGACTATAGGTACACTCTTCTTTCCAGAGGCCTTATCCTGGGCTTTCAGTCATAATGTGTATCGTCCTGGTCAAACCGAAGAAGCTTAACACCTGAAATGACAATGGCCGGGTGTCCCTGTCCCAACAAGGTGGAAATCATGGAGCCTGGGCCTTTTTCAGTCCCTACGGCGTAAGTAAGGGTGCATGCATCCACCTCTGCCGAAGTGCATCTCATTCGTTTTTGCTTCTCTGTGTCTAACTCCTGCTCTTCACCTTTCTCCTTCCCCAACTCTAAACCCGAAAATTGCTAAACCCTACACTCCGGCAAAATAACCCTGAACTTCTAAACGCTGAGCCTTCTTGGTGTCTAGCCTGCCAAGTTTCCGGCATTTCAGTTGCGGTGGTTGCTGATCTCCGTCTAAACGCAGAGGCTCAAGCTCCTAACCCTAAACCCTAAGCCCCCCGGTTTAGGGTTTGGGTCTTAGGGGTTTTGGGGTTTGAAGCATTCCCAAAGCGAACCCAAACCACACATACCCGCAAATAAATACCATACGGCTCACCCCGAATGAATGTAAACCGACTGCAATAAGAAGGCCGGAGCCCTGCCTTTGCGTACTTCGGTTGATGATATAAATCCTGCATTACCTTAAGGACTCTACACTATGGGGATTATGGTATATTCCTTATTATGGGTCATGCAAGATTTTTCATCAACCGTAGAACGTTCTATCGCGCGGGTCTTCAACGGATCTACTACAAAAAAAAACGTAGCCGCAGCCCCTAGCCCTGAAACTGAACTCCACGCCTGAGCCAGCTCGTCTTTGCTAATGGTACCCGAGCCATCTTTGTCGAACACCCTGGCTTGCAGAGGGCGTTAGAATCTCGGGCTCAGGCCGCCAGCAGGTTTGGGGGGCAGGGGCACGATGTCGGTTCTTGCTTCCGATCCCTAAACCCTAAACCCGAAAAACCCCTAAACCCTAAGCCCTAAACCCTAAACCCCTAAACCCTAAACCCTAAACCCCCTAAGGCTTCCGATCCCTAGAGGCTTCCGATTCGTAAAGGCAAGGAAAAAGCCTAAGAAATATGCTCTCAGTATCTCTCAGCCTGGTCCTGCTGTCGGTCAGATGCTCCAAATGCAAACTGCCAAAAAGAAAGCGCTGGTACGGTATGTCCATTCAGGCGCCGCCTGGCCAGCATGCTCCAAATGATGCCCGTAGGCGTGCTGCATGGCGACAAACAGTCCGTTTCATCCGGTCGACATTGTGCGACACTACACCGACTGGAACAACAAGCCCCCCTCCTTCCCCACTTCTTTCGCGAGGTGATCCGTAAATTGGCGCCAGCTTCCGCATGCCTTTGAAAGAAAACATTCAAAGCCTGGAGGACAGTTCGATGGGAAATAACGTGCCGTTGCTTTAGGGTTCCAGCCTTTAGGGTCAGGCTTACGGTGTGTAGGCCAGAATTTTCGGGTTTAGATGGCTTGCTGACGGGCATCCCCTACTCCAAGCTTTGCAGGTGTATGCATTGGGGCTGTAGTAGTAGTAGTAGTAGTAGTAGTAGTAGTAGTAGTAGTAGTAGTAGTAGTAGTAGTAGTAGTAGTAGTAGTACTACTACTACTACTACTACTACTACTACTACTACTACTACTACTACTACTACTACTACTACTACTACTACTACTACTACTACTACTACTACTACTATTAATAATAATAAAAGTAGTAGTAACAATAGTAATAATGATGGTAATCGTAGTAGTTCGCACTATCTGTATTCCGGAACCCTGTGCTCCTGCAAGGAAGCCGTGAAAGCTGTCCGCAGACACCGAGACGCAAGGCGACGTCATTAATTAAAGGGGAAAAGGAGGGACCCTTAATGGGGACCCCTACCCTATAATGGGGCTATATAATGGGTATGAAATAACTGTGTTAAGGGTATATACCTAGGGTCCTTATTAAGGGTCCTTTCTTTTATCCTTGGAATTAAGCTGTACTTGTTTCCTAGCACCTGTAAACCAAGAAATCCGGTTCTAACTATAGTAGATCATAGTATATCCTAAACCCTAAACCCCTAAACCCCTAACCCTAAAACCCTAAACCCCTAAACCCCCTAGACCCCTAAACCCAAAACCCCGACACTCCTGCCCAACTCCTACCGCGAAAACCAGCCCAAACCCCGAGCAGCCCGGTTCACAGTGCAGAAGTTTTAGGTTTTGCTTTCAGTGGTTTAGACTTGTGGTTCTGGGGCTGCGGCTTTACACTCCCAAACCCTGAACCGAAAAACCGACCCTCAAACAGCCTGACGGACACTTCAGGCAGTCCAGAACTGAACCCGTAGGGGGTTAGGGTCTAGGGAACAGCTGAAGAACCGAACTATCGAAACCCAGAACCCGAGACTAATCCCGCAACCCAAAACCTAGACTCCAAGCCCCAGACTCTTACCGACCACCCTGCACACTCAACCTTACACCCTGAGACCTAGACCCTCAACTCCAAATCCGGAAAATAGCACGAAAGTGAAAGTGGCCGACCTAAGCCTTCACAAACGTTCCCAAGGGGAGTGTAAAAAACCTTTGAGAACATTTAAAAAAATCAAAAAGCCTAAACGCTACACCTGAACCCTGAACCCTACACCTGAGACCCTAAACTCTCAACCCTAAACTCTGGTAGTAGTGGGGGCAAGACAGGCCTAAAGGCGGCCCAGCAAACATCTTCTGCGATATAATTTTTCCTGCGGCTGCAGCTTAAGGGTTCAGAGTTGAGCAGTTTCGCGGTTCAGGATGAGGTTTGAGGGTTTACCCACAGGGCCCAAAGTAGTTCCTTTTTGGGATTACCTAATAGAACTCTATATAATGAACCCCAAAAGGAACTACTTTGGGGCCTTTGGGTAGGGTTTGAGGGTTTAGGATTTGAGGATCAGGGGGCTTAGTAAGTAGGGTTATAAGTAAGGTAATTATAGCTATATCTACTTCTAACCCTAAGTCGGGTACTTTTAAACCTACTTACTAAGTCCCATGATCCTCTAAGTAGGGTTTGGGGTTTCGGAGGGTTTAGGGTTTCAGCGATTGGGGTTTAGGGTGCATTTTTCGGGGCTCAGAGTTTCGGGTATCTTGTTCCCTCTTTTTCGTTGGGCTCCGGGAAGAGAGAGTTTCCTTTACACCTTACACCCAAACATGCCTGGCGTCGTTATGGGTGCTCTTGTCTGGGTTCAGGGCAGTGTTTCCTGCCACTGTAGGACTGTAGGCCTTTCTACCAGAGGGCTTGCCCACGGTCTCAAGGTCAAGAAACACAGCTTTGCCTTAAACTCTAGATCCAAAAAGGAGGAGGAGGAGGAGGAGGAGGAGGAGTGGCCCACAGACGTTACTGCGGCCGGCAACCTACTTCCCCCCAAGCATCTCCGAGCGGCTCCGTAATCGTCATAGCCGCTCTCCGCGAGGGGTTCGAGAGGGCGTGTATCTAATGCAGCCAAGTTTCACATAAGAAGAGGAATGGTAGGGGATAGGAATAGGAGCAGAAGCCTACAAGAGGACGGAAGCTGACAAAAGTACAGAAAATTGCAAGATCCCAGACCCCAAACAGCGCGAGGCCGGGTGGTCTGGCAGCACATGAAAGCCAAGGACAGAGAATGAGAGGCGAGGATTCTACGGAACATGCGCAAAATGGCACCCACCCCGAGCCCCAATCACGAGATTGGGATAACAGCAGCAAACCTACAAACTGCGGATCGAGCGAAAGGTGACAACCACACAGATCTCGCACCATGGAAACAAACCAAAGTTGGTGCGAGGAGGTGGACTGAAAGAACGAAAAGAAACCAACCACAGAGAAAAGGGTGAAAGGCACGCGAAGCTAGACGGCAACAACCAAAGACGGAAAAATCAACGAAAGCCCTAAATACAACATAGGAAGCTGCGCGAAGAGCCGGATTAACATGCTGGACCTACGGGAGGTGTGGAAGATGGCAACAACAAGCCAGACCTCCAGTCTCGGAGCGAGACGGGGGGTCTGGGATTGCAGCGTGAAAACCCTGCACTGGCTTGGAAAGCGAAAGACCTGTGGGAGGTGCAGATATCGACAACAACCCAAACCCCCAATCTCGAGATCGGGGTCTGGGATTGTGGCCGAAACCCTGCACAGGCATGGAAGGCGAAAGACCGAGGGAGGTGCAGAAGATGGCCGCAAGCCAGACCCCCAATCTCGGAGCGAGATGGGGGGTCTGGGATTGCAGCCAGAAAACAGCAAAAGACCTGCGGGAGGTGCGGATACGACAACAACCCAGACCCCCAATCCCGGAGCGAGACGGGGCGGTCTGGGATTGCCGCAAGAACCCTGCACGGGCATGGAAGGACAAAGACCTGCGAAATGGGCGGAAGATCGCAACAAGCCAGACCCCCAATCTCGGAGCGAGACGGGGGTCTGGGATAGCAGCGCGAAAACCCGGCACGAGGCACGGAAAGCGAAAGACCTACGCGGGGTGCGGACATGACAGCTACCCAGACCTCCAATCTCGGAGCGAGACGGGGGTTCTGGGAATGCCGCAAGAACCCGGCACGGGCATGGAAAGCGAAGGACCTACGGGAGGGGCGGAAGATGGCAACAAGCCAGACGACGCCCTGGATAGCAGCACGAAAACCCTGCACGAGGCATAGAAAGCGAGAGACCTGCGGGAGGTGCGGACATAAACAGCAACCCAGACCTCCGATCTCGGAGCGAGACGGGGTCTGGGATTGCGCCAAGAACCCTGCACGAGGCATGGAAGGCGAAAGACCTACGGCAGGGGTGGAAGAAGGCAACAAGCCAGACCCCCAATCTCGGAGCGAGACGGGGGGTCTGGGATTGCAGCACGAAAACCCGCACGAGGCATGGAAGGCGAAAGACCTACGGGAGGCGTGGAAGAAGGCAACAAGCCAGACCCCCAATCTCGGAACGAGACGGGGGGTCTGGGATTGCAGCACGAAAACCCTGCACGAGGCATGGAAGGCGAAAGACCTACGGGAAGGCGTGGAAGAAGGCAACAAGCCAGACCCCTAATCGGGGGGTCTGGAATTGCAGCACGAAAACCCTGCACGAGGCCTGGAAGGCGAAAGACCTACGGGAGGCGTGGAAGAAGGCAACAAGCCAGACCCCCAATCTCGGAACGAGACGGGGGTTCTGGGATTGCAGCACGAAAACCCTGCACGAGGCATGGAAGGCGAAAGACCTACGGGAGGCGTGGAAGAAGGCAACAAGCCAGACCCCCAATCTCGGAACGAGACGGGGGTCTGGGATTGCAGCACGAAAACCCTGCACGAGGAATGGAAGGCGAAAGACCTACGAAGGCAACAAGCCCAGACCCCCAATCTCGGAACGAGACAGGGCTTTGGGATTGCAGCACGAAAACCCTGCACGAGGCATGGAAGGCGAAAGACCTGCGGGAGGCGTGGAAGGAGGCAACAAGCCAGACCCCCAATCTCGGAACGAGACGGGGGGTCTGGGATTGCAGCACGAAAACCTGCACGAGGCATGGAAAGCGAAAGACCTACGGGAGGCGTGGAAGAAGGCAACAAGCCAGACCCCCAATCTCGGAACGAGACGGGGGGTCTGGGATTGCAGCACGAAAACCCCGCACGAGGCATGGAAGCGAAAGACCTACGGGAGGCGTGGAAGAAGGCAACAAGCCAGACCCCAATCTCGGCGCGAGACGGGGGGTCTGGGATTGCAGCACGAAAACCCTGCACGAGGCATGGAAGGCGAAAGACCTACGAAGGCAACAAGCCAGACCCCCAATCTCGGAACGAGACAGGGGTTGGGATTGCAGCACGAAAACCCTGCACGAGGCATGGAAGGCGAAAGACCTGCGGGAGGCGTGGAAGAAGGCAACAAGCCAGACCCCCAATCTCGGAACGAGACGGGGGGTCTGGGATTGCAGCGCGAAAACCTTGCACGAGGCATGGAAAGCGAAAGACCTACGGGAGGCGTGGAAGAAGGCAACAAGCCAGACCCCCAATCTCGGAACGAGACGGGGGGTCTGGGATTGCAGCACGCAAACCTTGCACGAGGCATGGAAAGCGAAAGACCTACGGGAGGCGTGGAAGAAGGCAACAAGCCAGACCCCCAATCTCGGAACGAGACGGGGGGTCTGGGATTGCAGCACGAAAACCTTGCACGAGGCATGGAAAGCGAAAGACCTACGGGAGGCGTGGAAGAAGGCAACAAGCCAGACCCCCAATCTCGGAACGAGACGGGGGGTCTGGGATTGCAGCACGAAAACCTTGCACGAGGCATGGAAAGCGAAAGACCTACGGGAGGCGTGGAAGAAGGCAACAAGCCAGACCCCCAATCTCGGAACGAGACGGGGGGTCTGGGATTGCAGCACGAAAACCTTGCACGAGGCATGGAAAGCGAAAGACCTACGGGAGGCGTGGAAGAAGGCAACAAGCCAGACCCCCAATCTCGGAACGAGACGGGGGGTCTGGGATTGCAGCACGAAAACCTTGCACGAGGCATGGAAAGCGAAAGACCTACGGGAGGCGTGGAAGAAGGCAACAAGCCAGACCCCCAATCTCGGAACGAGACGGGGGGTCTGGGATTGCAGCACGAAAACCTTGCACGAGGCATGCACGAGGCAAAGCGAAAGACCTACGGGAGGCGTGGAAGAAGGCAACAAGCCAGACCCCCAATCTCGGAACGAGACGGGGGGTCTGGGATTGCAGCACGAAAACCTTGCACGAGGCATGGAAAGCGAAAGACCTACGGGAGGCGTGGAAGAAGGCAACAAGCCAGACCCCCAATCTCGGAACGAGACGGGGGGTCTGGGATTGCAGCACGAAAACCTTGCACGAGGCATGGAAAGCGAAAGACCTCCGGGAGGGGTGGAAGCGCCTTTGGGAAGAGAAAAAAGGAAAAGAGTACGCCAGGCACTGTCGCCCTGACGGGAGGAATACGGGCGAGGAGGGGGGTGCTCATCGGCGCAAAAAGCCGCCTTAGTGCCGCCCCCGGTGTCCCCCCACCTCGGCAAGACCCCGTAAATCCTCTCACAACCCGTCAGAACCGGGGGTCTAGATCCAAAAAGCTAGTGTGATTCTTCTTGTTATCCTTATTTCTTGTCTTATGTTTATCATTCCTACTACTATTGTAATGACAACCCAATAAGAAGTACTATTGACTTTAGCGAAGCCCTCATAGGGTATCACGGCTCGGCCCGGGGTACTTAGAGGATAGGGGACTTAGTAAGTAGGGTTATAAGCAATGTAGCTATAGCTATATCTACTTGTAACCCCAATTAAGGTACTCATAATCCTACTTACTAAGTCCCATGATCCTCCTAAACCCTAGACCCGTATAGTACCCCTATAGATCCTTTTAAGGGACCCCTTTAAAGGAACCCTACTTACTAAGTCCCATGATGCTCCAAGTAGGTCTCCTCGGAGTGTCCGAAAACATGGGGCCCTTATATAGTACCCTAAATAGTAGGACTCTTCTTATAAGGGCCCCAAAACAAGGTACCCCCATTTTTGATGGGAGGCCAAAAGGGGGGTTTAAGATTCTTGCGGTAGGGATTCCTTAATATGAACCCTATTATGGGAACCCTAATCCCTACTTAACCCCCATAGGCCAAAACCCTTTTGGCCTTCTATGAATTTTGACAACCACCCATATAGGTCTTCGCCTGAAAGCTGCCCGCCTGTCGAGTGTGGCGGCCAAGAACTCTGTGTAGTCGATAGTGCCTAGGAAGGGGTTTAGTAGGGGTTTAGGGTTTAGGATTTTAGGGTTTAGGGTTTTAGGGTTTAGGGTTTAGGGGTGCAGGGCTTAGGGTTTAGGAAAGGGTTGCATTGAGGGGCCTTAGGGTGTCTAGTGTGAACCGCTGTAGGGATTATGAAATTCGAGCTCAGCATCTAGCATTTTGGGTTTAGAGCGGCTGGTCAGGGGACTTTGACCTGTAGATTTTGACTGCTAGAAATAACTATCAGTTTATCCCCAGTTTGGGGTACTTGTAACTTTTAGGGTTTAGGGGCTAGGGACGAGGGTTTAGGGCTTGTAACCGACTTCCTCCGTCCCGCAGTCGGCCGAGTAGGAGCAACACATATAGTCGTTGCAGTCACCCACGTAGCACTTGGGGGCCAAATACTGTGGTTGCAGGGTTTAGGCATTCAGGGATTGAGGGTCTAGCTAGGGGTTACTAGGGTTACCATGGTGTACTGCAAAGGTCTACGGGTTTAGAGCATATTGCGCTTCAGGGCTGAGGGCAAAAAACTGAAGGACGTGAACTATTCAGGAGTTCGTGTTGAACGGTTTCGGGGTCTCGATTTCTTTAAGTCCCCGCAAAAAAGAATGCGCCACTCTCTCTTCCTCGAGCACCACCAGAGCTATGCTTGTTTTGCAGATCTGCCGGTAACACCTCCTCCACGCCAAACCATGCGGCACAAGTCCTATGGGTAGCGATTTCTAAATCGACAAACCCAACAGTAGAGATCGGAAAAGTTAGCAAAAAGATCACACACGTATAGCCCCTATGCTGGCACAACCCCCCAAACGCTACTATGCTTGGCTGTGAAGTGCTCCTACCCATTTACTGAGATGTGCACCGCTTCCGTTGCTGTCCACGTCCTTGATGATGTCGTTCAGCTCCGGAGGAATCTCTGTCATCCCGGCCTGGGTAATTCTTCGCACTTTTACAAGGTTGCAAGGAGCCCATAGGGGTCATACGGTTGATGATATAAATCCTGCATTACCCATAATAAGGAATATACCATAATTCCCATAGTTTAGGGTCCTTAAGGTAATGCAGGATTTATATCATCAACAGTAGGGTCTTACGGGGTTTATCTGGTGACTAGTGGCGTGCAGGCTGTTTTGGTTAAAGCCCAAGACCCCTTAGTTAAGGAATATAGCTTAAATCATAATATGGGGCCCTATATAGTTTGAGCCATGATTATTCCTCAATTCCCTTATAGAACCCCTTATAGATCCCTTTAAAGAGCCCCTTTAAGGAGCCCTAGGTATTCCTTCATGAAGGGGTATTGGGCTCTCTGGGTGTTTGGAGCCTTACTGTTGTGGTTTTGGGGAGTACCGGGCTCGGGGCAGTGGGCTTCGGATCCAGGTCTGTTTCGAGTCTAAGGCATTTAATGTAGGGGCCTTAGAAACAGAATAGGGTTTTGGGGCCCATTATACTATACTTGCAATAAGGAACCCCAAAATAGTATAGTTAGCTATTTAGGCCCCTCTGTTAATATTAGTGGATGGGCAGGTGCCTTCCTCAATCTCCCGCCCGCAGGCTCATCCACCAACATTCCAAGCCTCTGGACACTCTTCTCAATCATGTTCACCCCTAAACCCTAAACCCTAACCATGTCCCAGAACCGGTTCCGCTATGCGGTTCCAATTGCTCGTCTGATGGTCGGCTTGACGGGCGTGGGCCATCTCGCATCGCTGACCAAGCAGGCTGCAACGCATCTCGACCCTGAGTTCACTGAGCTTTCTGTGGGGCTTTAGATTGGGCAGCATCAACAGCAGCTGCGGTCATGTTGTGTGTGACAGGTCAGCGGTGACCGAGGCATCCCATGCGTTCCGGAATCCGCGGTCTTCGTCTTCGTGGCCTCGAAGCAGCACGACTTGATGTAGCATGCTTCATCCTGGTCCCAGAGAGCCCAATACCCCTTAATTAAGGAAGATGGCTTAAATTACATAGGGCTTCATATTATGATTTAAGCTATATTCCTTAATTAAGGGGTATTGGGCTCTCTGGGCAAATCCTCCACCCACCTGGGAGCGTTGGGTCGGGGTTCACGTTGTCTAGGATGAAAGCTGCTTTCAACTTTCGGGGTCCCGACTGCTCGGGGGTTGCATGCTGTCCTTCTTCGGATGCACGAAGTGGATGTGGACAAGCTGCGAGATTTTCCATCCCACGGTCTTGGACCAAGTCAAAAAGGAACCTGCATGGAATCGAAAAGGTTTCTATGTTGGGCTTGTGGTTCAGGGTTTATATAGGGGTTTATAAAGTTCATGTTTGGGTGTGGGGTTGAGGGTTTATATAGGGTTCAGGGGCTTGTGGTTATAACCTATATAGGGTTCAGGGTTATAAAGTTTATGTTAAGGGTTTGAGGCCTATATCGGTTGTATATGCAGATAATAAATCCTTTAGGGTTTATATAGGGGTTTAGGGCCGTTTAGGGTGAAAAAAAAGTTTATGCTGAGGGTTGCCGGATACCCTAAACCCTAAACTCCTAAACCCTAGCCCCTAAACGCTGTCCCAAAACCCTCAAACCCTAAACCCCAAATTCCAAAAGAAGAGCCGAGTGCCCCACTCCCTCAAAGACCGAAAAAACACATGCAACATTCCATACATTGCCCCAGCCCTTTACCGCCGTTCGAACCCTGCAAAACGCCAACAAACATAAACCCTAAACCCAACCCTCCTCAACCCTAAATTCCTAAACCCTGAACCCCATAAACCCCAAAACCCTAAATCCTGCACCGCCAAATCCCTAAACCCCAAGTCCCTAAACTAAACCCTATACCCTAAATCCCTAAACCCCAAAGTTCTAAATCCGTAAACCCCAGGCCTTCAAACCCTTCAGTTTTCTAGGGTCCCGGCCCGTTGCATGCCTTCTTCGAGCTCCTTCAAAGCTCCGTTCATAAAGGTTTCAAATGGTCAGGGCTTGGGGTTCAGGGTTTATCGTTTCGGGTTTAGGATTCTTCGGCTGAAAGGTTGAGGGATAAGGACTGGCCAAGGCATAAGGCTATAAGGTTCAAGGCTTAGGGCTTGGGCAGTGATTTCCGGATGTAGGGCCTGGGGCCTAGGGCATGACCCTAGGCCTTGGCCGCAAGTCGAAAGGTTCAATGAGGTCCCAATAGTCGCATGAAGTACCCATGTGGTTGCTAGGTCCTGGCAGATGTATTGGTGAACCTTTCAACTCCTAACATGTCAAATTTGGTGTGACAGCCAAATGACCGCCAAAGATGGGCCATCGCGTTCCCGTCCCTGACGGAATGTGTGTGCCCTGACACGGCTCAAAGCCAAGATTTCCGTAAGCCTGCGGCGTGTTAAGCCGCCCCTGCCGCAGCTTCACCTCGCATCCGCACCAGCCATCGTGAAGAATGCAGTCGTGGAGCGCTTTCTCCACCTTAACAGCAGCTGCAGCCGAAAAAAGCGGCTCTTGCTTTCCGCCAACTTAGAGGCGAACAATGCGGAACGCGTTCTTCAAGCACCCCTTCACAATCTGCGTGCTGCCGCTCTCCGGGGCAAGCTGTTTCAGCAGGCCTGGCCGGGCTTCAGTTTCAACCAAACTGCGTGGCTAGCGCCCTCCAAGGTAGCCCAATGACTGTAGAACAAAGTCATCACCCAGAGGCTCCATTAGCACTTAATTAAGAAATCTACTTTAAATTCCAATAGGATCCCTAGTAGATACGGTTGATGATATAAATCCGGCATTACCTTAATGACCCTAGATTATGGCAATGATGGTATATTCCTGATTATGGGTAGTGCAGGATTTCAATCATCAGCCGTAGGGGCAGAGTACCCTAGCCCAGGAAAGGCTAACCTCTTCAAATACCGTAGGCTTATCTAAACCCCCAGAAGGTGAAAGGTTGCATATTCAGCTACTACTTAGAGGCCCAGGGGACTTAGGCAGTAGGTTATAAGTAGGGTTATAAGTACCCTAAATGGAGTTACCCCAATTAAACACTCTACTTATACCCTAAACCCTATAGATCCCGTAAAGGAACCCTAGAGATCCCTTTAAGGAGCTCGATATAACCCTACTTATAACCGACTTACTAAGCCCCCCGGGCCTCTAAGTAAGATGATGTAACCCTGCATCTTCCGATACGGGTTTAGGGTTTAGGGTGGGGTTTAGGGTTTAGGGTAGGGTTAGGATTTAGGGTTTAGGCTGAACTTGGCAATGTCAACTTCATGCTGCGGTGCCCTGCACCTACACCCAAACCCGACTGAGCGATCGTTCTAGTATGAAGAACACCTAATGAACAAAGCACGGAATGACGATACGTACTTCATCGTGGCAGGGTTTAGGATTTTGGGATAAGGATTCAGGGAAGAAGGACACCCCAAACCCAAATGACTCTAATGAAGACCTAGGTCACACACCAAAAGGCCAAAAAAAATCGAATTAAACCCAAACCCTAAAGGTCCGCAAGCGGTTTAGGGTTTTAGGGTTTAGGGTTTAGGGCTGAGGCGTAACACCCAAAGACCCTTACAGAACAATGCACGTCCAGAGAGCCTTAAAGGAACGAAACCAGAAATCCACGAAGCCCTAACCCTTAGACCCCTAAACTGTGGGGCACTTCCCCCACCTTGCAACAGTGTGCATTAGGGGTCGTAGTCAGGGCTCAATAAGAAATATATACATATTCGTATACATATATATATATATATACATAACTATACTCTGGATATTATCTGGCTGTCACAGATTTTTACACAGTAAGGAGCCGCCCAGTCCTTGACGGTTAGAAGGCCGTCGCCTGAGCTCCGCTTCGGGAACAGGGTTCCTACTATAGGGGCTACTATAAGGGACCCTTAAGGGACTATCATAGGGACTAGTATAAGGGACCCTTAAGCGACTATTATAGGGGGCCTTAATAATCAGAGTAGGGTTCCTTTACGGGTTCTTTTAATGGGTTCTAGGGCTTAGGTTCCTTCTATAGGGGCCTTAATGATCAAGTAGGGTTCCTTGGTTCCTTTACCGGTTCTTTTAAGGGGTTCTTGGGCTTATGGTTTGGGCTGTAATTAGGATTCTGTAATGTAGGGACCTGAATACTTAGAATAGGGTTTCGGGGGTTCCCTTTAAAGGCGGTCTATAAGGGATATTATAGGGATACTGTAAGGGTTACTATGAGAAGGGAGTCTAATTATAAAAGGGCCTTGCTAATTAGAATTGGGTTTTGGGCCCATTGTACTATAGTTATAACAAGGAACCTCCAAAATAGTATTGGTAACTATTCAAGTACGGCTACGGTTCCTTTAAGGGTGCTTTTTTTAGGATTCCTTGAAGGGTTCCGTTTCAAGGAACCTGCACACGGTCCAGAAGGCTGTTTGGGTCCCAGAGTCTATATACTTGGAGGATCATGGGGCTAAGTCGGGCTGCGAGTTAGTTTGGGTTTAGGAGGCGTGAGGTTAAGGACGTAGGTCCACAGAGCTTTCTGGAAGCTCCTGTTGTCATTCTTGTTTTCGTGTGGCTTTTTGCACAAGAAGACATCCCAGACACGTTTTCATGACCCTAAACCCGAAACCGTGGAGGCTGCACATGAAAGACCAGCGACGTGTTGTTGTCGTCTGCTTCTGGCTCTTGCAGCGGCAAAACGAGCACAGCTGGCAGAATATAGGGGCCTTAATGATTAAAATCGGGCTTTCGGGTATATTATACTATACTTACAATAAGGAACGCCCCCATTTTAGTATAGGTAATTATTGAGGCTCCTACATTAAACACTCAATTTTGTCTGGAAGGCAGGGAGGGTCGGGACCATAGTAGAAGCCAGAAAATTGGAACATGGTCTTAGGAGAATTCGCGCTAGGATCCCTTATACTTTACCTGAAGGGCATGAGGATAATGATGTTTCAACTTTCTGGCTACGACTGTCAAAGGGGAAAAGGAGGGACCCTTACTGGGGCCCCCAACCCTAGAATGGGCTACAAAATGGGTATATAATAGCTATATTAAGGGTATATACCTAGGGGTCCTTGTTAAGGGTCCCTCCTTTTCCCCTTGCATACTGTAGAGGGGCAGAGGGACCAGCCAGCCGTCTTAGGCTCGCCAGCTGTTGCAGTTAGCTGAAGGTTCCCCCGGTTGATCCCCCAAAAAAACGACTTCAAAGGGGAGTTTCCGAAAAGAAGGGGTACCTTAGGGTTCCTTTAAAGGGATCCTTTGAGGGTTCCTACATGGGATCGATGCGAGTTTCCTAAAACTCCCCTAGGTTCCCCAGTGGCCCCTTAATAAAACGAGTGTGTACCATTGGGCCTGGTATTCAGTGTGAAGAAGGGAACCCAAAAAAGTAAAGGGGCGACAGCCCCACCATAAGAGCCGCTTTGCATGTGGGTGGTTGTCAAAATTAGCGGCCCTTTTTAATTTTGGGTACCCTAAATAACAGGTGCCGTATTATAAGAGGGACCCAAAAAGGGACCATAATTTTGACAATCACCCATGTATGCTACTGCACTAATGACTATAAACGCGTAGGGCCCGCCAAAAGATCTTTTCTGGATGCTAGGGCCCCTCAACCCTAAACCCCTAAGAACTATCTTAATCCGGAATAATCTGCCTTTTTTAGGACTTATATAAGGGAATCAAAACAGGGAACCCTGAAAAGGTAGGTTATTCATGGTTACTTAGAGGATCATGGGACTTAGAAAGTAGGGTTATAAGTAAGGTAACTATAGTTATATCTACTTCTAACCCTGACTAAGCTACTTATAACCCTACTATTACTAAGTCCCATGATCCTCTAAGTAGACCCTAAACCCTAAACCCTATAGATCCCTTCAAGGAGCCCTATTAAAGGAACCCTAGAGGTAAACCCTAGAGCCAGGGTCGGGGCCATCTTCGTCCATGGCGATAAACGTTTCTCTCAGATCCTGCGACGAGCTTGGGACTTCTTGCACTTTTCTTTTAAGGGTTTAAGGTTTAGGGGTTAGGGTATAGGGTTTAGGGGTTAGGGTTTAGGGTTAGGGTTTAAGGTTTAGGGTTTGGGGTTTAGGAGTTGGAATTTAGGGGGTAGGGTTTAGGAGATTGGGGACTTCTAGAACTGTGTTTCAAAGGGCGCTTCTGCAGAACGGTGCAGGGTTTAGGGGGTAAGGGTTTAGGGTTCCTTAACGAAGGCGCTTACAGGCGTGTGGTCCCATAGGCAGCCTCTTAAATCAGGAATCTCACCAGGAATATCACCCTTCTCGGTTAACGTGACATCATGTAGGCTGCGCTGCTCAGGAAATGTAAGGGGTGTTGGTCTCTCTGGGCTTCGGGCCCCAAATGTCTGGGCCTTCTTTCTTGGAGGGACTTAGGCGCAGAGTGAAGCTTGGAGATTTAGGCTTCAGGCTTCATGCATTACAGGGCTCGATTATAACTAAGGTCCTGCATAAACTTTGAATTACGGGCTATGAGGATTTCCGTGTACATCTCATCGAGGCACCGTATTCTTGCTTGTGGGTAGTCCACAGCCAAAGGAGACTGCTGGACGTAATTACCGCTCGACTGCCGTCGATGCCCAGCGTCCCAGCAGCTGAATCACTGACAGCGGCAAGCCGCGCATGGCCAGGAAAGTGGCGCCGGCCACCCGAGTCGCGTGGCTGCCGAATATCAGGCGTCGCCTGCCGTGCTCGTCCAGGTAGGTTTTCCTGAGCTCCTTTTGGGCTTTTTCACGGAACCTAATTACGAGGGTTCGATTGTGGCTTACGGCCCGGAAGCCGGCCGCGTCGAGCACCATCCGGAACATCTCCGCCAACTCGGCCTTGGCCCTCTGTTCCCAGCCTGGTCGGTGCATCCCAGTCTCGATCAATACAGAGGTCTACATCATTCGTACTCACATCTATAGCTCCTGTAGTACTGAACATGACCTCACAGAAACACTCTGCTGCTTATTGAGCAAGCTGATTACACTCCAGACCCCTGACCTCACTACTGCTAAACCGGTAACACCAAGCTCTCAACCCCGCCTAAGCCCTAAAGCCTCGTTCGACGAAGTTCGCTCCATGGGCCCGGTGATACGGCCCGTATACAATGCAAAACTCACAGAAAACTGTAAAGCTTCAACAAATCCCTAGTTAGACGTGTTAAACCCACAACCCCTAACACCTGAAGCTTAAATCCACACAGAACCCTTGTAGATCGTTGGTAAAAATTTCAGCAGGAGCCCTCCTAGACCCCGAAGTCCTAAACCTGAAACTCTAAACACTGACCCCTAAACCCTAAATCTGAAACTCTAAACCCTACAGCTTGAACCCTCAGTCCCTAAATCCTTAAGCCCTACATCCCTAAACCCCTATGGATCCCAGGAGTGTCCGAAAACATGGGACCATACATAGTACCCTAGATAGTAGGATCCTTATTATCAGGACCCCCCAAAATAAGCTACCCCTAGAACCCATATTATATCCTTAGAGTAGCCCTTTAAAGGAGCCGCTAGGTACCCCTAATTTTCCGAAAGTCCGTTGATCATCAAAGCTCGACCACTAGAGTCCCAAGGCCTTGATCTGCGCATCGCTCATCTGACTGGCGATGACGTGCAAAGCCGCCTTTTTGAGCTTGTTCCTGGCATCAGAAGGGGGTGTAGGGGGCCTTGATGCCCATAATAAGGACCTTATTTTTGAGCTTGTTCCTGGCATCAGAAGGGGGTGTAGGGGGCCTTGATACCCATAATGAGGACCTTTTTGAGCTAGTTCCTGGCATTCTTAGGTATAAGGTTTAGGGTTTACATTCAGTTTAAGGCCGCCTTTTCTGGCATGGCCCAGGATTTTAAGGCATACGGTTTAGGGTTTAGGAGGATCTTGACATTCGGTTCAGGGATAGGGCGTTAGGGTTCAGGAGGTTTTGGACATTTCGTAAGTCTAGCAACATCCCCACTCATTATGCAGACCTCTACGCTCAAACATACCGGTACCTAGGCACCTGTATTGGTTCAGGGGTCCGAGAAATTAATGGAGCCTCTCAGTTGGGGTCTATAATGCTTGGAGGATCAAGGGACCTATGGGGGTACTATAAGAGCTTAGGGTTTAGGGTCTACTTGGAAGATCATTGGACTTAGTAAGTAGCGTGATACGTGCGTTTATTAGTAGACTAGGGTTATAAGCAGATAGAACTGTAGTTGCCGTACACATAACCCGGTTTATTAGGTCCGATGATCCTCCCAGCCCTTCGAAATGGCTCAGTCCAACACGGACATATATGTAGTCTACTCCCTTATCGCGCTTGACATAAACCCTAAATCCCCTAAACCCTTTTCTTCGTGAGCCAACACACTGTACTCGCTTGCTTTCGTTTGCTTGCGCATAGACGGACCCGAGTACGCCAGAGACGCTTGCTCAATTGGTCTTAGGGCGATGAAGGCTGGGAAGGGCTAGGTGGAGGAGGCTTGCGAAGGCACTTGGCTGAACCATTCAAAGGGCTACGGCCGGCCGGCGTCGGTGAACTCTTTGCACCGACTGCACTGATGGCCTTTGTGTTTGTCGGCTTCTTGGCACGTCCCTTCCTTGATCTCTCTGCCACAGGCAGGGTGAAAAGGGCAGAAAGGCACAGTGGAGCAAGGCAAAAGGCAACGCAATTCGCCGTCCTTGCCCATGTAGTAGGCGCGTGCATAGGATGGATCAAGCTCGTAGGCTTCTATCATCAAGGTACCGTCGCTGTTCATGCTCGCTGTTCACGCGACTTAGCAAAAAGGAGTATTATCGGGACCTTGATCAGGGATACCCTAAACCCTTATCCCCTAGATATGCGTAGCCCGCAAGGTCACCCGATCCTCTCTAGGTTGGGAATCCTGATGAACCGAAACCCCTCACATAAAGCCCTGCATCTGGGTGGTTGTCAAAATTATGGTCCCTTTTTGGGCCCATAATATAGTACGGCACCTAATATTTAGGGTACCCAAAAAGGGACCACAACTTTGACAACCACCCATCTAGTCAAGCTAGGGAGTTGGAGGTCCGTATCTTGAACGCATATTAGGGAAGAAAGTTGCAATTTCTCGGGCCGCTGTACAAGTCGCGGCAACCCTCATTACCTCAAAAGCCCTTTATAGTCATGCCGAGCCATGCCCATCAAACCTCTAAACCGGCAATCTCTCCCAAAACCTAGTTAAAGCCTAAAAACACACGCCCCGAACGCCAAACCTCAAAACTCTCAAATCTTCGCAAGCCCGAAAGCCCAAACAAAATCCCAATCCCAAACCCCAAATTAAACCCTGAAGCCCTCTCCTTCTTCGGTTAGAGAATGTTACGTTTGGGCTCACGGTTTAGTTTTTTGGGAGTGTCTTGGGTTTAGGAGGTTTAGGTAACCGAAAAGGAACCACCAGGCAGACTAAGTGACTTTCGTCTGAACCCCAAACCCCAAATCAATCACTCATTAACCTGACTATAGAAACCCTAAAAGCCCTAATTAACCTGACTATCGAAACCCTAAATGCATAAATAACCTGACCTTCGGTGGAAAATGGTAGAAACCCTAAAACAACAAAAACATATTACCGAATTAATCTGACTTTCGATAGAAAAATGGTAGAAACGAGCTTGCGCCACTGTGAGCGGAAGCCCTTGAGGTTGTCCACCAAGCCTGGGTTCGGGTGTTTTCAGGGTTTAGGGTTTAGAGGATTACTTAGAAGATCATGGGACTTAGTAAAAAGGACCTAAACTAGGGTTATAAGTAGATATAAATATAGTTACCTTACTTATTATAACCCTACTTACTAAGTCCCATGATCCTCTAAGTAAGGTATCAGGTCTGTAAGAGTTTAGGGTATTAGGGCCTGGGTTCAGGGCTGTTTTGGGGTAGCGGGTGTTGGAGCTTTAACTTTAGGTAGGGTATTGGGGCCTGGGTTCGGGTGTTTTCAGGGTTTAAGAAGTTTAGGGTATTGGGGCCTGGGTTTGGATGTTTTCAGGGTTTAGGACGTTTAGGGTATTAAGGCCTGGGTTTGGGTGTTTTCAGGGCTTAGGGTGGGGTTTAGGGTATTAGGGCCTGGGTTTGGGTGTTTTCAGGGTTTAGGAAGTTTAGGGTATTAGGGCCTGGGTTTGGGTGTTTTCAGGTTTTGCTTTGGGCCTTTGAGGCGTAGTGCTGTTTGGGGATGTTGGATCTTTAACTTCAGGTCGGAGATTGTTGAGCTTTGTGGTGTTGGGTTTTAGAGTTCAAGGCCAGGATGTTCAGTTTTTGGGCTTCATGGATTCACGGTTTAGGGCTTTGGGGTTTCAGGTTTTGGGGCTTCGGGGCTTTAGGGCTTTGCAATTTCGGTTTATGGTTTTAGCGCTTCCATCCTCTGTTGACAGTGCTTCTCCTGCGCCTTCACCGCGAAGCGAATCTGCTGCTGATCCAAACTCTGCCACCAGGAACGACTCCAAAACCCCTTAAATAAGGGAGTTTCTGGGGAGGACAGGGACCTGAACAACTCTGTCGTCGTGCATTTCGGGTTTCGCCCAGCGCCTTGTACGCAGAGTCGCGGCATCTTCGCTTAGGGCTTAGGGTTGACGGGTAATATAGGTGGCCTTAATAATTAGAATAGGGTTTTTGGGGCCATTATACTGTAATTATAATAAGGAGCCCCCCAAAATAGTATAGGTATATGATTATTAAGGCCTCTACAGTAAGCAGACGTAGCACGGTGCTCGTTTTACTAGCTCATTAAACTTTGCTACGGCGATTGCACAACGAACACAAGCAGTAGCTGATAAGTTCACTCAGGAAGCCAATACAATACACATCAACTATCAAACCCGAAACTTCCACTGCCAAGCTCGGAAGAAACATCCATCCGCGAGTATGAACCCTAAACCCTAAACCCCATACACCCTAATCTAGACCGGGATACATGCATCATATAGTCACAAGGTGTGTCAGAAAGGAGTGAACCTAGCTAACATCTATTGCTTCACGGTCCTTTCAGGAGACGCCAATGCTCCCCAGCCCCAAGCCCCATGCCAAACATCCCTAAACCCTAAACCCTAAACCCAAAACCCTAAACCCTAAACCCACAACCCTAAACCCTAAACCGGACCTAGAGCCGAACCCCCAAAATCCCTCCCAGAGAGCCCAACACCTTAATTCATCAATATACCATATCGTTAGAACATTCCTCAGCCCATAGGCCCGAAAGTAGTTCCTTTTTGGGATTACCTAATAGAATTCTATATATGAACCCCAAGAAGGAACTACTTTGGGGCCTTTGGGTACCCAGACCTTCCAAAATCCCTTCCCTGTGCCTCCAGGGACCTTATTATGGGGTCCTTAAGGGGTCTAGGGCCCTAACTATGAGGTCCTTGGAGGGATAGGGTATTAGTATAGCCCAAAACCGTGTTAAACGTTCCTCTCCCAGACCCCCGGGAGGATCCAAAAAGTCGATCCCTTAATAGGGGTTCCTATAGAGTACCCCTAGTAGTGCAGGGCCCCCAAATAGGGGATCTACTTTCTAGATCCTCCCGAAGGTCTGGGCTGAGGCTTAAGGTACATTCCTTCTGTGCAGGCTTTTGGGCTCTCTGGGCAACCCTTGAAGCCAATATCTCCAAGGGGAACCCTCATCCCTAAACCCTAAGACACCAAACCCAAAACCCTGACACCCCAAACCCTAATACCCTAAACCCCAAACCCTACACCCTAATACCCCAACATCCCTAAACCCCAAACCCCAACCCTAACAACCCGAACACCTAATCCCTAACACTTTGCCAAAGACCCTAAGCCTCAAACCCAACACCCTAAACCCTACCACCCTCAATTGCCCAAATGTCTACACCGGCTGTAAACCCTGACACCCAACCCTAAACCCCAAACCATAAATCCCTACGGTTGATGATAGAAATCCTGCCATACCCATAAGAAGGAATATACCAGAATTCCCATAGTTTAGGGTCCTTAAGGCAATGCAGGATTTATATCATCAACCGTAACACCCTCAACCCTTGACCCTGACCCTAACACCCCCATAGGCCCTAAACGCCAGGGAGCCGGTTCCTATAGGAACGTTGGTGGCCCGCGGGGCTCTGTCTCGCACCTGTCAGTCGGATGTACCCCAAAGCCCTTAGTTTAGGGTTTGGGGTTTAAGTTTTTCCAAGATCCCTTAAGGATATACCCTACACTCATATGAGGATCCCCCCAAAACCCCTGAGTTTAGCAATATCTGCCTTAAATCAGACTAGGCTTCCCATTATAACTTCAGGGATAGTCCTTCATCAAGGGATTTGGAGTCTCTGGGTATTCGGTTCAGGGTTCCTGCTGAAGGCTTCTTTAAGGTCTTCTTAAGTGCAATGGCTTCTTTCTGCTGCGATTCTTTAAAACGTCTAGAGTTTTTTTTTTGGTCGCTCCGTTTCTCCAGCAAAGTCTAGAGTTTAGGATTTAAGGAATCTGCAAGGGTTCTGTAAGCGTCTCCGGCTTTTTAGGTTTCAGGATATCGGGCTTTCGGCTTTTGGGGTTCGGTCACTGCCGGCCTTTTGCCTAGGGTGGCGGAGTCCCACAAGCCCTGAACCCTCACTGAAGCGTAGCTGCCCCAAAACCCCAGCAGCACAAAAATCATAAAACCCGGTGCATCATGCCAGAATCCCTACACCCGCAGCCGAGAAACCCTAAATGATGGTTCTGTGTTGCTTGAATATGAATACTGCCACTATTTTGTAGGGGCCTTAATAATTAGATTAGGGTTTTGGGGCCCGCGTTACTATGATTATTCTAATAGGGAACCTCCCCAAAATACAGTAAGGCTCCTGTAATTAGTAGTCCCAAGCTTCTCAGATCCCGTCCCTTACCTTAACTCTAAACTCCGACGGTTCTCAAAACACTCCTGGGCTTCCCACCCACTCGTGGTTCAGCGCCTGTTCGGCGGTAAACCTGCACCATCACACTGCTTTGGCTTAGGTTTAATGTTGGAGTGTTAGGATCGAGACCGGAACACGTCTCGCGCTTGGGCTGGGTCACTGCATATGCCCTGAGAGGCGACTACTACCCCTCTCTCTGTGGAGCAGTGAACTGAACTCACATACTATATGCCTGCAAATTATGCAAGCGTGTTCGCGGGGTTTCTGGACGGCAGTTTCAAGTACGAGACGTTCTACGAGATGTCATAACGGCGAATGCTTCCATCCAAACCCAATTCCTTTCTCAACCCTCAGCCCCAAACATTGAACCTTAAGCAACCAAGAGAGTTCATTTCGACCATATGGAATTCTGGAACTAAACCTTCAGCAATTATGTACATCATGGCTTCGGGGACCTAACTCCTAGGGTTCAAACTTAGGTTTTGGAGTTTGTTTTAGGGTTAAAGACATAAACGGAAGCCTCCGCAAGCCCTAAGTTGTTCGGAAGCTAAGGGCCATGGCACCGTTCTGGGCTTTCGTAAAGATCAGAGGGCTCCAGAAAATAAGGCTTCCAGAGGGCCACTTATTCGCAAGGATTCTACTATTGAGGATTTTTACTAGGGTCTCGAGTCTGCCGACGCCTATTGCGTACGATTATTATAATTAGTTGTTCAGACCCCATAGTAAGATTTCACTTTGGAGCTTGCGGTTTAGGTGTTGCTGTGGGGTTCCGGCATCGCGCTCAGCAGTGCAAATCGCCGGTTTTGAACGCATCGGCTGCCCATCAGAAGAAGTCCCATCGCCAGCAACCGCATGGTCAAGCAAATTCATAAGGATAAAAAAGAACGGGCATTTGTCGAATATTATGCAACACTAGAAGTTACAACAAACAACCCTTCGTACCAGTATTGCACAATTTGCAGGTCTCCGTAACAGATACTCTCGACACGCACTCCGATAGTCGCAAAAGCTGCTCATCCCGCTGCTGCTGCAACCACGGCCAGCGCGGACACGACCATGATGCGGCTGCTGCCGCGACCATCATCACGACTCCACGACTACCGTGCAGCAGCAAACAACAGCAGCAACAACAACCGGGGTTGACAATAACAACCACCACCACACCCACCCACCCACCCACCCACCCACCCACAACAACAACAACAACAGCAACAACAACAACAACGACAACAACAACAGCAACAACAAATCAATTCAACAACACTAATGACCACTCATAATGCTGACTGTGAAATGTAATAAAAGCAACAGCTAATAACAATGACAACCGTATCAGTGACACCAAAACAAAAGCACCAACACCAAAAAACACAGCTACGCATACGGACAAGAGCAATCATAAGGCAGCACGATGACTACCAATGGTAATGGAAATGATAACAAAACTGAACTAAGCAAAAAGACGAGGACAAACAGTAATCCAAGACATAAAAACAAGACGGACAATTACAATGATAATTACAAGCATGCTCGCACCAACACTGAAAACTAAGCATAGCAACGTTATGAATACTTATAGCACAAAATGAACAGTAATTGAAACGATCACGATCACCACCATCGTCCTGCTCGTCAGCATCATCGTGGTCATCATCATCATCATGGCAAAGACAAAGAATAGCAAGGTTACTGTAGTTGATATGAGCGATAGTAGTCACACGAATGGTGTGAGCCATAGTAGCTGCCATAAGAGGATGGGTTGGGATACCTTGCATGAGAATCCTAACAGCGATTGAGATACCGACTTTCAGCTTCAGAGCCGTGCGATTGCTGACGCCGCCGCCTTCAGAGAAGTTTAAACATGCGAAGGAGCGGAGAGGAAGAAAACTATGAAACTGGGAGCCAGAGGGGCCGCAAAGCACGCCCTGCAGAACACCTGCGAGGGAACGGCGAAAGTGAGGTTCGACGACTTTCTCTCTTCTTTCAACAACAGGGTTTCGGAGTCTCCTTAAAGGGAACTATAGGGAGGTAATGTATACAATATCCGTGCTCCTTTAAGAGATCTAGAGGGCTCGGGGTTTAGTGTTTCTTGGGTGCAACTTAGGAACTTGGTTAAGAAACTCTGGGTCTTGATTAGGGTTCCTCACATGGGTGGTTGTCAAAATTAGGGTCCCTTTTTGGGTCCTTATTATAGTACGGCACCTATAATTTAGGGTACCCAACGAGGGACCATAGTTTTGACAACCACCTGCATGAGCTCTACTATTTGGGGGCTATAGGGGCCAGGGTATCTCAATGAGGTTCCTACATTAGGCAAGTAGGGCTTCCACCGTCTAGGGGATCGGGGGACTTAGCAAGTAGGGTTGTGGGTAAGGTAACTCTAGGTATATCTAGTTATATCCCTAATTCATGTACTTATAACCCGACTTATTAAGTCACAGTCACATGATCTTCCAAGCATCCCCAGAATAACAGCCGAACGACACTCACTAACAGAGCGGGTCCTTTCCACACTGCCGAAAAATCGTAAATGTGTCCTACTTCGTATGATTAGTTTTCCAAATTAGGCTCCCTTTGTCAGCACCCGAAATAGTACGGCGCCCCTATGAACAAGGACCCTGAAAGAGACCCTAATTTTGAGAACTGCCCTCATCTGTCAGGGCGTGGAGGGTTAAGGGTTCATAGTAGGGAATGGGGGGTTGGTATGATGATTTCTCTCTTTTAAGTCCTCAAAAGAATAGTTCTTTTGGCTTTAGGATTTTAGGGTTTAGGGGTTTAGTGGAGGGGATCTCAGGGTGGTGTCCGCAGAGACCTCCTCTGCAGCAGCGGAAGTCCCGCAACGCTCGACTGAGAATGACGAGTGAGAAAGTCCAGCACACTGCGAGCCTATGTTTAGCTCTCCTCCCGAATGCAGGCAGGGCCCTAGACCCATAACCACCCTAAACCTTATGCTTCAAGCCTTGTAAGTAGGCCATAAAACAGGGGTTTCTTGAAGAGGGGCTCATTTTTTGTGGTCAATATAATCCCTTCCCCCTAATATAAAAGGTCCCCCCCCCTCCCCCCCTAATATAAGAACTGGATTTCGGAGGTTTAGTTTTTATATTAGGGGGGGTTTCGGTTCGGCGGTGCATCCACGTAAATTATATGAGTTCGTGAGTAATTACAGTCAGCCAAGTCAACAGCGAGCAATTCCTGCGCAGCCATTCCGAACCCTAAACCCTAAACCCTAAAGCCCTGAGCCCTAAACTTTAAGCCCTAAAGCCCTGAGCCCTAAAGCTTTAGCCCTGAGCCCTAAACCCTTAAACCCTAAAGCTCTCGTGTCTCTTTAGTACTGCTGTAATCTTTGGCTCTATAAAGCCCTGAGCCCCAAACCCTTAAACCCTAAAGCTCTGCTGTCTTTAGTACTACGGTAGTCTTCCTTAAAGTAAAGCACATACAGATCTGCCACCCCCCTAATGTTGTCTCCTTTTAAATTGAATGCGGGGCCCGAAACCGCAAAATTTCGGGGACCGGCAGTTTTTTTTTATTAGGGGGGGGTTGAATGTTCAGGGGAAGCGATTACTACGGATCAAAAGTGCGGATCCTCCGATTCGGGGCCCAGAACTTTCTGAAACTGCCATGTAGAAGTTCGGTATTTCGATGTGGTAGAGTAGTGAACTTTGACGGATGTTCCGTATTGAGGGATCCTACCCCTTTATTCCTGTATAGCCCTGGCCCTGTACCCTAAACCCGAAACCCTTCCGGTGAGCTGGCTGTGGAATTGGTGGCAGAGCTTACGGATCCCTCATATAAGGACTCTTGTCTATGATTATCCCCTACCTTCATCCCATCCTTGAGCCCTTTCATAAACACTCAGCCGAAACGCTCGTTGGAGGTGTGCGGCTTGGGGTTGGGGTGCAGGGCTTGAGTGTTCGATTTATGCTGATCCTTCCAACAGAAACAGGCGGGGGGACTAAGCTATTCGAAGGCCCGCGAGTACACCGGCTGGAATGGAAAGCGGCGAGAAATAAAGTTGCCAATGCAAGTTCTGGAAGCCGGATGCGGTTTCAGAATCAAAACTCAAGCCTCCTATAAACCCTATGAACCCTAAACCCGAAATCCGCGGCCCTAAAACCCTCAGCCTAGAACGCCAAAACGAATCCTTGGCCTTGACAGCACTTGAGAGTAGACTATGCCACAAGCTGAAACTCTCGTCATTGCCTAAACCGCCGACACAAACGTAGCCTAGACCGCAGATTAAAGACCCCCTCCTGTCAGAAGGATTGTATCGGTGACCCTATCACGAGAAGCCGTAAGCTCCTCAGTAGAGGGTTAGTCTGCATCCTGTTTAGGCTTTCGGGTGTCAAATACCCCATACTGAAGCCCTAACCCTAAACCCTATACCTTGCAGTACGCTCGGAGGAGCTGGATCACAGACTAAGGAACCGGTGCTGAAATTCTATACACTTGACATGACTGGCATAGGGATACCAATGACCCCAAAACCTGAAACCACCAACCAGAAATCCTCTAACCCAAACCGTTCACATACTATTGGTTTCGATGGACTCCAATATCCCTTAATTGAGGAATATACCTTAAACTATAATAGGACCCCTTATAAGATTTAAGGAATATTCCTTAATTAGGGGATATTGGAGTCTTTGGGTTTCGATGGACTCTGAACCGTGAGAGACCCCGAAGTTGTCCACAGATGTCTGTTGGGCTGCTGTGGGTGGCTCTCGGCGTCGGTTGGGGAAACTGAAGGCTAACAGTTCAGGCTTCCGGGTTGAGTTTTTTCTTTTTGAATTTGGGGCGTTTAGGGTTCAGCGTGTCCCTGAACCCTAAACCCTGTCAGACTGCTTGGCAACTCCTGTACCAAGAGGGCGTTTCAGGCTCGTGGGGCCGTGCATGAAAACCAGGGCAGCTCACAGTCTAGAAATGAGAGAGGATTCGCGGTTTTGGGATGTTTAGGGTTCAGGGCTTTGGGTTTAGAGTTCAAGGTTGGGGGTTTAGGATCAGCTCATTATTACCCGGTGTACCGCTTTGATTATCGATCCTCATGAGAGTTAGGGCAAGGCGAATCAGGGTTGAACCAAGGTTTATGAGTTCTGGGGTACATTGGAGTTCGGTGAGGAAGCAACAGCTTCTGAACAAAAGCTGGGTAGTATCTAGTCCATGGCCGGGACAATATCAGAAAATTAGTTTTCCACTCACTCTTGGGTCTAAGTGACCATATGGGTGGTTGTCAAAATTAGGTTCCGTTTTGGGTCCTTCATATAATACGGCACCCTTTTATCTAGGGTACCCAAAAAGCGACCCTGATTTTGACAACCGCCCATGTAACAACGCTATGTGCGAGTTCTTGTGCCAGAGTTGCGTCGCAGGACACGAGGCATCGATGCACAATGTGTGCTTTGCAAACATGAGGGTATATCTCTAACTTAGGGCCCCTTCTTGGGTCCCCAAAACAATACGGCACGCTTATATACAACCCAACTAACAGGGACGTTAATTTGGAGAGCCATCTTAACATGTGAACAATGACCTGTTTGAAAGCTGATCGACTCCGTGACAATCTGTCGCTGGACCCTGAGTATGATAGGGTGTCGGGTACAGTAAGACAAGCGTGGACACAAATGTGAAAACTAAGCCCGAATGCCTGCATGAATTCACGGCCCGATTGCGTGAAACACCCAAGATTCTTGGCCACGATCCTAATCTCGGAAATGTCATGCAAAGGAAAGAATGCAATTTAGAGTGCTGCTGTGCAAGAACACCGGTGCAAAACAGTTTCTGAAGGCCAGAACGCTTGAGTACTAACCCCACATCCCTGATCCCAAAGCCAAACAAACCGCATGCACCTAATGGATCCTAAGCAGCTATGCTTGAGCACAAACTGCAAGTAGCCAATCTCCTGTCCGAATGCTTCAAAACCGCGGGTCTGTTCCGCTTACACCGATCGATATTGGCAACGGGGAAAAGGGGTCAGGAACTGTTAAAATGACACTTCGGGGGCTTATAGCCTAAAGATTCAGGATCTGGTGATTGAGATCTGTCGAACCCTTCGCCCTAAAACCCAAAACCCTTTTAACCCTTCAAACCCTAAACCCCAAACCCTAAACCCTAAACCCTAAACCCCAAACCCTAAACCCTAACCCGCAAATGCTAAAAGCCGCCTCAACCCTCGAATCCTGAAGTCCTAAACCCTGCGGTTTAAGAGGGTTTAGGGTTTAGGATTTAAGGGTTTAGGGTTTAGGAGATAAGGGTTTTGGGTTTAGGGTTTAAGGGTTTAGGGTTTAGGGGTTTAGGGTTTAGGGGATAAGGGTTTAGGGTTTAGGGTTTAAGGGTTTAGGGTTTAGGGTTTAAGGGTTTAGGGTTTAGGGTTTAGGGGATAAGGGTTTAGGGTTTAGGGTTTAAGGGTTTAGGGTTTAGGGTTTAGGGGATAAGGGTTTAGGGTTTAGGGTTTAAGGGTTTAGGGTTTAGGGTTTAGGGGATAAGGGTTTAGGGTTTAGGGTTTAGGGTTTAGGGTTTAAGGGTTTAGGGTTTAGGGTTTAGGGGATAAGGGTTTAGGGTTTAGGGTTTAAGGGTTTAGGGTTTAGGGTTTAAGGGTTTAGGGTTTAGGGTTTAAGGGTTTAGGGCCGTGGCTGGGGTTTAACGGTTTAAGAGTCATAAGTTTTTGGGCCCTAGGGCTAGGGACGCAGAAGGCTTCGTGAGTCCGAGGAGCCCCACTAACCATTGAAAATCCTCAACATGGGGGGCATGCATCTAAGTATAACTGCTAGGACTATATGAGGACTCACCTCTATATTATCCCAAAAGAAGATATGGGGGTTTCCAAAAATGGGGACCCTAATATAATGCCCTAAATAGTAGGATCCTTATTGAAAGGACCCCAAATAAGGTACCCCTAATTTTTGGAAACTCCCATATTACCCTACACCGCCAATCACCGTAGACCCTCCTCCATTTCATCTTTTTGGAGTTCGGGACTTACGGCGGATGTCAGGCCTCCGAAACGTGTCTACAGCGGTTCAACAACTCTCCTGTGCGGGTGCTTGATCGCTTTCTGATGGAAACTCAGGTCATGGATTAGGTTTGGGGTTTGGGGTTGGCATGTAGGGTTTAGGGCTGTAAGGTTTGGATGGGTTTTGTATGGATTCTACAAGGAATGAGGGCCTAAGGCTTTGGGTGAGTAGCTATAGAAAAAGAGTGAAAACAAGTACACACGAAACTCGCTGACTTGATGCTAACTCGGATTGGCAAACGTCACACCTAAACCCCAAACCCTCTAAACCCTAGACCCTAAAACTCCAAACGTAAACAGCCTTCCCTGAACCGATCTCGGGGGTTTAGGTTTGGGGTTTGAGGGTTCAGGGTTACAGGGTTTAGGAATCTTAGGGGTTTAGGGCCTAGGGTTTCTGGGGACAGCAGTGTCCTAAACCCTAAACCCTAAACCCTATACCCTAAACCCTAAACCTCGATCAGGTGCTGGAGCTCTAGGAGGGTGGGAGCTTAGGGCTTGGGTTTAGGGAGGGCTGGGGGCCCTTTAAGGGATCTATAGGGGTACTAGAAGCTAGGGGTTCCTTAAAGGGATCTATAGGGGTATTTACGGATTACTTGGAGGATCATGGGACGTAGTAAGTCGGGTAATAAGTAAGGTAACTATGGTTATATCTACTTATAGCCTGCTTCAAGGTACTTATCACCCTACTTACTAAGTCCCCTGATCCTCCTAGTAGGGTTTAGGGTTGAGAGCTTAGGGCTGAGGGTCTCTAGCTTCAGGGGATGAAGGGTTTGGAGTGCAGGGATCTAGCAGTTTTCAGGGTTTAGATTTTGAGAACTCAAGAAATCTGGAGTCTAGTTGTTAGTCTAAGTTTGCTTTTGAGAAATCAAGAATTCTGGGGTCTAGTTGTTAGTCTAAGTTTGCAGGGTTGGGATTTTGAGAACTCAAGAATTCTGGGGTGTAGTTGTTAGTCTAAGTTTGCAGGGTTGGGATTTTGAGAACTCAAGAAATCTGGGGTCTAGTTGTTAGTCTAAGTCCAAATCCTGTCTTTACCACCCGTCCAGCCCGGAACAGAAAGAGCTCCGAGGCTTTACATTTTGGACTGGCTCTCTGACCAGCGCCTAGCCTGTGTCACAAATCGTATTCAAAGAGTTCTGTGCTGGTTTTACCATCAGCCTTGCCCGTGTCGAACTTCACTCCGGTGCTCACAACAACCTGTCCCAATGACACCAACCGAGGCATGTGAACCCTTGCAATGCCCACCCAAAATCAACGTCATGCTATAGAGCGCCCTCACATTCGTACCGAAAAAACCAACACCTTACACTCCTAGGACGAAGCTCCAACAAGGGTGTTGTGGGACAGAACACGAGGAGGTTTGTTTAAATATTTTTAGCTCTGGTAAATCCTGGTCGAAAGATGACGAGTAGCCCATTTAGCTGTTCGTATAAAAGCATCCTCACACTTTACGGTGGGTCCCCCGACGAATTGGTTGCACCCTGAACCATCCCCCTTACACCCGTGCAATCCAGTTAGGCCATACCATTCTGATACAGGACGTTCGAATTTGCGTCGGCCACTAATGTGGAGGAGCCAGCCTAAGTACCTAGTATATGGGTACATGGGAGCCTTTGCGTTAGGCTTCAATCCCTTTGCGGAGCAAGGAGAACTCTAAACCTTATCCTACAAAAAGCGCCCCAGAATACTGAGGAAAGATGAACTGCTCACGGAATGTATTGTGTAAAGACCCGGAGCCCTAAACATGTTATGAATGTTGCTTAGCTTATGCAGTATCGGTCTCGCTGGCTACTAATTCAAACGGTTGATCAGCATCCTATTTCCACTGTGAACTCCATTGGGGCACTGTTGTTGACACAGCCCCAGAACTCTTAAACGCTCATGCCCGAAAACCCCTCGCGCTGTAGAATTTCGCAATCAAAACATTCAACTTTCTTTCCTTGGATCCCAAACCCTGAATCCCTGCAAACACGGTTATAAACAAACCTGACAAACGTCGGTATAGCAAGATCATACAGCCCTACGAGCCAGACAGGCTCGAGGGTTTTGGGCAAAACCCGCACCTGGCATACGCCGAAACGGCCACAAACGGATCAGATTGCGGGTAGTTGTCACTGAGAGTTCAGGGCTTCGGGGTTTAGAGTTTAGAGTGGCGGTAGGTTTACTGCAACTTAGGATTCAGGCCAATTGTGACGGAACTAGACTCGATGCTCCCCAACAAGAAACACTTCGGCATGACCACTAGGACTCCATCATGTAGGGGCCTCAGCAATCAAAGCAGGCGTATTGCAGATGATTGCTTATTCGAGCGTTTAGATTTGATCAGCTTTATAAGGTGACAACCACCTCGTTGCACGGACGGTGAACCCCATTGCAGTTCACTTGCGCAGCGTCGTTCATACAAGAACTGATAGAACATCTTCATGTGGGAGCCAGACTATTTTGTCTGCGGCCTGCGGTATTTGGGCTCGGGCTGGGCCTGTTTAATGTAGGAACCTGATTAAGAAATCTTGGGCCTTTATTGGGGTACCTTATATGAATCCTACTATTTTGGGGTTATAGACCCAGGTTTCTTAATCAGGTTCCTACATAATATTCTTGCCGAAACTGTGAGCCCTTCTGGCTGCTAGTTTCTCAGATTCTCGAAGTTGGAACAGACATGCCCAGTATCCACATTCCTCTAAAGCATTCTAGAGCATGTCTACACAATGCATCCCTAAACTTAAACCCTACACCAACCCGTCTACACCCCAAATGTTGCGATCTGTCTAATCATATAATCATAAAAATGACCCGAAGCCTGAGTCTGCACCCGAGAACCCAAGTCTTGATTCGTAAAACAAAGCTTTGGCCCACAAGACAAATCCAAGCTTATGGGTTTAGCTGTGGACCCAACAAGCTACCGTCTTCAGCCGTCTACGTTAACTTCAAGGATCATGACCTGCGTTTTGTGACTACAGGTTTAGGGATCCGTGGGGCTTGAAGGAAACAATGAACACGGAGCAGCCGATCTCACGCAGCTGCGCTAGCGATTTGACCCCCTTGCCAGTCCAGGACCTCTGCGGTTGAGGGCTCTTTCGGGTTCCTTTAAGGGTTCCTTTAAGGGTTTTGAGGGTTTGGGGTTTAGGGCTTAGGGGTTTAGTTTAGGGTTTGGGGGTTTAGGGTTTAGGGTTTAGGAGTTTAGGGCTTAGGGGTTTAGGATTCGCGGCTGGCGGGCTACGGATTTTTCGGCTTTAGGTTTTTGGGGTAGGGGACGCCTAGAAGCAATGACTGGCATGTTATTGTAGATTATACCCATCTCACTACATATAGATCATCACAAGGGGGGCACTATTGCGATCGTATTGCTCGGACCTCCACATCAGTACTTCGGTTAAAAAGACAGCTGGCGGGTTTCGGAATGACTCTGCTTTTTTTCTGAGGGTTTATGTTTCAGGTCTATCTAAGCTGTCCTCGAGTTCAAGCATCGCAGCAACGGACCGTGCCACTCCGGAAGACCGACCTTAGAATGAACGGGAATCCTTACAGATATAGCCCCCTTCGAATGACCAGTCAGTAAAACGACGGTCACATTTTTGCAGGAAGCCAATAGCAGCAGCGACCTTAATCAACACACATCAACTGGATCAGAAGATCTGATTACTCAAAGAGTGAACGCAGCAAACTTCACCAAAGAGTACCAACATCAAAAGCAAGACTTCACGTTATTGTTGTCATGTGGGCATCGTCGTGAATACCCGACTGCCACAACAATCAGGAATCACAACGACACCAAACACACAAAGTGAACCCAACAGCCTAGACAGCATCACCATCACGCTGCAAACACAAATCGCAGATTAGCACGATTTGCTGCGAAGATAAAATCAGTTTCAACAGAAGTTGCAACATCAAGTCAATATATAGTCATACAACCGACGATACCAAATAATGATCGATAGTCGCGATAACCATCTGAAACCTGACAGCCAATTTAACCAAACCACACGAATATTGTCGGAGGCCTCAAAAGGTGGGATGAAGGTAGGTAGGATTAAGGGTCCCTTATATAAGGACTCTTATTTGGGAATATCCCACCTACCTTCATCCCACCTTTTGACGCCTCGGATGTTAGCACTGCCCCAGGGGCTCCAAAAAGCCCAAAGTAGGTAGTATTTAAAGACTTTAGATCCCAAAGTAGGTACTATTTGTATACTTGGAGCCCTGGGGTGCCAAGAAGAGGATATTCCCAAATAAGAGTCCTTATATAAGGGATCCTGCCTTAATCCTACCTACCTTCATCCCACCTTTTAAGGCCTCCGATATTAGCACTGCCAAGAAAGCCAACACAAGCTCTGCGGCAGCCTCACTCTCGGAAAGGAGCTCCGCATCCTGCAGAAGCTCCTGAACGCCACAAGGTTTGTGTTCAAGTCACATACCCTGAGGCTTAGGGTTTAGGAACTAGGGTTTTGGGTTTAGGGTTTAGGGTCACATACCCTGAAGGTCCAAGTACCCAAATAGTAGGGTTTCAAGGTCCAAAAACCATTCAGAGTATGGATTTTGGGACCTGAAACCCTACTATTTGGGTACTTGGACCCTCTGGGATACAAGCGCACACACACACACACATGCGTGGGTATCGGTAAAAGTATAGGTACAGGTATAGGTATAGGTGTAGGAAAAATGAACAGTCTGCTGAAGCCAAAATGAGCTCAGTGAGAGAGGAGACGGAGAAGTTAGGCTAGAGACGGGTTCAAGCCTTTTCGCTCATTGTTCTTATGGTTTAGGGCTTAGGGTTTAGGGGAGATTTGACATGTGCTTGGGTGTTTCCGGAGAGAAGAGCCCTCCTGGCTTGGGGTAAATGCAGCGACCACATGGCCTATATAAAGCTCGGCTCCTAATAGCGAAAGTATCCTAATCAATGCATCTTAAAGCCTCGTGCGGTTTAGGGCGTAGGCTTTAGGGCTTTTATCCGAACCCAAAATTGAAAACCCTGAGCTCTACACCGCACACATCTTGAAGCGAAAGCAGTAGGACGCTCCTTGACACGCTGTCTTCCCAAGGCCCATCCTCAGTGCAACGGGCTGATCGGACTTTTCCTGAAAACCCTACGTAAACCCTAGACCCTAAATCGCGGCTTTCTGGGAACATTCGGGTTCTGAAAGTTTGGGATCGCGAAGTCTAGGAACACAGGTGCTCTTGAAGTTTGGGTCCATGTTTGGGAAGCGCTTGTAATCACAACGAATGTCATAGTGTTTCGGGCCTGCATGAATAGTTGTTTTTTTGGATGCATGGTGTTGCAAACAGGACTAATTTAGGCGCCTTACTAATTAGAATAGGGTTTTGGGGCCCACTATGCTATACTTAGAATAAGGAGCACCGAAAATAGTAGAGGTAATTATTAGGGCCCCTTGGTTAGAGGATTGTTGTTGAACCATGTCAGCCTCACAGTGCAGGGTAGTGCGCTTGCAACACAGGACCGCAGCATGTCATGTTCAGCAAGGGTTTGCGAATGTTGGGTTTAGGGCTTAGGGTTTAGTATTCAACTTGTGAATGTACTATACGAGTTTCCTTGCGTACATTGCCACCAAACAAGGGCATAGTTTCATACCGAAAAGATCCTAGTTTGCGGCTCGGGGACCCTGAAGGTCCAGCAGTAGTTTAAGACGAAGACTTGACAGTATGAAACGACAGACCCTAAACTTGTAGAACTTCAACCTTGACCTCAATCCTCAAGTCCAAGCCCTAAGGATATGAGCCAAAGAGACCATCGCTGTGTGCAGCAATTATTATACTAGGTTTTCCAGCAAAGCCGAGTAAAAACCCTGGGGCAGCACATCCTCAATGCTGCGAATGCAAAGCCCAGTTTGGGGACGAAAGTTTGCAAGTAAAACCAACATGCACGCGCTGTTTGGAGCCCACGGGATCCAATGGGCATTGGTTTAAGCATTTAGGGCATAACATTCCGTAGGATTTCAACAGCTGAGAAACGCATGGTGCTGACGGTGACGACATCGGGCTGGATGCTGTCTGCCTTCCTCGGGGCTCTGAGTTTCAACTGTGTTATCAAGGTCTTATAACGGTTTTGTAGAGCTTTATGGTGGTTTTTGCATCTTTAAATAATGGGAGTGCTTTGGGTTGTAATGTGAGTTTTGCAAGCTAGGCGGGCGGGGCCTCGTGAAAGGATCTTGAGGAGGTTTTACAATGATTTTGCAGAGTCTTATAGGGGCTTTATGATTCGGATCCAGTAAGGGCATGATAGGGTTCAAAAGAGTTATTTCACGAACTGATCAAGGCCCAAAACAAGTTGATACATGGTTTGCCCACACATCAGCCTGTCTGAGTAGCCACAGTCTAGGCTATCAGAACATGTGATACGCACCAGGGCAACTGGCTCTTAAGGGCTTCTGCTCCATGATCAACAACTCCCCCCTTTTCGGTAGGAGTGTAACGACACAGCTGCCGAAGCAACCAGTTGATCAAATTGCGCAATTGGTGACGCATGGCTCGGAGGTGTGCGCCACCAAGCCCCCGCATTAGGCGCTCATGGTCCCAGTGCAGCAGGATATTGGCCCCCTTGCTTTGCAAGGATGCTACCAACAGGAAGCTTTGAAGGACCTCCGTTTACACCAACTTTGATGGTGCAAGGCAGGACACTCCAATGGCTCCCCTTCATAGCCCAGCTGTCAAGCTGAGGCTGTTAACCAGTTATTTGCGTGGTATACACGTGATACAAGACACAACGTGCAAGTCACTCTTTTTGTGTCTTGAGCCAAATGTGTCCATGGTCAACAACATGACTGTCCAGATACTGTACAAGAGGGCTTGAAAGACCTGTATTTCTTCAACTAAAAGGGCTTTCTTCGTGTCTTATCAGGGTTTTCGATGGCTTGCGTAGTTCAGAGAGACCAAACCGTAAAGCCCAAGCTTCGAACCCTAACCCAAAGAACCGATACCCTAAACCTATAGACCCTAAACCCTACACCCTAAACCCCAGACTTCGAAGCCTAACCTCAGAGAACCGACACCCTGAGGGGTTTTAGTAAGTCGGGTTATAAGCAGCTTAGTTAGGGCAATAAGCGGTCATAACCACTCACTAAGAGGCCGGATCCAGTAGGTCCCAATCTCACATCTACAGCCCACCTCAACCCTTATCTTCTCGTCCTGGGAAACTCATCCGAGAAGTGCTTTGAATTAGGGTCCCTGTTTCTCTCTTCTTCAACAACCGGGCCCCCCAAAATGTCAAACCGTCTAAGATCGAGCTAATATAGTACGGCCAATAAGTTGAAAGTTCCCCCGTTCACTATCTAATAGGTCCCCAAAAGAGTATGGCACCCTTACAGTACAAAAGGACCCTGCAATGCAGCTGTTCTAACTTACAAAACTACCCATATGATCTTGGCACACCTGCCCTTGCTTGCCCCCTTGATCGGAAACGAAAACAAACGTGAAGGCTCAGATGGGATTGTCCAGCTTGTAGAAACCATGTGCAATCCCGATGTGGGAGTTAGCGGGACAACAATCTAACCCCCCCTGAACTTTGAACCTATAGGCCTTAAACCTAAACCTTAAACCTAAGCCCTAAACCTAAATCCCTAAACCTGAGATCGGTAGCCCCGGCAGTCAACTGTTTCAGGCTAGACCGGGTCTAAACTCCCGAGACCCCAAACCCTGAACCCCGAGGCTGAACGACGCGCGTCATGACCCTCTACTTGGGGGGTCGGGGGACTTAGTAAGTAGTTAGTAAGTAGACTTATAAGTGCCCTAAAAGGGACCCTAATTGGGGTTATGGTACTTATAAGTCCCTAAAATAACCAGTTACTAAGTCCCCCGACCCTATACCTGTAGCCGAGAAGACCTGCCATTTTAGGGTTCCTTGTTATGGTTTCTATATATGATTCCCTCAAGAGGTAAGCCTTTTTAGGGTTCCTTGTTATGGTTGCTATATCTGATTCCCTAAAAAGGTAATTAAATCTTTTCGGCTAGAGGTAAATCCTGAAACTTTGAGGCCCTATACTCAAGCCTAAGCCGGCTGTTTAGTGCGTGACGAAGTTCATTTGCCAAAACAGCTCTTCAACCTCTCGCGTCCTGGCCGTCTTCATCAACGCCTGGCAAGGCTCAGGCAGGGTTCAGGGTTTACTTCCGGGGATTGGGTTTAAGCTCGTGGGTGAGGGCATTTTCTGGATCGTAGGGCTCAAAGGACAAGGCTTTCGGAAAGGTCGAGCATAGCAGTCGACAACAGCACCTGCAGCCGTCGTCGTCGTCGTCGTCCCTCGTTGTCCTAGTCGTCTTAGAGTCGTCTTCGGTCTTTGTAATGTTGGTGTCGCGACTTTGGAGTAACGCAACTGATTCAGCGACAACGCTGGCATGCGCTGGCTCTTGGGTTCATGCTGATTCCTCGGACGATGTGAGCCACAGCCAAACTGCCAAGCAAAGAACACAAAAGATACGTGGCTCCTCAATAGGGAACCTCGTAGGGACCCATCTCGAGATTCCCATTTCGAACCCCAAGTCCCTCCTGAATGTTGACTTCAGAGCCCTCGATCGAAATCCTAAGCCCTACAGCCTGAGTTAGATCCTGTCATCCCCCAATTCAAAAATGGCCTATGATGGCTCCGAAGCTTTCATGAGCAAGTTGTCCCAAACCTTAAACCGTAAAACCCTTCATGAGCGAGTTGTCCTAAACAACCCTAAAGCCCCCTAAATCCTAAACCCTAAACCCTGAAGCCTTCATGAGCGAGTTGTAAGACACCACATCGGGCTTGAAGCCATCCTCCAGGAGAAGCCCAAACCTTGGCACCGACACGGTTTAGGGTTTAGGGTTCAGGGTTTAGGGTTGAGGCGGAGGAGCCTCGTGGGCTTTATGATTTCGAGGACAGGTAAAAGTTCCTATGTCTATCTGTCTACCAATCAGTCACTCTATCTATGCTTTAATGCACAAACACACATACATATACATATATACATATATATATATACACATATATATATATATACATGTACATATGTGTTCACAGATATGTAGAGAGAAACGCTGCGAGCCTGCAGTAAGATTCGAGAAGTATCTCTGATGCTTGTGACCTACACTTGCACATCTTTCGGCAGACTCGTTGAAAAGCTGCCAAAGGGAGGTGCAGGAAAGGTCTCGTGGAGTGATGTGCAGTAAGGCTCTCTGCGACAAAGGCGGAACCATGGGCACTAATCCTGCACGAACACGAACTCCCCTAAACCAAACCCTAGACCCTAAACCTTGATTCCGTGAAGCTCATGGCTTCACACTGCAGTATATCTATGGGTAGTTCTGTAAATTGGATCCCTTTGGGGGTCCTTTTAAAACGGGTGCCTTGTTGCCTTGTGACCGAAGAGGCGCCCCTTATTTCATGTATGTAAAGCATTCAAAAGTTCGCGTAGTCTGCTCTTCTCTCTGTCCCTCCCTGTCCCTTTTCCGCGTAGTAGGATCCACGTCGCCCAGCTCTCAGGTTGCAAACAATCCTCTAAGGGCTCTATGAGGCTACTATACAGGGTTTCGGGGATAGGGTTCAAGCGGGCTTCAGGCTCTATATGGGGTTTTGGACGGTATCGCTAGGATCTGTTCAGAGTCCACAAAACGACCCGGTACTCCGGGTTGTACACTTTTTACACCCGGAACAAGGACGAAAACCAGACCCTGAACCATGAACATCGAACAAACTTCAACTACATTTTACACCGTACTCCCTAAATCCATGTAAAGCCCTTATGCTGCCAGTTCAAGTCCTTGGCGAGCGAGGTGCAGACATAGCAGAACAACTCATGAAAGATGAAACAACGGCAAACAACTCAACAAAGCTATGCAGATGCATCGTATATGTATATGTATATGTATGTATGTGTATATATATATATATATCATACATACATACGTACATACATACATAAATGCATACTTATATAACTACATACGTACACACTGATACTTACATAATTACATACCTAGATGAATGTATCCATAGATGTCTATATATAATGCCCTTAATCCAGCTTTTATACCTATTTTATAGCCCATTATAGGGTAGGAGTCCCCATTAAGGGTCCCTCCTTTTCCCCTTTGAGTATAACGAGCCCAAGCAGCCACTTCCTCGCGGCGGGCACGTCGCCGGCCTGTGCTGCCGCTGCAAGGACCATGTTGTAGGTCAGCATGTCAGGGCCTGGGATATGGGTGGTTGTCAAAATTAGGGTCCCTTTTTGGGTACCCTAAATAATAGGTGCCGTATTATAATAGGGAACCAAAAAGGGACCCTAATTTTGACAACCGCCCATATGGGTTTAGGGGTTTTGGGATTTAGGGTTCAGGGGTTTAGAGGTTTAGAGTCTAGAGGTTTCAGGGTTTGGGTCTAGGGTTTAGGGGCAATGCAGGTATAGCCCTAAACCTGAAACCCTAAACCCTACGTGTACCTGCAGGATCATGGGACTTACTAAGAAGGGTTATAAGTAAGGTAACTATAACTCTATCTACTTATATCCTTAACGAAGGTACTTATAACCCTACTTACTAAGTCCCATGATCCTTAGTTGTCTTGCCGAGGGTCGAATGGACATGGACAATGCCATGTTGAACCACTTCACCGCATCCTCCAGCTTTCCTGCCTCTGGTCTGAGACAAAACAGGAGCTCCGGGTCAGTAGCTTCGTTCAACCCAAACCCTAAACCCTAAAACCCCTAAACTCTAAACCGTTCAATTCAAAGTCTGTGCTATTTCAAAGTTCAGCTTCAGGCTTTGTCGACTGCAAATCCAAGCCCTGGACTTGGCAACCTAACCTCAAGCCTGCACAGTAGACACAAAAACCCTGGGACTCTGAAGCCTAAAAACACAATCAGCCATACAGAGGTCGGAGCAATCACTGCTGCTAGTATCCCTTGAAAGGGCGCTACATAGTCCTCTACTAGGCCCAGACACTACCATTCTAACTATAAAGGTCGCTGTGTGACGCACCCTACATCTTCAAGGCTCCTAAAGCCCTGGATCCAGGGCCGAGGCAGAAATCACCAAGCCCAAGCCGCCCCAAGTTCAGAGCTTTCAGGATTTAGGGGTCCGGGTTGCAAGACTTTTTTAGGGATTTGAACGTAAGATTTAGGGATTCAGGGTGTATAAAGTGTATAAAGATACACAGTTTTATGGATGTTGGCTTCGGGACCTTGGAGATTGGGGCCGGCAGGGGAGCCCAAACTCCAAACCCCGAAACCCCACGGCTTAGGGTTTAGGGGTTTAGGGGTTTAGGGGTTTAGGGTTTAGGGTTTAGGGTTTAGGGTTTAGGGTTTAGGGGTTTAGGGGTTTAGGGTTTAGGGGTTTAGGGTTTAGGGTTTAGGGTTTAGGGTTTAGGGGTTTAGGGGTTTAGGGTTTAGGGGTTTAGGGGTTTAGGGGTTTTGGGTTTAGGGTTTAGGGTTTAGGGTTTAGGGCTCAACATCTGCAACCACTGCGGGTTGTAGGTGCACCCGACAAGGTCTGGGGTTTGGGGTTCATGCTCGATGTCTCTTTTGTAGCCCAAGCCCGCAAGCTGGTAGTCACGACTCCATCGAGTATAAACTTTACACTGGTAGGTAAATGGAAGCAGTGTTTAAGGGACTGTTCGTAATTAATGGTCCCTGGAATCTGTTCAGGTGCATGTTTCTGGCTTCACCGGAACGATGCGCTAGTCGCTTGCGACAGCCAAAAACCCAAACCTTGCGGCTAAGGGTGTAGAGCCAGCTCCACAGTACACCCTTGAAGGACCGGCCCCAAAAGACTCAGACAGCCGGGATCTTGGACAACCCGTCCTTGGCAGCAGCATTGATAAGGGTGTTGAAGGTCACCACATCCGGCGCGACCCCTGCCTGACACTTGGACAGACGCGGACGCGAAATGAAACACCCTAGCCCGAAACCCTGCGTAAAGACTAAGCCCTGAAAGCTGAGCTCTGCGTCGTGAAACCTATGGGAGGCCAACCTAAACCAGCACCAAACCCTACCCCCATACTATAGTACAGGACATTATAATGACACAATGTAGTAAACTATAGTAATTCCTTTCTTGCCAATTAGTGTGTATTGTAGTCTAATCACTACCATTCACCATGACAAGGTACACTATGCTTTTCCAGAACCCAGAGAGCCCAATACCCCTTAATTAAGGAATATAGCTTGAATCAAAATATGAAGCCCTATATAATTCAAGCCATATTCCTTAATTAAGGGGTATTGGGCTCTGGGAACCCCAAACCCCTAAACCCTAAACCCATAATTAAACCCTACTGATTGTCCAGAACCCCAAACCCCACGCGAAGCCGCGTTTGAGCGCCCACGCCTCGAGCGACTTGTGGAACCACAGCGCCGGTGCCTCCGGGTTTCCCGACTTCGCCGCAGCCTGGATCAAGTACCTTGGTTAAGGCCAGGGTTTAGGGGTTTAGGGTTTAGGGCTTAGGGTTTAGGGTTTAGGGCTTTTTACCCGCCACCCTCAAAGGGGAAAAGGAGTGACCCTTAATGGGGACCCCTACCCTATAATGGGCTATATAATGGGTATATAATAGCTATATTTAAGGGTATATACTTAGGGGTCCTTATTAAGGGTTCCTTCCTCCTTTTACCCTTGGACCTTGGTTAAGGCCACAAACAAGCACATAAGCAAAAATAGGGATAGGGATATCCCATATAGACCCTCTTTATAACGAAGCCCAATATGGTAGGAATATCCCTTTAAAATGCTTATGCACATGACCTTTTTAAGTCCCTATTGTTGGAGTTGGATTTAGAGCTCCGGCTTTGCAACTTGTAGTCAGGTGCTCATGGCGGTGCGATGAGCTTTAAACCACCGCTGAAGCGCTGCTTGACGCCAAGTTCCTGCAACTCTGTTAACGGTAGAGCTTAGGGTTTAGTGTGATTTACGGGGTTATCCCTGTTTGAATGGTATTGGGCCAAGTTCTATCTGCTATCTTGTCTTATTCTTCAGGGCAGGGTTCACAAGACTCCCCGACAAGCCCCAAAGGCATGGAGCCTTTGGGTATTCAACGCGTATTCTGACACCGACGGGTCAAGGTAAATCAACGGCTTACTCCCAGAGCCCCAGCAGCAGCTTAAGCGTGAAAGCCAAAAACACCCCAGACTCTCAAAGCCACACCCTGAACCCCCAGGCCAGGAACACGAATAGCTAATAACTATAACTATACGCTAAACTCAACACCCCGACACCTTAAGAGTGTTCCGCTTCAGGTGCTTGTAGGTGTACACGTTAGGCCGCACGCCGGCAGCCGTGGCACGCTCGTACCATTCCTGTCAAGGAGCACAATACTGAAGACACTTAATCCTGATTTGGCCTTAATCCCTAGATTCTGCCGTAGATCCCCGAAGCCCGAAAAAAACCTCCTCAACCCAACCCTAAACCAGAAACCCGAAACCCTAAACTAAACAAACACTTTAGAGATATGTTGAGAACCCGACCGAGAGCCGGTCCAATGAGGGCATCCCTAGCTAAGGACCCAAATACGAATCAAAACCTACAGGTACCCGCGTACCTAAAAGCCCTCTTCCCCCGAGTACTGGCTGTGGCTCATTCTCCAAGTAGTTGATGGTTTACCTTAACCCCAAGTAACCTACCTTTTTAAGGACTTATATAAAGAAATCATATTAAGGAACCCTAAAAATGTAGGTTCCTTAGGGTCCAGGTAGTGTTACACAGTATTACACAGGAGCCTCCCAGTCTTCCAAAACTGACTCTTCCGAGGACCATGATATGCAGAGAACCCTGTCCAGAATCCGTTCTCTACTATTTGCTTAAGAACCCCCAAAAAATAAAAAATATATTCCTTATGGGGTAATATAGGGATTATTATTTTTATTTTTTGGGGGTTTCTTAAGCAAATAGTAGGAGTTCTGCTCAGGCAACATGGGCCAAACATAGTTTTTCACTGTTGGCGCTCGCTCTCGCGGTGCATTTCTCTCTCGCTCGCTTTGCTCCTCGAACTATCTGCCCGTTTATGTGGATCATCTGCTTACCTGAAACCCTTCACGTCGCGGCTTGACCCGAAAATCTCTGCTTCCCCAGCAAATTCTCTCTTTGCTGCATCTCTAAAACACCCTAAAGGCTCTAGCTTAAACTTTACAGCCCCGCTGGAAAAAAATCCTGAAGCACCAGGGGGCCTCGAGCCACAAACGGCACCCAAAAATCAGATCAGGACAACCCTACAAGAACCCAAAGCCCCAAGCCTTCAGCCCTAGCCTAAACCTGAAACAAACAAGCCCGGAACCATGAAAGCCCTGAGCCCTGAGCGCAAAACACCAAACCCGGCACCTACACTTATCAGAACCCCCAAAACCCTAAACCCTCAAGCCCTAAACCCCTTCACCCGTAGACTCTTAAGCCCCGAGCCCTTAAAACTAAAACCCTGAGTTTAGTGGCTGAGCATCCGGCCCAAACAAGGATAACCTTTTCAATTATAGTCGGATTTTACAAACCCCAACAGGCAAAAGGCTACTTATTCATATACTAAGCCCAAAAAAACATTCAGATACTAAGCCAAAAGAACAAATCATAGGGATCCTTAGGGGTGTAGGGGGAGGGGGGGTAGGGGGCCTTAAGGCCCATAATAAGGCCTATTTAAGGAAATATAGTCCCCTACACCCCTCCCCCCTACACCCCTAAGGATCCCTAAGAACAAAACAAACCGGCACAAGGCGAGAGTGCCTCGGCTCCGGAGAGCCCGGAGTCCTTTGACACCTCTGGGGAGCTCCCGCTTTAGGGTTTAGGTTTTAGGGTTTAGGGGTGATATGTGGGTGATTGTCGAAATTATGGTCCCTTCTTGGGGACCCTTAATATTGGGTGCCGTACTATATTAGGGACCCAAAAAGGGACTATAATTTTGACAACCACCCATGTGGTTCCCTTCATAAGGTTCTATCGGGTTCTAGTTTTTGCTTCAAGGGGCGCAAAGTCAGAATGATCGGGTTCTATAATAAAAAAAAGTATGGCACCCTTAGAAGGATACTATGGAACCTTTAGGGTCTTTAGGGTCTTACGGGCTTATGTAGGGGTTTAGGGCCTTAGGGGCTTCGGGATTTAGGGTTTAGGGGCTTAGGGCCTTTAGGGGCTTTAGGGTTTAGGGTTTGGGGGTTTTGGGGGTTTTGGGGGGTTTTGGGGTTTAGGGCTTAAGGGTTTAAGGGTTGAGGGGTTTAGGGCCTTTAGGGGTTTAGGGGTTTAGGGTTTAGTGAGGGGGTTCAGGGGTCTTTACCATGATTTAGGCTTCTTTAAGGGTTTCATAACGAACCCTTAACCCTAGACTCTTGCTTTTGAGGGCGTCCTAGGTTTCGGATGCTTCGGAGTTCCGTCCCAAGGAGCTCTGTGCAGATTTGATTGCTGGTTTAAGTTTCGGGGGGCCCTGAAAAAAAAGATTCGAAGACGAAAGCAGCCATCAACAACAGTCTAGGGATTTAGGCTTCTGATTCTGTAGGCTTCGGGATTTAGAGTTTAGAGTTTCAAGCTCCTGCGTTTTTCCCACAGGGGCAGAAGTGGGCCCTAGAACGCCCTCGCACTCAGAACCATCGAGTCCCGGAAACCGAAAAGCCTAAATCCAGAAACCCCCGAAACACCGAGTCTAGAACTCGGAACGCCTAATTACACTGCAAAGCTCAAGAGTCCTATTGCAAGGGGACTTAACACTTTTACGACAAGGTTTCTATATCTATAACTCTATAAGTATAACAAAGAACCCTATCAACAACTACTAAGTAATGACACACTAGACCCTAAACACTTGGGAGCCCGGAAAAGCCTCGCCGATGATGTGGTTCACGATGGGCGTCTCTGGCACGACGCCGTGCCGAACGGCTTTGTCGAACCACTTGCTCACCTCTGTGGTTGTCAATATTAGAATCGCTTTTTAAGCTATGTATACTGAACTTAGAACCATAGCAAAAACATATAATTTTAGCTGTCTTAGGGATTATAATAACCAAAGATTGAAAAATATTTCTAAGTACCCCTAAGGTCCTTAGTATAATACGGCACGTTTTAGGGTACCTCAAAAGGGACCATAAGTCTGACAACCACCCACCTCGCAGCGCGATTCGAAAGCATCTGAAATCATGAACAGTGTGAAGTACAGCTCAGCGTAGTCTAGTGTCGTCGAGTAGAGTCTAGCATAGCCTGGTATGGTCCAATAGGTTGTTTTAATCCCGTCAACCCCTCTAGCGCCTGCTGCAACCAGTATCCGGATCTTTAGGGCAAAACGTGAGGATCGCAGAAGCTGTGGAATGGCCCCACAACTCCGGAATTCCAGGGGGGCGTGTGACGGTTCAGGGATCAAGGGAAGGTTTAGATATCGTGATTGAAACTTGGGAGTTTCCGAAAGTAGGGGACCCCAATATAGTACCCTAGATAGTCGGATCCTTACCAGAAGTACCCCAAAATAAGGTACCCCTAATTTTCGGAAACTCCCTTAACCCAAAACTCTATAGATCCCTTATAGGAACCCTTAAAGGATCCTTTAAAGGAGCCCTCAGGTACCCCTCATTTTCGGAAACTCCCATTTAGGGGCGGCTCTGAACCCAAACCCCTAAACTCTTGACCCCCCAAACCACTAAAGCGCGCTAACCCCCCAACCCCCCCCCGAACCCGAAATCCAAACAACAACCCAAAACTTAAACCTAAAACCCCTAAATCATCCCAAACCCCACAAAACCCCACAGAACCCTAAAACCCTAAAACCCTAAACTCCTAACTCACAGGATCCCCAAACCCTCCAACAAAAAACACCGGGCGCCTGGGCCAAGTCTGGCTAACCCCAAACTCCTAAAACGCCTAAACCGCAAGCCCCCCAAACCCCTAAAATCCACCAAACCCCACGGAACCCGCCTAAACCCTATACCCTTAATTAAATCGCTATAGATCCCTTTAAAGGAACCCCCGGGCACCCCCAAACCCCTAAATCCCCCAACCTTAAACCCTAATCCCTAAACCCAAGAACCCCCGGGCGCCTGGGCCAAGTCTGGCAGCTTCAAGGCCTCGTAGAGCAGGTAGCGGAAGACGCCGTGATCCTTGGGCCAAGGGCTCCTTTAAAGGGATCTATGAGGGTCTTTAAAGGATCTCTTAAAGGAGCCCTTAAAGGATCTCTTAGAGGAACCCTTAAGGGCTCCCTTACGGGTTCCTTTAAGAGATCCTTTGAGGGCTCCTTTCCCTTAAGAGATCCCTTCAGCGATCCTTTAAGGGCTGGTCCTCGGCCCGGAGAAGCGAGAAGCCAAGATATCCCAAGAGGGTTTATGGGGGTTGGATAGCCTTCAGAGGGATCTATAAGAGTTGGTTTAAAGGGATCTATAATAGGGTTCAGGTCCTTTAGGAGTTAGCGTTTTAGGGTTTAGGGTTTGGGGGTTTTGGGTATATGCCAAGAGATCTAGTGTGCGGCCTGCATAATTACCAACATTATTGGTTCCTTTTAAGGGGGTCTATACGGCTGACTATAAGGGATGCAAAAAGAGTTTCATACAGAAGCCTAAGGTTACCAATGCTACTTTGGGGGGCTGCTTATTATGAGGATGGTATAAACGACACAAACCCCTATTCTAATTATAAAGGCCCCTATAATACCTGGTATAATATAGGGCCGGTGTGAATTTCCAGGGTACATGCCTCACAGGAAATCTGAAGAGGAAGCCATTCACAGAGGGATGATGATTGTCTGGGTGACCCCCGCAATGTTTCTGGATCCCCGCGAGAAAGTACCCAGAGGGTCCATATATACTACCAGTATGAGACTCTGTCTCCCAAAACCCATAGTAGGGATGGTCTTTCGGGACCTAATTCTACTGTAGACACCTCATTCACTCAGGTGGTTTGGAGGCTCAGGGAAGCGAAGTCCCATGCTTTTGGTCGCATGGGCGTTCGCATGCAGATGTTCTTGAGGGCACCTCCCCTTACAGGTTCAGGCTGATTAAGGACTAAGTAGGCTTACAAGACTGGACTTTGAAGTAACCGGGGAGAAAACAAGTATAGACTTTCATGTCATAATGGTTCCTTTAAGAACAGGTACCACAAACAAGTATTCAAGTATGGTTACTCCAGACCCAGGAGAAAGATATGCTAAAAGTAGGTTCTATGTCTAGCAGACCCAGCCGGGAGGTTTCGCCCAGGGTCGGCTTCCACACCTGCCTGCAGGGCCTCATCCAGACGAGCTCCTTCAGGTTAAGGGTTTACGGTTTGAAAGGGTTTGGGGTTTACGGCGACGCTTCTTTAGTTTTTAGGGTTTACTTCTTTTTTATATAGCTCCGGGTAGTACGGGTAGTACATAGGCATGAACCGGGCTACCGGTTCGGGGTTTACTGCGTTGGTAGAGTCTAGGTTGGATCAATCCAATTTACGACAGCCTTTCAAACGGAAATACTACGACCAAATTTTCGCTACCCTCGCCCCTTGTGATAGCTTTTACTGTAGTAGTGGGAGCGATGCACCTGCCCGACCGATTCCGTTTTTGGTGGTGCGTTGGAACCAAACCTAAACCTTACCTGTTTATGATCCTTGCATTCTATAGTGAACCCCAGAAAGTTGGAACATGGATTTAGGTCGCTTAGTGCAGGAATTCCCTATGCTTTACCTTAAATGGCACGAGGATAATGATGTTCCAACTTTCTGGCTTCTACTGTATAGGGTCTAGCCCCTAAATCCCGAAGACTAATCCCCAAACCTTGAACCCTCAGACCCAGATCCCTGAAACCTGACATCACATAGACTCGAGGATCCTTCAATGAAGGTCGATATAGGGGTGTCTCAATCATTACAACAGGGTTTTGGGGGCTGTTACCATGTAGTGGTATAGACATATTGGGACTTTTAAGGGAGATATTGCTACTGATTGAGGCTTCTATGCTCTTGTAGGAGGTTTTTGGTGGGCTCAGGGTTAAAGAATAGACCCCTGACTGATTGAGAGCCACTCTTGCCATCAGGGCCTTAATGCTGGGATCCCTATGGAATCCTTTTCTTCGGTATGGTGAGCTGGTTCGTTGTTACTCAAGGGTCTACTTTATGTCCAAACGAAGTCGAGTGTTGGAGCCTCTAGCAGCCCTCAAGAGCCTGAATCCCAGACACTCAAAGACCCAATCGCGGCGGATTCAAAACAACATGCCTCAAAAACAAATTGCAAGCGCAAACATTGACATAACCTTTCTCTACATTACTTTACAGTACATTGTACTACATGCATACATCCTTACTTTTCAAGGACAAACTGAAATCAAAACAAGCAAGCTCAAAAAACGAAAAGTAGTTCAGCACTCAAAAAACAGGACACAAACTAAACGCGAACAGACGCACCATCAGCAGAAACTCGAAGCTCCTAGCGCCGCGAGGCCCCCTCTTTCGGCCCGGAGAATCTCCAAAAGCCAGCGAGCCTGCGCTGAAAAACTTGTGAGCTTTTGAAAGGTGGGTTTAGGGTTTAGGATTTGTTCGTTCCTGAAGCTTTCGGGGTTCTTTGTGGATTTAACATTTCCAGAGGTTTCGGGTTCTGCAAAGGTTTAAGACTAAGATCTAGGGCGTTTTAGGGCTTAGGGTGCTTTGCGTTTTAATGGGTTAAGCGTTCCTCGAATATGGCTCTTGTATGGAATCTATAGGGGTGCTTGGGGGATCTGGAGGCAATCGGGGTTTGAGGTTCAAGTCGTGTGGGTTGTGTGCCAGATACAAGGAAACTGCGTTTAAGGCACCAGCCGCCCTCGAAGGATCCAGTGGTTTCATGCTTTGGCTCCAAAAACCCTGCAATTAAGGAATTTACCTTACATCTTATTGTTAGGACTCCTCTTTCTGAAGTATATTGCGGAATATACCTTAAACCATGCTTGGATTCCTACACTAGCTTGAAGCACACCTAGAGGCCCCAAAGTAGTTCCTTTTGGGGATTACCTCACAATATTCTGTATATGAACCCCAAAAAGGAACTACTATATGGGGCCGGGTAATGCTTCCTATACTGAACTTAGAACCCTAGCAAAAAATATAATCTTAGCTGTTTCTTAGGGATTATAATAACAAAAAGTTAAAAATTATTTCTAAGTACCCCTAAGCTTAGTTAAGGAGTTTTGGAATCTCTCAGGCTGCCTTTTGGTTTCAGGGTGCAGTGCTCCTCCTGCAACACGCAAACCCTAAGGCTCTAAGGACTCATCTTTTAAGGCGGTTTAGGATTTAGGGTTTAGGGTTTAAGGCTCTAAGGACTCATATTTTGAGGCTTTTGGGCCTAAAGACCATATTATGTTAGGCTTTTGGGCCATTTTGAGCCTTAGGGAAAGCTAAGCACCAAAAAGTCCGAAACCCGAAACCCTGATCTCGACGTCGATTTCAACAGTCCTCGAAATTGTTTATACTTGTATAATTAGGGCTCTATATATTAAACAATGAATTGAGCATCATCCCAAATCGGTACATAGTAATCTCCTTATGGAACCGTATAGAACTATCAAAGAACCCTACAGATCTATCCAGCCTTGTTCCTCAGCCAGTGGCTGGGCTCTTCGCCACCTTCAGCCAAGATGTTCCTGGCCTGCGAGGGTGAGTGCTTAATCTAGAATCTAGCCCTAAACCCGAAGCCCGAAGGCTTCGTAGTTTGAATAAAGGTCCAGTGAAACGGTTCTTGTCTGGGGATCTGAATGGGTTACTAAACGGGGTATGCAATACAGCGGCTGGGGTTTCGGGGTTGAGGTTTAGGGGTTTAGGGTTTTAAGGCTTTAGGGCTTTAGGGTTTTAGGGCTTTAGGGCTTTAGGGTTTTAGGGCTTTAGTGCTTTAGGGCTTTAGGGCTTTAGGGTCTTAGGGCTTTAGGGTTTTAGGATGTAGTGCTTTAGGGCTTTAGGGCTTTAGGGTTTTGGTGCTTTAAGGTTTTAGGTTTTAGTGCTTTAGGGTTTAGGGCTTCTAGGGTTTTAGGTTGTAGTGCTCTAGGGCTTTAGGGTGTTAGGGTTTAGCCCTAAAGCCCTAAAGCCTGAAACCCTAAACCCGAAATCCTAATAAGCCTAAACCTGAACCCTTAAAACCCTAAAGCCCCAAAACCCTAAAGCCCTAAACCCCTAAAGCCCCAGCCCTAAAACCCTAAAGCCCTAAAGCCGCAGCTCTTGCCAAGGGTCATCATAATTGGCACGGCTCTCCAGGCGATTGGTCTCCCACTCATGATCGCCAACCTCCCAAAAGTTGGCTTCGGTGCGAAACACTGGTGCACGCTGCTCCAACTCCCCTTCCACTTCTGGAACGATGAACATGATATCGCCCCCGTGCGTCGTGCTCGGCGGCTCCGAGCAAACATAGAAGCGCTCATCGCCAACAGACGTCAGCCTGTAGCGCCACACGGCGCTGGCGCCACTGGCAAGCCGGCGCCGCGTCCCACCCCAGGCCCCTAGTTAGTCTTGCTGAATGCTTTTTTGCCCCGTATGACATTAGCCCGAACCCTTAGTATGAATACACAGGGATTCACGTTCGGCTTGGGATTCTCCTTTCGGGATTATATTAATTGAGTATGAATACACAGGGATTCACGTTCGGCTTGGGATTCTCCTTTCGGGATTATATTAATTGGTTGGGGTACCCTAGGCCCCTAGGTAGTCCTGCTGAATGCTTTTGCCCCGTATGACATTAGCCCGAACCCTTCGTATAAATACACGGGGATTCACGTTCGGCTTAGGTTTTCTTTCGGGGTTATGTGCATTGGTTGAGGATTCATACTATAGTTACGCCTAGGACCCTAAGGAGTAGTATGGGCAATCATGTAGACTTCTAGATGAGGTCATGGCGTCGTGTCGTTGGGTTCTGAGTTTCATCGAAAACCTTAGAACGCCAAACCACCGTGCAATATCAAGATATAAATACTTAGCAATGCTCACCCTTGGGGGTCCCTTGTTCTAGCTATTGTGAGCATAGCACAGTACACTCTATAGACCAAGCCATCCCATTTCCAGCTGTTAGGGTCAGAGGCTCTGGGGATTGTAGGTTCATTGGATTGCAGAGCTGCTGTGACCTAAACTCTACACCCGTAGCCCACACGGAGCATGTAGGGACAGGAGATCTAGACTGTTTCAGGGTTTAGGGTTTCGCAAACTACTGCTTAAACAATAGCCCCAGAAGCTACACTTTGATCCCCAAGTCCTTTAATCCCTATAACTTATAACCCTTAAAGTAGATGCTCAAGGGTTTGAGGTTCAGCACTGCGCTACATCCTGATCCCTGCAACCCTAGCCGTAGACTAGACCTCAACCCCGAAAGCCACCAAAAGCCCCCAAGACTGCCAGAAAAGTCCCAAACCCCAAGACCCTAATGAACCCCCACAGCCCTGGAAAACTTAAATCAAAGGGGAAAAGGAGGGGACCCTTAATGGGGACCCCTACCCTAGAATGGGCTATATATAATGGGTACATAATAGCTATAATAATTGTATATACCTAGGGGTCCTTATTAAGGGTCCCTCCTTTCCCCTTTGATTAAAGAACCCTAAACAAGTCAAGGAGCCATACTTAAAAGGGAGCCCTACTAAGGCAGCCTGAAGGCTTGAGTCCCTCTAGATCCGTTATGGATTCCTTGGACCCAGAGCCTCCAAAACCCTTTAATTAAGGAATATACCTTAAATCATATCAGGGATCCCTTATATGATTTAAGGTATATTCCTTAATTAAGGGGTTTTGGAGGCTCTGGGGAAGAACCTGTAAAAGAACACCTCCGAAGAAGCCTCCCACCCTAAACCCTAAACCCTAAGCACCCAAGAAGCCCCCCAAAAAAGAAGAAATAGAAGCCCCAAGAGGAAGCCTGAGCCCCCTTAAAAGCTATAAGAAGGAGCCTTTAAAAGGAGCCCTAGGCCCTCCTAAAAGAAGCCTTAAGGAGCCCCAACAGGAACCCTAAACCCCCCAGAAGAAGCCCTCATGAGCCCTGAAAGGTTTTGGGTGTAGGATTCAGGGTTTTGGGTTTGGGGTTTAAGGTTTTGGGTTTAGGGCTTAGGGTTTTGGGTTTAAGGTACCCGGAAAGGAAGCCCGAAGACAAACCCGCGGTGCCTGGTGGAAGCCTTTCTGACGTGCGATCCTGGGCTTGCTGCCGAATCGGCTTCACCCCTAAACCCGACACCCTGAACCAACTCTAATCCCTAATCCCTAAACCCTAAACCCTAAACCCTAAGCCCTAAACCCTAAACCCTCAACCCTAAACTCTAAACCCTAAACCCTAAACCCTAAATCCCTAAACCCTAAGCCCTAAACTCTAAACCCTTATCCGGAAATCCTAGACCCTCAACCATTTAGTTTCAGGGTTTCTTGTTCGGCTTTTGGTTTAGGGTTAGGGTTAGGGCCCAAACCCCCAGCCCTTCCCGAGCTAGAAGTTTACACATAGAGGACAGATATAGACCTGCTTTTAGGCTTGGGCCCCGCAACTACCCTTTAATAATTAGTTCATATAGCCCAAATATCCTCTGCCTGCTAAGGACCACAAGGACTGTACTATACTGTATTAGACAGTACTAAGAGGGTCGTGGCGGGGTTTAGGAGTTTAGGGTTTGGGATTCGGAGCTTGTCCCACGTCGCGCCCGGATCACCCCCCCTCGCCCCACACATCCATCAACCATGCTTGACAAATGCTATAACCCAGAGACTCCAATATCCCTTAAATCATATAAGGGATCCTACTATAATTTAGGGTATATCCCTTAAACAAGGGATATTGGAGTCTCTGGGAATATACTGACTATCATGTAACATGGTACAATGCAGTCATATAATATGACAGAACATAATATGCTGACTGAGAATCCCTTGAAGTTTCAGGAGTTCTGCAGGCGCGGTTTCCAGGGCATCCACCTATATAAGGCCTCACAGCAATATTCAGTTTAGGGCTTAGGGTTTAACCAGGGTTTTTCGGGGTTCACTGTTCTAGGGTGGTTTACGTGAGGTCAAGGGTCTTTCCCGGGTTCAAGTCTTTGGTGCTCTTAGCACTTTCGGGTTTTAAGGTTTAAGTAGGGCTAAACGTGGCGAAGCTGCGCTCCAACCAAGAAAATTTCAGGAAGGAGATTGCTGAACATGATTCGGAGCTCCTGCAGCAATTGGCCCACAGTCGAAGACCCAGCGTGGCGGTTAAATTCTCGGTCATCATGATTGACGACCATTGGCAAACTCAAACTGCCTGGGAACGCCAACTTCAACGCCGCGTTCAACTCGCCAGCCTTGACTGGATACAAAGCGGGTTGATGGAAGTGCTCAGTCGCAACATAATGAAAGGAAGACTCACGTCCCAAGCGAGCCAAGACAGCTGGAATCTGCTCGCCATGGCCATCTGCTAGCCAAAATGCTGCACGAACCCTACCTGTCGGCCGAGCAATACTTTCAGCACCGTCAGAATGCTGGAAGGCTTTCGAGTTTGCGGCTATGGCGTGTGAGTGATTTAGAGCTTGGGGGTTTCAAGGCCTTTGCGGGTGGGGGCTCATTGACACCTAGGATACCCAGTAGCCTAAGAAAAAAAAGGCCTCTCTTTTTGGTATTGGGTAACTTTATAAGGAACCTAGGACTACAAAAAGGGAATAAGGGTACTACTGGGCATCCTAAAGCCCTAAAACCCTAAAACCCTAAAGCCCCCCTAAAGCCCCTAAAACCCTAAACCCCTAGGCTCGATGAATACGGGTACTACTGGGCATCCCAGTAGGGCTCATTGACACAGTTTTTGCGGAATTCCTCCTTGCACAACATGCTCTCCGAAGCCGCTCTGATCTCCCCAGAGACTCCAATATCCCTTAATTAAGGAATATACCTTAAATTATAGTAGGATCCCTTATATGATTTAAGGAATATTCCTTAATTAAGGGGTCTTGGAGGCTCTGCCACTCCTCTAGTAGCTGAAAAGCTTTTGCAAGACTCTCCGAAACTACTAACTACATGCGTGGTCGTCAAAATTAGGGTCCCTTTTTGGGTACCCTAAATATTGGGTGCCGTAATATAATAAGGACCCAAAAAGGGATTATAAGTTTGAAAACCACTCATGTAGTTCAAGCAATCGCTGAACCTGGAGCGGATTCGGGCTCAGGGTTCAGGTTAGGGTTTCCAACCTAGTAGACTTTAGCCTGCCCAGGCCGTCAGCTGTACCACGGCTCAAGTAGACACTGCTTTGTTGAACTGTGAGGGTGCTTGGGCTCTTATTTGACAGGCCCTACACAACTCCATAGACACCTCGAAAACTCTACGATGTACCAAGGACGACAGAAGTGAGCCTGAAGGAATGATATAGGGGCCTGAATAAATTAGAATAGGGTTTTGGGGCCCAGTATATTATATTTAGTTTAAGCAACAATCAAAATAGCATAGGCAATTATTACAGACCCCATTATACCCCTTCTTGTAGCCCTTCTGGACCACCCCCCCGCCAAACAAAGAAGGCATAGGCAATGATTACGGCCCCTATATGAGAGTTCCCGAACATGAGGGACCCTGATATAGCACCCTAGTAAGGACCCCAAAATAAGGTACCGCCAATTTTCGGAAACTCCCTCAACTCTAAACCCCATAGATCCCTTATAGGAACCCTGACAGGATCCTTTTCAAGGAACCCTAAGGTAGGCCCTAATTTTCGGAAACTCCCATACTAGTATACCTCATCGAGGCACAGGAACACCGCCAGCAGGCCGATCTTCTTCTTGCTCTCGGGCGCGATGTCCTGGGGTTAATGCTGTTTAGGAGTTTAGGGCTTAGGGGTTTAGGGCTTAGGGGTTTAGGGCTTAGGGGTTTAGGGCTTAGGGGTTTAGGGCTTAGGGGTTTAGGGCTTAGGGGTTTAGTGCTTAGGGGTTTAGGGCTTAGGGGTTTAGGGCTTAGGGGTTTAGGGCTTAGGGGTTTAGGGCTTAGGGGTTTAGTGCTTAGGGGTTTAGTGTTTAGGGCCTTAGGGGCTTAGGGTTTAGGGGTTTAGGGTTTCGGGCATAGGCTTTCCAGAGTTTTAGGGTTTAGGGTCTAGGGCCTATCGAGGTTTAGGGGTTTAAAGGTTTAGGGCTTAGATATGGAGTTTTAGGGTTTAGGGTTTGTGAGACGTTGGGCACGGTGGATGGGAGTGCCAAGATCAAAGACATATAAGTAACATGAGGCTCGGCGTAAGTTGGGGATCACTAAACTCGTGTACATACCTGGCCTAAACCCTAAACTCTAAACCGAAGCGGTCTGATCTCGTTTCCGTTGTTTACGGAGACGCCAGCAAGCGTCGTAGGGAGCCCAACCCTTGCCAGTCGGGCGTCTGATGCCTTCACGCAAGGTACTTTCGGATATCAGCAAGGATCTTCTTAGGCTTCTTCCATCATGGCTTCGCCTCTATACGTCATGCTCCACTTCCAACGCTTCCAGTTGGTGACCTTGTGGCCACGGTAGTTGGCCACGGTGCAAGCAAGTTTGCGTTCCATGGCGCGCAGGAGGGGTTTCGGGTTTATAAAGTTTTAGGGTTTAGGGCTTAGGGTTTGTAGAGTTTTAGGGTTTAGGGCTTAGAGAGTTTTAGGGGGTTAGGGTTTATAGAGTTTTAGGATTTAGGGTTTAGGGCTTGTAGAGCTTTAGGGGTTTAGGGTGTTAGGGTTTAGGGTGCTTTACGACGCAGGGTTCGTGGACTGAGACCTTAAACGGTGAAACCTTCGCAATTCTAAATCTTAGACTGGGTTGTGCTTTAAACCCTTTGAAAATTATTTCTGAATAGGTTCCCTTTATAAGGAAATAAGGGAAATTAAAACAAATATCCCAAAGCACAACCCAGTAGAGTTTTGGGCCCTATAAGCCTGAAACCTTAAGTCTGCAAGTCGAAAAACCCCAGGGTCAAGGGCTTTGGGATGGTTTGGGGCCTAAATAACCCAGAGAGCCCAATACCCCTTAATTAAGGAATACAGCTTAATTCATAATATGAAGCCCTACATAATTTAGGCCATATTCCTTAATTAAAGGGTATTGGACTCTCTGGGAAGCCTTAAATCTTCATTAGCCCCACAGTGCTAAACCTCAAGGTTTAGGGGTTTAGGATGGTTTGGGAGCTTGCATTTGGGATACTGTAGGAACCTGATTAAGAAACCTTGAGCCTTTATTAGGCTTCCTTTTATTATGAATCCTACTATTTTGGTGCTATAGGCCCAGGGTCTCTCAATCAGGTTCCTACAGTACCCTAACATCCGAACGCGCTCTCCGGATCTCGAGTGAAGCCCTGTCACATTGTTTGAACGCCTTTTTGCGCAGCATCTGGTCCTGAATAGAATCACCGGTCACAGGTTAAGTAACTCCAATCTTAAGGTTTAGGGTTTAGGGTTTAGGGTTTTACTTTCTATTCCACTTACAACCCAGCCATGCACTAAGTCCCCGGATCCTCCACGTAGATCTTCAAACCTTGCACCTTGCAACTCAAACGAAAGACTACACCTCGACCCTGAACCCTAGGCACTACGCATCAAACTCGAACTCGAAATCCTAAGCCCTGCACCCTACGCTCCAAACCCCAATCAGGCACCTCCGAGGTGAGAAGCTGCTGAAGCCACAGGGTGGCAAAGTCCGCATCGTTCGAGGTCAAGGCATCTTTGATGAAGAACCTGGCTTAAAGGATCATGGGACTTAGTCAGTAGTGTTATAAGTACCTTAATTAGGTTTTAGGTAGAGATCGTTATATCTGCATATAACCCTGAATATGGTACTTATAACCCTACTTACTGAGTCCCATGATCCTCCAAGGAAGCTTGGAACCGGATTGGCGGTTTAGGGTGTAGGGATTTAGGGGTGCTTGCAGTTCGATATTTGTTCCGATGTTAGAGTTTAGGGTTTAAGGGTTTGGGGTTTTAGGGTTTTAGGGTTGAGGGGTTTCGGGTCTGTTTTGGTGAAATTTAATCGGGTTTAGTGAGCGCATTTCGAGTTGTTCAGGATATCCGGGTCGTTTTTTTTTTTATATCCTGGTGGCTTCATGGTAAACTAGGAGCGGCGGAAGCTTGAGGCAAAAACGAGCTCTGATCCTTGGGTTTAGGGTTTAGGGTAATAGTAATAACATTAGTAATAACATTAATAACAATATTAATAATCATAACATTAACTAGAAGACAATTGGCCCGAAAGCATCATCAGCGAAGAGTGTGGGGCTATGTGATAGATCCAGTGTATAGGATCGTAAAGTCACAGAATCAAGAGTCATAGAGTCCATGAGTCATGAGTCATAAAGTCATAGAGTTGCAGTGACATAGCGTCATAGAGTCGTAGTGAGATAGAGTCAGTGTATAGGATCGTAAAGTCACAGAATCAAGAGTCATAGAGTCCATGGGTCATGAGTCATAAAGTCATAGAGTTGTAGTGAGATAGAGTCACGGAGTCGTGGAGTCATCTTTGTACCATACACTTGACTCGATGTAGTTCACTCTATGCCCTGTGTGTGGGAACGCTTAATCAAGATCCGCCTAGCGTGAGGGCTCAGAGCCTGACTCAACAGGTCAAGTGGCAACTTGTCAGAGGGATTGGCAAATGCATAATATATGGATACTATACATATATATATATATATATATATATATATATATATATATATATGGAAATGTGCCTGGCCAAGAACTGGCCACTCGTCCTCGGCATTCCTGCCTCTCAAGTTATGAAGGGTGGAACGCCTCACATCGTCCTCACTGTACCAGCGGAAACACCAGCTGCGGAAAATGGCGTTATTGCAAGAAGCTTCACTGACTTCACAATAATTAATAGAGCTGCGAATGAGGACAGAGTCACAGGTGACTGACTGGTCTCTGATCAGCCATGGCACATCTTAAAATCTTCCTGAAGACTTGGCTTTTTTTACACACACGCACATTCTTCTCGTGGCGGCGTCGTTGCTTGCTTGCTCTTTCGCAAGACAGCGTCGAAGCAAGCAAGCAACGTCCCAAAGACCGGCATCGGAGAGGCGGCCTGAGGAGGTGCCGGGAGAGGTCATCCCAGGGATTACGGTGGTCGGGAGCCTCGTGAAAATGGCTGATTGTAGTTGCAAAGGTTCGCCGGGAGCCCCGAGCCTCCATAGCACGCATTATACCAAGCCAGGGTATAGGGGTATAGTATCATGGAAGAAGAAACATAGCGGCAGCTGACAAACATCCCCAAACGGAAGCCGCAACACTGGTCTCTGAAAGGAGTCGGGAATTAGGGTTTCGCTCTTCATCTCAAACCACAAAAGGCCAGCGTATGTTACTTAGCCGATTCAACAGACTCCAGGGGAACGCCAGGGGCTTATGGGTCCTTAGGCCTAGTAGTAGGACTAATGCAGGGATCATGGTGGTCCAGAGCCTCCTCCAGAAAGATTGATTCTAGCTGCAGACATTCATCGAGAGCCCCAGGCTTCGGTGACACCCTGTGTATCAACCCAAGGTATACTATCTCAGAAGAAGAAACCCGGCGGCATCTGGCAAACATTCCCAAGCGGCAGTCACAACACGGGTCTCTCAAAGGATGATTGGGGATTTAAGATCTATCCTATACCACAAACGGGTCCACCTCGCTGAGCTGCTGCGCGATCCGTGGCGCCGGGATTCCAGCAGCGAAAGGCAGTGCAGTCATTAGGGATTTGGAAAGACACCGTTCCGAAGTGAAACACCTTACTTCACCAGGAAACCCGCCAGATGCCGCAAAGTATTTAACGTGCCACGCAATCGAGGAGCTCCTGCGTCTCGATGAGCCTTTGTCTGCTCACAGGACGTCGCGGCCAGGAGGAGAACACCGAGGCATTGGGAATCACTACGCTTCCGCCGCACCAATGTACCAATGCGAGCACTTGAAGTTGCCGTTGACGGTTCGCCCATCATAGTTCTCGCTCGGCAGCCTTCGATTGTCAATCGGCCTGAGACGCCCACGGTACCTCACAACTTCATGGTGCACTCCTGCTCCGTTGACGGATCCATGTGCTTCATAAATGCACGCTTCGTGCAATGCGTTGTCTCTTTAGCACACAAACACACAGACACACATACACACATACAACTGGTTCGTGGGAGTTCGCAAGATCAAGTGAGACCACAGAAGCCTTCGATTTGACTTCGATCTATGCAGAACAACAGACCTTACACTGCATCACGAAGCATTTCGGAGTCGGGTTGGGGGTGGAGAGCCAGCGCGGGAGGAACCTGGACCTAGACCGGATTACTCTTCCCAGGCGACCCTCCCCGGCCTTCGTCGTCAGCATCGGAGAGGTGGCCTGGTGAGGTGCTGGGAGAGGTCATACACGAGTTACGGCGGTCCGGAGCCTTGTGAAAATGGCTGGTTGTAGTTGCAAAGGTTCATCGGGAGCCCCGAGCCTCCATAGCACGCACTGTACCAACCCAGGGTATAGTATCATGGAAGAAGAAACATAGCGGCAGCTGACAAACATCCCCAAACGGAAGTCGCAACACTGGTCTCTGAAAGGAGTCGGGAATTAGGGTTTCGCTCTTCATCTCAAACCACAACAGGCCAGCGTATGTTACTTAGCCGATTCAACAGACTCCAGGGGAACGCCAGGGGCTTATGGGTCCTTAGGCCTAGTAGTAGGACTAATGCAGGGATCACGGTGGTCCAGAGCCTCCTCCAGAAAGATTGATTCTAGCTGCAGACATTCATCGAGAGCCCCAGGCTTCGGTGACACCCTGTGTATCAACCCAAGGTATACTATCTCAGAAGAAGAAACCCGGCGGCATCTGGCAAACATTCCCAAGCGGCAGTCACAACACGGGTCTCTCAAAGGATGATTGGGGATTTAAGATCTATCCTATACCACAAACGGGTCCGACCTCGCTGAGCTGCTGCGCGATCCGTGGCGCCGGGATTCCAGCAGCGAAAGGCAGTGCAGTCATTAGGGATTTGGTAAAAACACCGTTCCGAAGTGAAACACCCTACTTCACTAGGAAACCCGCCAGATGCCGCAAAGTATTTAACGCGCCAAGCAATCGAGGAGCTCCCGCGTCTCGACGATGGCCAATCCCTGTGGAGACTTGCAGACGGTGCCACCCCTTGTGCTAGCGGCGCTCCACAGGAACCGTCATCCGCGCCATCGCGGCTGTCATCATGCTGATACCACCAGAGCAGGTCCAAGCCTCCAAGCGGCCACATTCTGTGGCGAGGCAGCCAAGATGACTGCAGGGCAGAACGTCAAGAGCCAGCTTCTCGTTTGGCCAGCACGACGGACTCGCGGGTTGGACAAGCCGCGCATTTGGAGTAGTGCTGCCTAGGCGAACACAACGGACTCGCAGGTTGCTTGCACAGGCCGCAGGCACCGTCCCGCCAAGACAAGCCGCGCATTTGGAGTGGTGCTGGCTAAGCTCGTCTGAAGGGTTGCAAAGTGTGCCATCTCAATGGCGACTTCTCAAGAGGAAGAACGGATCATTCAAGAATCAGTGTGGTATCGGCCCGATCGAACTTGCGAGTCCGAAACTTGTGCTGGATAATGCTCAGGACAGCCTGCCAGGACCCGGTGAAACAAACATGAGCGAGAAACGCACAGCAACGCGTGCGCACATGAAGCTACAGTCCAACTTAATCCTCATTATGTCCATGCCCCCATGCACGATCACGTCCCAGACTCTCTATGTTTCGGGACGGCTTCGCGCGGGTTGCCTCCAACACCTCTTGGCGATCTTCGTACCCGTCCGTTGCACACGCTCGCGGCTCCGCCTCGAGGTTGGCCAGATACCAGAGCCGGCGAGCAACGTCCACGGGGGCCACTCGCTCGAGGCAATCTGCAAGACGCCACCAACCTGTTTCCCGAACTCACACGCACAACGCACGACAGCAACACGGCATCCAAGACATTACACGAAGATCGTGATTTGCGATAATGCTCGCCTGTCCGCTCATCCACGTGATCTTCCAACACGGCTGCAAGAAGACAATGCTGCATGGAAGAAGTCAGACACGGCACAGTCGCGTCTCTCAAGCCGGCAACAGCAACCTCCCCCGTAGAACTCACTTCTCGAGACAGCGCCGTGTCGACCTGTGACCAATGCTGCAGACTGTCCAGAATCTTTTGCGCAAGTAGATCTCTCTCCGAATCGGAAGACAGATGTCTCGCGGAAAATGATTCTACCGTAATGTCCAACGAGTAGGCAGCCGCGGATTGGCGCACGTTGGCATCCTCGAAGATGTCGCAAGCAGCTGCAACCACCGCTGCAGCATCCCGTGCTCCGGCTCTGCGAACCGCGTAGAGGGATCTCCACATTAGGTACTTAATGTCACCGTCTGCACTCGGAACGTGCAGGGGGCACAACGCCATGACAATCCGCTGAATCAAGACCTGCTTGCTCACGTCCTCAAACGCCACACCCAGATCTTCGGCCACTCGCTGCATACAGGGTCCATCGGCCCGCAAGGGCAAGACACGAAGCCGCGCCCGAATTCGAGGTGGTGCCTTTTCCCCGAGCTCTCCTGCCAAGCGCCGCAAGCCATCTGCCGTGAAGAGGGCCTCGATATTCACCTGTAAGCACTGAAACAAACAGACACACACACACACACACATGCACGCACACGCCCCCCTTCCCCCCGTCATACCTCCTCCTGGACGATGCCCAGCGACAAAGCTTCCAACAGATCCGCTTTGGAAAGCGTGTGCCCGGCAGACTTCTGTTGCACACCCGCAGCGACACAGAGCCCACGCAGGTCCTGCCGGTTTTGCTTGTCCAGCTCGGTGCGGAGCCAGGCTTCGCCCTGCTCGGCATAACCCGTGCGCAGCTCCTGCAGCCTTTGCTGCGACGCCGCTTCATCGGCCTGACACCAAGAACTGCTTCACTGCAGAGCACTAAACATCCCACCCGACGACGACGCTGACGGCTCACTGCAACCGAAGCTGACATGGACAATCCTAAAAAACGCCGCTTCCCCATGAAGCCTGCTCCCCGGCAATGCTCTGTGATAGAGCTTTCGACAACTCCGGCTTGGTAAGCTTGCACCCGGCACGGTGTCGTTGCAAACCCGCAGCGACACAGAGCCCAACCAGCTCCGCCCGACTCTGCTTCCCCAACTCGCCGCGGAGCCAGGCTTCGCCGTGCTCGGCATAACCCGTGCGCAGCTCCTGCAGCCTTTGCTGCGACGCCGCTTCATCGGCCTGACACCAAGAACTGCTTCACTGCAGAGCACTAAACATCCCACCCGACGACGACGCAGACAGCTCACTGCAACCGAAGCTGACATGGACAATCCTAAAAAACGCCGCTTCCCCATGAAGCCTGCTCCCCGGCAATGCTCTGTGATAGAGCTTTCGACAACTCCGGCTTGGTAAG